>BMAU01019674.1:0-600000 GCA_019973935.1 Trichonephila clavipes
CTAATCTTGTCAATTTTATTCTGCATAGAGTGTATTTTTCTTCTTGTATATAGTAGTACATTTCATCAAGAGAGTGAATATTGACGTCGCACTGTTTAGATACATAAGGGCTTTTAGCAGCACAGATCTCGAATTTGGAACCATGGTCAGGTGATGAGGATGACACCAGAGCTGGCACTCTAACTACCACACTACATTAACGGGAGGACGATTCGACAGATTTAACGTACATCGCTCCCCTACACGGCTGGTCTTTAGTCGCACTGGGGTCGAACTCGCATGACACGTCGGCCACGATCCGATGTCTTGACCACAAGGCTACCGCGGCCACCGGACATTTCATCAAACTAAAAAAAGATTCAAATTAAGTACAACTCCAAAAATCCAAACGTTAAAATAAGAAAAGTAAGGCATTGAATTATCTTAAAAAATGTGCTTTCTCTATAAAAATATAAAGATCAGGGGAATGAACGAAAAAAAAAATTATGCTTTCTACAATAAGCTTGAGAATAATATGTTTTCGTGTCTGAAGAACTAATAGAAAATTTTTATTTAAAAATTATTTAAATATATAATTCAAACAAATTAAAAATATCTCAAAGGCATTTCGAAGTATTAGAATATTTTGTAAAATTCCTGTGATTGTGTTCATAGCGTTGATGAAATTTTATATAAAGCAAGTGGACATGTGTAGCGTACAAAGGCTTGTTTGAAAATCATCTTAATAAGTTAGAAGTTCAAACTGGGCCACGTGAAAGACATACCGGACTCTGTCAAGACTGCAATTAGATTCTAAAAGAAATGGAGGATTTTAGTCAAAAATCGTTTGCCGATAAAAGGAACTGCTTGGCCGTGGTTACCATTCGAGTGGTCATGCGAAGAGAAACTCGTGGACAGCGTGGTCAAGTCACGGATTCAAAACCCGGTAACACTGAAAACCCGCCTTGTAGAGTGGTTGATGCGCTTTAAATTTGTCGTCACTTAATATCATCTCTTTGTGTAATCTGGATGTTTGAAGATGGGTGTCACTTCAGGTGTCGTCATCGTCACTTGACAGTGGTTCGCAATTATGAGATCCGTCGCCAATAGCTCGCTCGCTTTGTTTCCTTCACAGTTCTATAAAATATCTCAAATCAAACCAGAGACTGTGTAAAAACTTTGAAACATTTCTCTAAAAATCAAACTTTAAAAACGATTGAGCAAACAGTGACTTGAAAACTAATAGCCCCACTAAGGCGAGACAGAATGCATCGGATCGTGGCTGGCTTTGTCACGAGTTCGAGCCCAGTAATAGATGCAGGGCAGCGATGAGCCAAAATTCGAGAGCTGGAAACGTCCTCCCGCCGGTGTGGCGTAGTTAGAGAAGTGTCGTCCATATGACCAGACGTGGTCCGTAGCCCCGTGCAGCTGAACAGTGCGATTAATCTTCACTCACTCACCAAGGCGAGACAGAATGCTTAGAATTAATAATGGGAATGAGATTCAGGAAGTAGAGAAAACATAGATACTCCCAGTGGCGCACACCAAGGAGGGGGTCCTGACACCCCCCAAAGCCCTTAATTTTTTTCCTATTGATTATAATTCTAAGTATATAGTACGTAAAATTTAATTAATTACTTGCTATTAATTATTAATTTTATTAATTAATGCGCTGATTATTTATTCAAAACTAGTTTTTAGTGTTTTTTGTCCCGAAAATCAACAAAATCTAAAGGAACATGATACAAGAATGGTGAACTTTCGATCCCGGACCCCCCTGAAAAGTTCCTGTGGGCACCCCTGAGATGGAACTTCAACACCTACTACTCTGCAGCAAACTCCATGAACTTGATTTTCAATGTCAATCACGTGTGCCCAAGACAAAACCACTACTTGTAAGAAAAAAAAGAGAGGAGGGGAGAGTGCTGTGTTGTGCAAAGACAGAATGCAGTGAGATATATCAGAACTGGAACAACATGCTTTTCAGTGATAAGCAGATGTTTTGTGTTCTCTCGACTTTAGATATACGTGTTTGCAGTCCCAAGCTTGAAACTTTTATTCCAAATTGCTTGAAACGGTCAGTGAAATTTGAAACTTGGAGCCATGATTAGGGGTGTATATGAGAGAGTTCTGGAGACTTAGAAAAACGGTACATTTTTGACAAGAAGGATGTAAATCTCCTTCTAAGGATACTAAGTACAAAGCAGTACTTAGGCATTTTATGATTTCCTTATCGTACAGTCTGCCAAGGGTGACTGTCTTCCAACATGACTCGCATCCTGTCACATGTCAAAATTCAATACTTACGTGAATCAAGATCAATAAATTCAATTTGCTCTTTCCAAGCCCACCACTAACCTGGTTTGTGACCCCATGGAAAACATGTGACATTTTATCAAGACACACCCTTCAGAGTTAAGCACCAAAGGGCAAAAAATTAACTTCCGAGAATAGTGCGAAGTCCGATTAGGCAATTATCAGGTAAGGTGACGCCAAATTTCAGATCACAGTGGCAATGTTATCAGTAGTGCACAGGAATTTTTCCAGGGGAAGGGGTTCGAGGTCGAAAGTTCACCATTTTTGTATCATGCCCTCTTTGATTTTGTCGATTTTCGTGGAACAAAACACAGTAAAAAAAACTAATTATTGAATAAATAATTAGCATTAATTAATTAAATTAATCATTAATAACAATATTTAATTAAATTTTCGTACTAAATACTTAGAATTACCAAATCAATCGAAAATCGAGGGTGGGAGGGGGTCCGGACCCCCAGGACCCTCCCCTTGTGTGCGCCATCGTTACTTTGTTAATGCCAAGGGAGATGCCATTAAATATTAACGATGCTCTTTCCAATGAGTTATGGTATTTTTACACAATATTCTTATTTCTTGAGCCACTGTGAGAATTATTTTAAGTTTTTAAATTTATAAAATGTTCAGTACAAAACCCTTTGCTGAAACCCTAAACAGTTTTCCCCTTTAGATTTTGCTTTAGCTACAAAAAAGTGTGACTATGGTATATTAAATAAACTTTATTCTGATAAGTGTTACAGCACTTTGTATCAAATTCTTAATGGTTTTTTTTATGTTTTTAGACCACATATATATTTAAAAAACTTTGAGATCCTTTTATGAAAATACTGCTGGTTTTATACTTTAGTTGTCCATATAATCTCTAAAAATTGGCTTGATTTTCTTTCAATTTTTTGAATAGCGTCGTAGATTTTGTCGTGAGATTTTCAATATCTATACGACAACTAAGTTGAAATAATCTACGAGTCTCCATAGAAACTTAAAAAAGCCTTATTTAGAGTTCTTTTTAAAAAAATATATTCTAGAGTAATTCAAAATAACTAATTACAGGAGGCCATGGGCGTACTCAAGGAGAAAGGAGTTTCACCCCCATAGACCAACAGATTTTCAATTTTCTCTCTCTCTCTCTCACCATAAAGATTACCTTTTAAAGCTTTCATCTACATATTTTTCAGAACGTATCCCCCCCCTCTATAAGAGAGGTCTGTGTACGCCACTGGTAGGGTCAAAAATATCAGAAAACTTTGGGGTTTCCAAGGTTTGATGTGACACATTTGGTCAATCTTTTATTTTCTAACCTAGTTTCTTGCTAATGTATTTTAAATTGCTTATATGCATAATTGCGTTTTAGGTATTTTTTAAATTTTTCATAGTATTATTGGCGAAAAAATTAATATGTACTTCCTTTTCGCCAACTTCGAATCTGAACCTGACACAAAGCACTATACAATACATCAAAGGAGTAAAAATAAATAAATATAAAATAATGTATCATGAAAATATATTTATAAGAAATGGAAACACCTTAATTATATAATTCAAAGTTCATTTTTGCTTCCAAGAAACATTTCATGATGCAAAGCCCAAGAGAGAGAGAGAGGAGCCTTTATCATACTCTTCCACTGAATGTAACTGATTTTTTGAAATTTCGCATTCAAAACTACGTCTGCACTTAAGCATGTTCCACATTAGATCTTAAATAAGTTAATTATTTTAAATTCAAAATAGTTCCACTCTCGTTGAATTGTTTAAAAAAAAATATTAAGATTACGTCATTTCATTTGCTTCATGCAGTTCACGCATGTCTACATTTTAAGCCTATACAATGCAATCCATTTTCTTTGAATACAATACGTTCTTCACTCATATGGCTTGAAATAAAACAGTTTCCTCCCAAAAGAAAAGGAAAGAGAAAGAAAAATAATACTACTTAGAAAATCGGAACAAACAAAACACACAGAGACATAATTCTGGATAACTTAATATTGACATTCATTTTCTTGTCCCCGTACTTATCTCTAACCACCATCCCATAACTGTTGCCAACCTTTCCCACAAAATCCCGAAACAAATAAGCTTACAAAGTCACCGGCAGCGGCCTCCGCTGAGTGATCAGGTAACTTGCAGATAAGGACGCAACTAATTGGCGAAGACGTTTACACGCAGTGGCAGCAGTTATCGACTTCGCAGGCAATTTCCTGGGGAAACGGCCGAGATACGACACAAGACATGCCTCACCGTTTGTCCTCTCTGCACAACCCTGACTCGAAAGAAGAAAAAAAATTCTTTCCCTAGAATCCAAAAGATGGTTTGCGTTTTTTTTAAAAGAATTCTTTTCTTCGATGAAAGACTGGAAGTGACACGCTGTTTCCGGGGTTCTGTGAATTTGTGGATCAAATTTTATGCGTCGGCTTGTTAGGTGAAATCTGTGGCAAATTCAGTTCTGTGGGCTTTTGATTTGTATCTTTGATTGTGGAATTGAGTTAGTTTTCTATGTCTTGGGGGTGATAAAAATATGCATTTGTTTATAGCGAGTTTTGAACAATTCGTTTTTTAAATAAGGTGTTATTTTACACATAATGATTTGTAAAGAATTTATCTTTACAGCACATATATCCATGATATATTTCAATATTATATAAAATAAAACATATTTCCTAAAAATAGATAAAGTAATAGACATAATTGGAAAATTAATAATTTACAAACGCAATAAAGCTCCTCTTTTTTTTTTTTTCTTAATTTTGGTTTTATGATATAATTTCTACAAAAAAAGGGGACTAGTTAATTTTTATTTGTTTCATCAATAATTTCATTACTTTATCACTGTTAAAACAAGTAACCAACACTTTATTTCATTCCTCTCATCATTCTGTTAATTAATTGGATGATTTAGAATTACACAAATTAAAAGCAAGAATCAAGTACTAGGTTTGTTTAAAACTTCGTTGCAGATAGGTTTCTAAATTTTCTCTTGAGAAAAATTAGAAACATTTAAAACTAATGTTGAAACAGTAAAATACCACATTTATTTTATTATTGAATTAAAAACAATTACTCGAAAGGAATTTTCTATTCATTTAGATTTGATAATGATATTTCGAATTAAAGTGGTTAACGATAGTGATTATAATTGTGATGATCGTACACTCTGAAAAAAAAGTAGGACGCTTAACTTTTTAAAGAAAAATAAAAAGCTTTTCTTCTTATTGCTCGAAAATTATTTTACGCAAGCATATTGTTCTGATTAAATGAACATTAAAATAATTGAACTGAGAATTTGTGCGTGTATAACATTCAACAAACTTTTTAAAGCTATTTTTTTCGTACTGAAATACTTATAAAAAGTAGAAAGACACTGTAGTTCTTACATGAAAATCAATAATTTAATAAGTCTTTTTGCCTTTTGCTTTGATCAGTTCAAAAACCCTATTTGACATCGAAAATCATAGAGGCCTTATCATACGTATCCGTATATTTGGAGCAATTTTTCTTCCAAGCAACCCTTTTGAACAATTTCTAAACAGTTGCCATAACAATGACTTCGAACAACTTTTTCCTAGTGAACTGAAACAATTGCTGGAAATTAAGATTGCTCGAAACTCCTGCAAATGGAGAGTTCTTCGTCTCCCTACTTTATGAACAAGATGACAGCCTCGGCTTCGTCAAACGTATCAAAAGTAACGTATAATATTTTTAACAGAATGACGCTACTTTTTTATTTACAACCATCAACAAAATTGCGAGCGGAATAAAAGAAATAATATTCAATGTCGTTTTCCAAAGCAGAAAAATTGGCGAGTAATTTTTCACTCAGAAGATAGAGCGCGGCTGACGTCAGAGCGTATCGTTTAGTTTACGGCAGCGCTTCACCCTCACAACTGCTCAAAATGGTTGTTCTACAGCAGGGGTGGGCAGATGTTTCCAGGTTACGGGCTTCAAATATTTTTAAGGTGTCGCGGTCCACCCAGTGGCGTAGGTGTGGCCACTATGTATTAAAATTTATGTTTTCTTTTCTTTACACTTGTTTTGGACATTGTACCCCTCTTTTAAAATATACTATTTTTCCTTCAAAAACACAAGTAACACAAAATTGTATAAATGAATGCTTGAGAAACTATAAGCGACAGCTAGACCATCGACTTCTTCATTGTAGCGAGCAAAGAACATACTCGAACCGATGAATCTGAAACCAATGCATGTACTTACAATTGTTCGCTGCCGATTCCCACACCATCGCGGGATATGACATCAACTCCAGAATCCAATCTCGTGAAAGCGTGGGGTGGGGGTAATGTCTCAATAGCCAATCCCGTGCTATCGTGGGAAGAGCTGGTCATCAACATTTATTCTCCAATTTAGTTCGGCATGTGGAGAAAAATTCATTTCGACGGTGGCACCGCAGTGATCACGTTTTTGCCCTACAGTAGCAGTGAGCGTGTTGAACGTCATTGTTCGCTTCCAATGAAGGTACATGTCTCGTGTAGACATTTATTGAATCATTTCTCAAATAATCGATTGTGAAAAGCCAATTCTCCAGGCTAGCTGGTGTCGGTGTTTCATAGATTTGTTTCTTTTGTTAAGGGTATCTTAGGTCTTAGTAATGGTGGTCACCCCAAATTGTCTTGGCAATCCACTGGTTGATCGCGATCGACTTAATGCCCATCCCTGTTTTACAGAGACTCGAGCTATTCCAAGATTTGTGTGTGTGATAAGGCCTTTAGATTACTGAATTTCAGTCTGTCAGAAATTTTCCCAAACGGGATTGAATGCATTCTTAAGTTCAAGGATGGATGCGTACAGATGTTCTTTTCCTTGTATCTGTTGAATGATCATTTCTTGGATATTTTCTATAGTTTATTTCAAGGCTTTTTCTTCTTAAGGCTGCCCGAACTTTGATTCTTTCTGAACAAACTCCCAAATACATGCACATGGCACATGTTGTAATTTATTTAATTATACACGAAAAAGTCATTTGATTTATTTATTTCAGTAATACGAGAGCTGTTGGCAATGGAGCCAACGTTTACGAGAGCTCAGCTCAAGTAACGAGATGACATCTCTTAACTGTGCTCCCTCCCAACTTCTACACTTGATAATTTGAGGACTTTGAGTCCCAAAAGACTTAAAGTATCCGACTACCCTAAAATCATGATTTTTCTTAAAAATTGACAAATTTCTTTTTATGTTTTTATTTTTAGGCAATCTTATTAGCTTTATAAAAGCACCAAGTTTTTTATTTTCCATTCACTAGAACAAAAACTACAAGTGTTTTAGTAAAAGCAATCGCCGTAACTTTGCTTAAAATATCAAACTTTAAAATGCGTTTTACACGAAATGTGTTTTTCTCGAAAAACCCAAACGGGGACAGTGATGGCTCAAAAAGTTTTTTAAATAATTTGCTGAAATTTTTTGTGTATGTTCTGTATAATAGTAGAAATGTTTTAACCTTCAGATTTATCAATCACTGTTTTATTACAAAATTTACAGTTCTTTATGTGAATATAATCATTATTTTTTTAAGTAATTTCATTTAAAAACTAAGATTAAGTGCTCTAATTTTTGTAAAAATTAAAATATCTCTTATCCTGAAGGTCACTTCAAAAAGGAATAACAAAGTAATACACCAAGATTGAAAAATTGAGAATTTGTTCATTTACAATTTGTACAGAGCGGGCCCCGTTTATGCAATTTGTTGCCAATTTTTACATATTTTTTCCCATTTTAGCAGTAATAATTTCTTTTTACCTTCTTAATTTTAGCTTTATTTTTTTTAAAGTGTACTAAATAAATCTAAAAATCTCAAAGAAATCTCCATATCTTCATTTTTTTAAAAAAAAAAAAAAAGTTGTCGCAAGTAGTTGGATACCTTAATAAGCATCAACCCCTCTAACACGGCAGTTTTTCAGTGGCACCAGAACTCGAACCCACGATTCAGAAATGCCGGCTGTGGCTCAACCATGACTTCTTGACAACCGCGGTAACACACGTGGGAGAGAAACGCTTTCTAATTTCAAAAGGCTTTACTTATTTAATTGCAGCGGCAGTTCTTACCCCTTTTGTAGGTTTATATTTCTTTTTTATAAATTAATATGGACCAAGACCGCAACCCTTTTTTAATGATAAAAAGATGCAGAATAAAATAGAAAAAAATTGACTGTATTTTCATTTTTAAAGTTAAGAAAAAATATGAAATGCACTGAACGACTCAGGGAAGGTTTAGATCCACGTATTATATACACTCTGTCGCAAAAAAATATATGCACCCAGAAGAAATTGAGCTACATTCACGAAATTTGTATGCAAGTGTATATGAAAATAAACAAATGATTAAAAATTCAGAACAAAATATCATTTTTTATTAAGCGGTTACAGCTTGCAAGGTTAAAAATCAGTAAGTAGTAAAGCCACCTCTGGCAGCTATACAAAGCCGAAATTCGGCGTGGCATATTCAATTAGATCACTTATGACCCCCTGTGGAAGATCCTGCCATAGTCTTTGCATCTGCGCAGTTAATTCTCCTGTATCTCAGGACGGCTGCAGTTGCCTTCCCAACGCGTCCAGACATGCTCTATTGGCGAAAGATCTGGTGACCTGGCAGGCCATGGTAGGACGTCATATCCTTGAAAACATTGTTGGGAGAGTCGCGCAGTATGTGGACGAGCATTATCCTGTTGATAAATGGCACCTGGGCGACTTGATAGCATGGGTAGCACAATCGGCGTTAAAATATCGTCCACGTATCTGCGAGCTGTCAAAGTGCCTTGAAGGACCACTAAAGATGATCGTGTGTCCCAAGAAATTGCTCCCCACACACTGTCACACCTTTGAAATTACTGTATGCCGCTCGACAATAAATGCCGGATCGGACCGCTGGCCGGTGCGCCTCAGACACGTGTGCGGTGGTCATCAGCACTGAGACTGAATCGGGATTCATCACTGAAGATGACACGTCTCCAGTCTGTCACACTCCAAGTTGCCCGAGGTCGGCAAAAATCCAGTCGACACTGCCTATGATGTGGGGTCAGTGGTAAGCGTCTTAGCGGACGTCGACTCCTCAAGCCAACTTCGGTCAGTCGTCTCCTTATGGTTTCTCTTGATGGCACTGGATGTCTGGAAGGAGGTAAGTGGCGTTGAATCGATGCTAGCGACGTTGTTGGTGCCGAAGTGGCCACTCTTTTGATTGCACGATCCTCGCGATCATTTGTGTTCCTGGGACGTCCTGACCCTCCGCGACGGTACACTCTACCTTCTGTGATCCACTGTTGCCAACACCGAGCAACTACCATATCGCTCCGACCGAGGGGGCGGCCCGATACGTCTATTCGACCAACCTGCTTCTCTGAGGCCTATTATACGGCCTATCAAAGTCCGTCAGCTGCTCGTACTGCCGCCGGTTACGTCTTAGAGGCATCCTAAGTCTCAATATCGTCTATCAAAGTCATCAGATTCGTTTGGATAGCCGTACGGCGCTCGTACTCATGCTTTTAAACTCTCCCAGTTGCGCAACTAATATGCGCATAGCACACTTAGCCTTTGTCTCATTGGCTTCGAAATTTTAATCATTTGCATATCTCTTACCAGACTACATTCTTGCCGAGTTTCGTGATTGTAGCTTGATTTCTTCTGGGTGCATATATTTTTTGCGACAGAGTGTATATATACGAATACGTTATTGTTTTTTCGTAAAATACTGTTCCATCTCTTCCCACTAAGAAAACTGCTATCGAAAGCTTTCTTTGCATTGAAAGGCATAAAAATATTCACATTTCCTTTCTTCTAAGAACGCGATATGCATATCATTTTCTCGTTCATAAAATGCATTTCTCCCGCTTCCCAACGATCAACACATTTCCCCCCTTTGTGCTAGCTGCCCGGCCCTAAACGTAACGACACGCGCATAAGACTTTTATTGCCACGGAATTTAGACAAAAGCGTTTGGCAGCCGCCTCGTGATGACAGCTGTCTCTTATCTCGCGCGCGACAGTCTTCTAGCCGCAGGAAAAATAGAACACTAAAATTGTCGGTTTTTAAAGCCCAAACCCAAACTACTTACCTCTTACAGCTGGAACATTTTAAAGAACAAACATATTTAGCTACGCTCTTTCCTTTTGTTTACATGGCTCCAAATGAATCGTGTCTGAGGAACGTGTAACGGAGTTCTCCCTACAACTTCCGCTACTTTCCTCTACAAAATCTTCTGGAGAACTTTTTTTTTTAATATTTACATAAAAAATGCGCAAAATCATACCATTAGTGTAATTTGTACTTAGAAAAATTCTGTCTATTTAGTTATACCGTTTGTTTATTAAATGAACCAATCAATATTCAATCAATGAATCCATTATGGTTCGGAAGAAAAATTGGTCAAAATTGAACGGCGTAATTGTTTAATTTCTGTGTTGTATAATATGGTCCTAATTTACTTTTTAAAAAGCTTTGAAAACAATACATCGATTGCAATAGCGCACACAGGAATTTTTCAAGGGTAGGAGGGGGAGGTCCGGGGTCGAAAGTTAACCATTCTTGTATCATGCTCCTTTTGATTTTGTCGATTTGGGGGAACAAAACACAGTAAAAAACTAATTTTTGAATAAAAATTAGCATTAATTAATAAAATTAATCATTAATAACAAGTAATTAATTAAATTTTACGTACTATATACTTAGAATTATAATCAATCGGGAAAAAAATCGTGGGCTTTGGGGGTTCGGACCCCCAGGACCCCCCCCCCTTGTGTGCGCCACTGATCGATTGAAATTATACATAAAAAATTGTTCTATACAAAGAACAATTTTAACATACAAGGGATTACATTATATGTATACATGTAATTGCAGTAAAATTTTAAAATAAGTTCACGTAGCATCTATATAAAATAGTCAAGACAATAGCTCCCATGATTGTTTAATAGAATGTATATACACAATGTAAAATGAAACTCTACATCAATGCAAATCCTCAAAAATTAACTTAAAATCATCATTTGGTAAATAGCTATAAAATAAATCAGCTCAAGAATCAACACTTTTCTAACCCAAAGAGCTCCCCTCAAAAAGTCATATGAATTTTACAGGCTTATTTGTAATTTAAAAATATATAATTGCTAAAAATTTTGATAACCTTTATACAGAACTGATTTTTTTAATTAAAATTCCATGATTTTATGTATTCAGGATCTGAAATTTTTATCTTAAGGGAATCCGACTACGTTCGGAACCGTGATTTTGCAATAGCGTATAAATGGATAATATTTATAACATTTAGTGTCACTAAGATTAGAAAATGTATATAAAATTATTTTAAGAATATTATTACGATAAAACATTATTTAAGTACAATATTTCAACAAAAAATGAACATAGAATGACCCATTTTCAAAACATTCTCCTTTTATGAAAAATGCTTCTATTATAATAATATTTTGTGCCTGTATATAGCCCAGACCTCTGTACAGAGGCTGAACTAGAATTTTTGAAATATATAACTTAGAAATGGGTTTATCCATGTTTTACAACAACAGAGGGGAGAAATTTTAAGAAAAAAATGCCGATAATTATTTCACTTGGTAGTAACTCAGAAAATAATGTTAATTTTTCAAAAATCCTAATTCAGACTCTCTGGAGAAGTCTTTACTTTATATAAGCAGAATATCATTATTATAAAAGCACTTTTGATAAAGGTAGTTTTGAAAGAAACTTATTCCAAGTTAATTTTTTGCCAAAATATTGTATTTAAATAATTTTTTGTTATAATGTCCTTAAAACAACTTTATACATGTATTCTAATCTAAGGGACACTAAATATAATGAAAATTATCCATTTATGCACTTTTTTAAAATCACGGTTCCGAACGTAGTCGGATACCTTAAGTATATGACGGCTTTTGATGACATATCTTGGTGGTACTAAAATTATGATATGAGTACCACTGAGTGAAAAAAAAAACTTGTTTTTGTTTCATAAGCCTTGTCGCGACCCGGAGGTCACGGCGTGAGAGATTTCGAGTAAGAGGAGCATACATTATCTTAGAATAACTAATTTTATTCAACTTTTAACACTTATGAATGCACTTTAATAACCAACCCGAGGAGCAATAAGAAACCTTATTCCAAATTTATATATTAAAAAGGTAAGACGCTTATCTGTCTCAAATCTTTTGTATGATCCGGTCTTTTGTTAGATCGTTCAACTGTTAGGTGGATACTTTCCACTATTCCAGTGGATATTTCTTCTAGTATTAGTCTTATGATGCACGACCACCAGTCGCCAACACTTAAATTTTAGCTTACGATGCACTCTTAACCATTACCCCGCCTACTAAACGACTGGCACTTAAATAGAATTTGCATTTGCATAAATCAGGTCATCTCTATTGAACGTTGTTGTTAAACTAATATCACAGTTTAAGGCTGTCTTCGGTTAATGTTAAAGAAAAGAACCCGAATTTGGAACATTTTTTCAGATATAAAAGAAAGGAAAAATTAATATGATATTCTGGCTTCACTATCCTTTAGAGAGTAGCATTTTTTTATCATACATCTAATTTTTAACCGAGTTGATCGATTTTTCTGGTATGAAATGTGTTTTGGGTACGTTTATTTCTCCTATACCGTAATGTTAAATGAGCTATATCTGTACGTATTCAAAAAAAAAGAGCATTCATTGAAAATTTTGAAATTTTTAAAAACACTATATTGTTAACAGATGTATTATCTATAATGTTCTACATTTCCATGAAACTTGAGGTATTTTTCTGTCTGAAAATATGTTTCGCGTTTAGTTCATTGTCTCGTACTTTTGCCGAAAACAGCCTTAAAAGAGTATTTTATCCAAGAGGATTAGTATAAGTCGAAATAGAACCCGTTACTGCCTTAAAAAAAGTTTGTTTTCGGTGTAGCATTTGAAAGCATTCATTTAGCATTTGAAATCCACAGTCTTCTGCCTCCCATGCCATCCAGGTTTCTACATCTTCATTGCATTCTTGAAATCCTGGGATCGATTGGACAAAGTCAGTAATCTCCTCCCTGTGGTCGTCATTGAAGTCTTTTTCGCCTTCTAAATCTGGCCACAGCTTATTCCAAATCACACTACCGAAATTCCCCAAATATCCCTGACCTTGGGTTTTCCCATCACTTTTGGCCTCACGCGAAACAACTGTCGAGTATTGCACTGTTCAAAAATGTATATTCATATACAGAAAATGTAATTGACAAAAAAAAACTGGTCTAGATATTTGACGCTCCGGATAATAAACGTTCGGATAAACGACGTTCTACTGTAGTTTGAAACCACAAATTCTTCGTAGAATATGTCAGAGAACAGCATTTGACGGTTTAAAATTACTCGGATTAAAAAAAAATTATTGAGACGGAGTCGAGAACGAGACAATTCCCTCTTCACAAGATCGAAGCCCTGGGCCTAGTTGGTCCATGATTTAAAATGCCCCATGCACAGACAAGATGATAATCGATGGAGTTGAAACTTTAATTCTATACTCGCCCAGTTATACATAAGGCATTTCAGACCACAGAATTTGTCCCTCAAGTACCAAAAGCTCTTAAACAATTTATACATATTGACTTATAACCATCCAACTTTTTATATTTTTTAAGAAATCTAATATTAGACTAACGATACCGTGTCTGAGGATATGTTCTATAACAGTTTTTCACTCATGAGGTATATCAGAAAACGTATTCCATGTCGAATGTAAATTGACCATGACGCACGGAAGTCGTGGGGTTGGAAATCCTTCAGAAATCTTCTCAAGTAATGGGAAGAGATTCATTTGTATACACGGGACATTAAATTCCGGAGACGAGGGGGGCTTATCGAAGTAGCGTCTTCGATTCTGACAGCGGAAACGTGCGTCGCGTCCCCAGCGCCTCATAAAACGTTTCTTATTGGCTCATAAAAGTGGGATGGCGCGCTGTTTCGCGGAATGTCTTTTACGAGATGTTAACTGGCCGTTAACGCTATTCTTATGGGACCGGAACGCTCATCTGTTTACGCAAACAGCACGCGCCGATTGTCTCACGAATCGCCCGTCTTTCAAGAATTTCATTTTGGCGAATTTCATTTTAGAATTTTAAAAAAATCTGCGAAAGAAGACCGAATATGTTCTCTATTAGCAATTCTCATCAAAGTAGAAGGAAAGATTGTCTAGAGCTTTCTTTATTTCTTCTTAAAGAGTACAATACAATGTCGTTGATCCGAATCAATTGGGACCGGACACCTTTCGGATACGCGATTGTTCGGATAACCGAATGCGATCCATGCAGTATATGAAACCGGACACTATACGAATATTGAAAATTATACGAACATGCGGGAAACGTGCTTGAAGGAAAGTAAAATAGGTGCAAAATGTCAGAATTTTACCTTTATTTTGGAAAATAATCACTTATTTTTCGCTGTACCATTGTACACCTTCGTTTTTTGCTGCAAGCTCTCTGATTCTTTTGTGCAGCAACAGCAGCACTCTGATTGTTGTTCGTACCACTCCATAGCTGTCTCTAACGCAGAAAACGCGTCAGCATTTGATTGACCCTTGCTACTTTCGTTGTTGTAGTTGTCCCCGTCTTCATCCGTTTAATCGTCGACAGAGTCGGATTCTTCTTTATGGAAGTCACAATCTCGTCATCACTTAGCATTTGAACTCCCCAGTCTTCTGCATCACATGCAATCCCGGTTTCTACATCTTCTCTGTCGCATTCTTGAAATCCTAGGATCAATTGGACGCAGTCGGTAAACTCCTCCCTGTGGTCGTCATTGAAGTCTTTTTCGCCTTCTAAATCTGCATTGCACTTTTCGAAAACATTCATATACAGTACATGTAGTTGACAAAAAAAAAATACCTGGTTTGGATATTTGACGCTCCGGATAATAAACGTTCGAATAAACGACGTTCTACTGTAATCAGAAAAAAATTATTGATGTTTTACATACGTGGATGAATGTTCGAAATAAAACTGACAATGCTGGCTACTTTCTTAAATTGACCAAACTCTCAAAAGTCTAGACATGCCATATCAACCACGTCCCCAAAATTAGGAATAGACGTCCATAATAACCATAATAACCGAGGCGCCAGTGGTATCCTAGTGCTCATGATCAACGGTCGTCAAACTTTGATCTCAAGGACCAATAAATTCATGATTTAAATCCCGTGGACCACTAATAGGATTTTTTATGGGTTAAACATGTTTCTAAAAAAATTGTGATCTAAGAACACATGAGTAAGTGAATGTGAGATTTTATGGCGCAAGAGCAAAATCTGTCTATACTGCGCCAAACATTTGTGTAAATCTGTGATCTAGACGGGAAAAGAAAGAAAGGATAAATTGAATGACAAGAAGGAGGGTCGAAAATAGAGAAGGATCACTAGGGTACCCCAGGTTCGTGAGACCCGTGTTTACCAAAGATAGTAAACCCCTTGGGAAAAGGAAAAGATCACTAGGGTACCTCTGGATTGTGACACCAGTACTCACCTACAGAAGGTGAGCCCCTGAGGGGTCTAAGAACACATAAGATGTACCTAGTTAATAAAATGAAACTATACATTGTAAGCAAATTATGAAAGCTTTATTAATAAATCATAATAAAATAAACAAAAATTGTAAAAACAAAACAATTAAAAAAGGGGGTTAAGTATCTGAAACGTTTAGCATTATACAATCCTAGTGTGATGGGTGTTCCTTCTTTTCACGTATGTGTTCTTTTTATGAATTGTTATGAATTGAATTATGTTTTAATGCATCTTATAAAACATAATTTAACGTGATGAGTAAGTATATTCCACTTATTTTTCTGAGGACCAGCGAAATTTTCTCGCGGACCACCACTTTGGCGACCACTGCTCATGATCACGGACTCGTGATCGAGCCTAGTATCACTGAAGGCCCGCCGTATAGAGGGGCTAGTGCCCGTTAAATTTGCCCAGGTTCAAAGTCCTCCTGTCGGAGGGGTGCGGAATTTCGGAGAAGGAGGTGCCAACCCTGGTGTCACTTTACCATGGTCCGTTGCCTCAAGCGGTCGAGTTGATTTAATTATAGTGCAACGCGTTGGTAAACACTCACTCCATAATTACCATTGATGTAAGTTATATAAATAAAAAATAATAATTACCAGTCAAGTAAATATTAATACTGTATCTATTTGGAAAAAGGTATACAGTATTAAATTGCTTGACAGGTTGAATTCTTTTTGCATTAAAGAATTGTGGTGGGATCTTATCTTTTATTATACACTGCAGTAGTTTTTTCATCGCTATATAAATTTTATCCTATTAATAGTATTATTTTGTGTTTTGAGTTAGGCTTAATTCTCTATTATATATATGCATGTCGTGGACAATATTTTGAAAGTGTAGGCTTGGTTTGGAAGTCATAGGTACGCTGAAGTTATTTTTAAAACTACTTGAGTTAAATTATCTGTATCAGAAAAGGATTTCCTCATTTTCACCTTTAAAATAAAGAAAAAAAAACTTCTAAAGGATACAAATTAATCTAAAAGGGATTTAATGCCTAGGAATATAAAAAGTTTTGATTCCTTGATTCTTGTTTAACGATGTCGCTATGGAAATAAAATAATAAATTATTGACGTTCGATCTAGCAATCGGTTATGTTTCACAACAAAAAATAACATTCTTCAATAATATTTCGTAGATAATCAACAATTTTGTCATTTATTCTTACAGAAACGGGTTGTTGGGATTGCTCTAGAAATTTTATAATATTGATCTCGTTTTTTTTCCTCAACACTCGTAAAGAGATAATCGAATTTTTTTTATTCCAAAAACACTGACTTAAAAGGAGAGGACGATGGGCAGTGAAATTTCATTTCTTTGTTTCGTCCGATGGACATTTCAATAACATTTGATTCACATCAAAACAAGTAACACATTTAAAAGAAATAAAATATTTATAAAATTAGAAATATTTAAGAAAAGGTATTCAAAATTATCTGTAGACTACATGCATTGAATTTCTGCAGAACTAATATTTTTATTTTTTTAAAAAAATAAATTTTAAATATAATTTAAATTCAGATTTTTGTATTTACAACGAATCTTGTTGATAGAAAGCGAGATGGTTAATTTTACATTCTTAAACTTGATTAGATCACAGTTTAGGGGAACTCTATAAGACAAATCTCAGAGTCTCTCGATATTTGACTTGCCAGAGGCGGACATAAGAATTTTTCAAGAAAGGGGGATGGGGTCCAGGGTCGAAAGTCCACCATTCCTGTAAAATGCTCCAATACGCCGCCCAGCATATTTTTTTGATTTTGTCGATTTTCGGCAACAAAAAAACCATAAAAAATTAATTATTGAATAAATAATTAGCATTAATTAATTATGTCGGGGGGAAGCGAGTGAACTATTTTTTCTGGTGGAAGGAAAACTGTGACCCGCCCACGCGCGTTTTCCCGCTTTCCCATTCATTCCTTCTATGGGATTCACTAGCTGACCGGTTGCTGTGTGCTTTTCGGTCAGACTAGCTGTGTGCAGTTTCCGTGATCGTTTTTCGTGTTTGTATATAAATAAATGTGCTGTCCCGAGATATCTGAGTGGAAGTAGTTTCACAAAAAGAGCAACAAACTACATTAATTATTAATAACAAATACTTAATTAAATTTTAGAGATGATATACATAGGATTACAATCAATCGGGAAAAAAATCAAGAGTTATGGGAGGATCCGGACCCGGGGTCCCATCCCACTTGTGGGCACCAATGCCTAGCATTAATATCGTAATTTTTAATTTTAATTGTTTTAACAACACATCTCATTATTCTCCCCTCCCTTTCAAATGTATAGCAAACAGTCGCAAATCAATGAATACAAAGTCACACCAATCAGAATCCAGGAATCCTTTCTAATGTTAATTATCTCTTATATGATCATAAAAGGGAACCATAAGGTCTCGGTGATTATGAAAGGATTGAAAGTTTGCAAATTCATCAACCCTGTGGCACTATCCGTCTCAGGGCGCATCGCTTCACTTCCGTTCGCCTCCCAACATTATCTTCTTGACTGAGGCATAGGGCTTGCCCGGTGACGACGGAGCCTCGATTAACCGCATTAAAGGAGCGAGGGATTATGTGAGAAGCGATGATGATATGCTTTGATGGATTATGGGATCTGAGATGCGCCCGTAAATCCGGCGTCGACGGATGCGACGACCCAATCTTCCTGTGAGACGGATCCGAGTCTCGCACGACGGGTGCTCATTTGTTTTCAGGGCGGGTCCGCTTTATAATATGTTTTCAGGATGCTCCTTAAATACATACAGTCGAACTCCGATTTAACGAATTCATCGGGACCGAACATAACATTCTGTTCGTTAATTCGGGGTTATTCTTTATAACAGGGTAAAAAAAAAGAATAAAAAATTTTTGCACTTATCCTTTGAACATTTTATAAAACTTATGTGTGTATGTTCGTGTTTCATAAGTTCTGTGTGTCAAAAAAGTTTTCAGTGATCGGCTTTTGATAAAATTTCAGAGATCATAAAATTAATAAAGTTCCTAAAACTAATTTTAGAATAATTAACCCTTTATCTACCGCATTATGATTTATTGCAGTTTTTTTCATACTTTTTTTTATTTTTGGATGACTACAATAAAAATTAAGGGACATTCATAAACAAAATACTCAACTTAGGGAAATTTATATAATCCGTTAGAACTAATTAATTAATTAAAGATATTCCACTATAAAATTAATTATATACATTGTTCACTTAAAATAAAGAGTCAAATCGTTTTCTAAGGTCCTCATTAACATACAAAAAATAAGACACTTGAATTTTGACAATAACTATTTTTTCGGGACAAAAATGATAATCTTTGCAATCCGCTGAAAACGACGTCAGCTGAAAACGGAATTTCTGCTATAAACTATTCACCTTCCCCGCTAAAATACTCACCATAGAACCCGTGCTGCCATATATCTTGGAAGAGTGGATTTCAAAGAATATATTCCTGTTAAGTATTGTCAGAATATTCGTATAATTGGTTATTCTATGTTATTTTAAAGTGAGTGGTATATTTATAAGTACCGTCGTTAGATAAAGGGTTAAACTAAATCGGTGTATCTGTATAATACTATTTACCGTAAAATACGGCGTATAACGCGCACCTATACTTTCCATCTGTAACTTTTAATTTTTAGGTACATTCGCCGTATAACGCGCACGCCCTTTTTTACGAAGAAATCTGAATGTAGGTGCTCAATTATGTTGTTTTGAAGTCATTTATTCGAGGTATCCCAAGTTTTAGAAAGAATCGTATTTTTCTAGAACTACAACCTTTTAAGTTCTTAAGAGAGGAATGACATTTCTCTTAAATAAACGGTATTCCGATCTATGTATAGGGTGTTTTTTTAGAGGTATAGAACTTTAAATTGCAATAAAACAACCATGTATTATACGATTGACATGAATTTTTTTTACTCGAAAGATAATCTTGTGTTATTACATTTTAAATATGATGTCTGGCATAGGACTGCCACGGCTGGCTCGGATGTAGTCCAATCTGGACGTCCAATTTTCGATGACTTTTTCCAACATTTGTGGCCGTATATCGGCAATAACACGGCGAATGTTGTCTTCCAAATGGTCAATCATTTGTGGCTTATCCGCATAGACCAATGACTTTACATAGCCCCACAGAAAATAGTCTAGCGGTGTTAAATCACAAGATCTTGGAGGCCAATTCACAGGTCCAAAACGTGAAATTAGGCGGTCACCAAACGTGTCTTTCAATCAATCGATTGTGGCACGAGCTGTGTGACATGTTGCGCCGTCTTGTTGGAACCACAGCTCCTGGACATCATGATTGTTCAATTCAGGAATGAAAAGTTAGTAATCATGGCTCTATACCGATCACCATTGACTGTAACGTTGTGACCTTCATCGTTTTTGAAGAAGGATTCCACCAGCCCATAAAGCGCACCAAACAGTCAGTTTTTCTGGATGTAACGGTGTGTTTCGACATACACTTATGGATTAGCTTCACTCCAAATGCGGCAGTTTTGTTTCTGGACGTAGCCATTCAACCAGAAGTGCGCTTCATCGCTAAACAAAATTCTCTTATGAAAATCGGGAACAACGGCAATCTCGTTTTGGGCCCATTCGACGAATCTACGCCTTGCTTGATGATCGTTTGGCTTCAATTCTTGCAAGGGTTGGATTTTGTAAGCACGCAAACCAAGATCCTTCCGCAAAATCTTCCATAAAGTGGATGGACACAGATCCAATTCCTGTGCTCGATGGCGGATGGACTCATTCGGGTCTTCCTCAATGCTACGCTCTACAGTAGCAATAGCTTCTATTGTACGCACCGTACGGCGTCTCTGGGGATGCGAGTTATCAATTAGAGTAAACGTGGTGCGAAAACGTTCCTTGGTTAATCGAATTAACTGCTCTGATGGACGATTTTGTCGACGATAAAATGGACGTAGTGCGCGATACATATTCCGCACAGAACCATTATTTTCGAAATAAAATTGCACCATTTGAAAGCGTTGTTCAGGCGTGAGTCTATTGATGATGAATTGCCAAACCAAACTGAGAATAAATCACTTGACAGCTGTTAAATCGGTTCGCCATCTTGGAAAGTAATGCCAACTTAAACTTCTATACCTGGAAAAAAAAACACTCTTTACAACCTTTTAAGTTCTTAAGAGAGGAATGACATTTCTCTTAAATAAACAGTATTCCGATCTATGTAGAAGTCTAATTTTTTTTTAATGCTCATCTTCTTTTCATATTCAAAGCTCTCATTTTTATACCCGGTGTATAACACGCACCCTTAAATTTCGATCTTATTTTGTGTGCTAAAAGTGCGCGTTATACGCCGGATTTTACGGTATATAATAATCGGTCTATTTAATGCAATCTTTTCTTTCAGTATAGATCAGTTCGTATTAATTAACAACATACTAGAAAAAAACACGAGGGCAATTGGTGGTGGACATCGTAATTTTGAACCACGATCAAGTGACGAGGACAACGCCCAAACTGACTGCCCACTCTCCAAACTATCACACCATGCCAACGGAAGATGATGCATCATGCCTTCTTTTGGGGGGGTTTTCACTGGCACTAGGGCTCGACCATAAGATATGCAGGCCACAAACTCCCGCGGCAACGTATCAATTGGAAAGAATTTAATGTAAACTTTCAATATCTCAGTCATATAATCATTTAAAATTTTGCTGGTCGATCTATGTGTTTATAATTTATTCAAAAAGTATCATTCAAATACCATTTGTAACCAGCAGACTTGTTTATCGCGACTTTTTGTCATTTAGAAGTATAAAACGTATAAGATACACATTGTATTCATATATTCCAAAATTCAGTAAAGTACGTTTAACGCGAAAATGCTAAAAGACGAAATATCGCTTAACACGAAATAATATACAATGGTACCAACAAACTACTATGCATTTTCTCATGCATTATTTTTCTCTCAACATGAAACGAAAATCGCTTAACTCTTTATCTAATGACAGTACTTATAAGTACTACAAACTTTAAAATTACATAGAATAATCATTTTCATGAATACTCTGACGATACTTAGCAGAAATATTTTTTGAAATCCACCCTTCCAAGATACATGGCAGCACGAGTTCTATGATGAGTATTTTAGCGGGGAAGGCGAGTAGTTTTATAGCAGAAATTGCGTTTTCAGCAGGTTGCGAAGATTGTCATTTTTGTTCCGAAAAAATAGTTAATGTCAAAAGGTAAGAGTCTTATTTTTTTTGTATGTTAACGAAGACCTTAGAAAATGATTTGACTATTTATTTTAAGTGAACAGTGTGTATAATTAATTTTATAGTTGAATATCTTTAATTAACTAATTAGCTCTAACGGATTAAATTTCCCAAGTTTGAGTATTTTGTTTATGTATATCCCTTAATTTTCAATGTAGTGATTAAAAAAGTATTGCATGATAAAAACTGCAGTAAATCAAAATGCGGTAGATAAAGGGTTAACCTTAGGTTAGGGTTTCCTTTCTGGGAATGAACAAAATACTGAAAAAACTAGCCTCGCAGGTTCATTATTGGAAAAATTCCTTACAGTAAACGATGATAAGTGCACCCAACCTCAATTATCGCAGAAAAGACATTTTGGAGTTTGTTCAAAGCTCACAAAATACCATCGATGCAGATTCCGACAGCAAAAATGAAATGAATGAATGCTCCCCCGTCATTCGAAAAGAGGAGAAATCATGAAAAGTATGCGCAGTTATTTAGACGCATATTCCAATGGTGAAATGAGTAACAAAATGGATTATTTCGAACAATTTGACGCTAAAGAAGACAATGAAAAGAAAAGTATCAGATTAATTTCCAAAAAACTCAATAAGTATTTTATTTTCAAAAAAACTTAAAAATTTTGTATTCAATTTCATTAAGCATTAAGTTCTTATGAAAGTTTTAGTTCCATTGATTTTTATGAAATACACGTATATATACACATCTTTGTAAATAAAATGTACTCTAATAAACTTAATTTTTTGTTGAATATATGTTTTTTTTTGGAATATTCCTTAACACGAAAAAATATTTCAGTCCCCTCAGTTTTGAGTTAAGCGATTTTCACTGTTTATTATATTAGCTTGAGTTTCTGTAACACCATGAATTAATAAGATTTATACTGAAATAGCACATTTAATGACCCCTTTACATTGACATTATTGTACCCTATAAGTTCTCAATTAATTGCATATCTAATTTCCTTTTATTTTTTATTTGGTTTCAAAAAATTATGTTTTTTTTTAATTCTTACGAATTTTTAAGGTGAGAAAAAATTATAAAATACTCTTAAAATACACACACACTTTCATGGATATAAATATATATTTCGTTTAAATTTTCAAAACAGTGAGTATGTTATAAAAGGTGAAATTTTTGACTTTAAAAGCTTCTGTGCCGATGGATGACTTTAAACGATCTGTTAAAATGGGTGGTGGGATCTCCCGAGTCTAGAAAAGAGAGGAATCCGATAGTTTCTCTCCCGATCTCGGCTAAAAAGTCTCAATTTTTCTCATGGTGGTTGATTTTCACCCTCCCTGATCTCTTGTTTGGACAAAAAATAGATCTCGTCTTGACGGATCGCTGAAGGGGTTGTCTCCTAACCTCCTGAAATGATTCACTGGAAAAATATTCAAGCACACAGCTTAAGCTTCTGATTCTTACGGTGATTTTGGATTTCACTCTTTTTCTGGCATAGAGCTTGTCTGTAACCTCTTCTTAAAGAAAAAATAGGTACTATAGGATATTGCCGTAGTTATTTTTCGGTAAAACGGCGATCATGTTGAGCAGCGTCGGTTTAAGCTCATTTCGGGCCTTCGGCGCAGAAAATCTACGGGACACCTTCGCACTGCCGGATCGAAATTTATTACCAGAAAACCTGGTTAAGTCCAGCTTATCCGGGCCCTGTCCCTTGGGTGCCCACCCTAAGCGCCCAATGGATAAACTGGCACTGGTATTGAGCTAAGCTGTTGAAATCATTTCCAACCACGAGCCAATTTCTTCAGGCGAGGGTCCGCATGTTATATATATATCGGTAGTAGTTTTTCTTTAAAACTTTAGACATTAGAAAAATTGTTCAATTGGACTTTGTATCATATGAACCTTTGTTTGACCGCAATGACGACTTCATTTCTAATTTTCTTTTTTAAAAAAAACTCTGAGAAACCCCTATGTACCCTTTAGCTGATTCTAAAATTGGATGTATATATATAATCCTTTTGTTGATTCTAAAATCGGATATAACCGACATCATAGATTTAAATTTATTTTCGCCTAAAAATATTCGAACAGTTTTCAAAATTTTGGTACTTAGGTCTAATATCATTGATCAATTTCATCAAATCAAAAGACGTCGCCAAATGCCGCGATGTACAGTCAATAGTGGAAACGCAATAATTACAATAATGATAGCATTTGGCGCCGTCTTTCGATTTGGTGATATTGGTCGATGGTATAATAAATATGTACCCCATTTCTTATTTTTCCTTTTTGAATGATTTGACTTTAGGTGTATGCATTGTTATTTTTTAAATGTCATGCTGTTGTTACTAATGTCACCAGATCAAGACCCACGAAATTCATCATGGCAAAGGGCTAAGGGCCTGTCGTTACCCGTAGCTTCAAATACCAAACAGGTGACAGTGCGATTTAGCCCGTACCAAATTCCCATATCCGTACCCGTATATAGCTACCCCAATTTTGAGGGAGAACACCCTGGGGGTGGTCAGGGGCCTTCCACCTCTCTTCCCCTACCATCTACCTCTTTAAAGGACTTGCGGCTCGACGGTTATTTAGAGTACCCCCACGCCGCGATAGTACTATACATTTACAAGCATCCATGTCTTCTCTGGGATTCGAACCCAGTCCCTACGGCACAGCAGTCAGTGTCGCAAACCACTATACCGAACGGACGACTTAAAATGCCATGATTTTGTTACTCTGTTCATAACAGCTACACGATTATGAAGATCTCCCATTATATATAATTAAATTATTAAGAATCACTTATCAAACCTAAATACTTATTTTTATTATCAATTTAAAATAAACGTCTTTAGTTACATCCTCGGAAAAATAACATTTTTGAGCGGATAAGAACTGATTCAGAGAGATATTCCATAAAATTCTGAAAAAACGATAATTTTTCTCCGCTTTTCCCGAAAAGTTTCATATCAATGATCAACTGAGATTTATTATTTTTCAGGGCGTGATAAAGAATTTATATTCGCGCAGCAGGATGTTCAAGAGTTTTCCCTTCATCCCACTTTAGGAAACAATATTTACATGCCATGAATGAATAACATTTCAGTGACAAGATGCGCTGTTATGGAAAGATTTATGGTCCTTTCTTTTTTGAGAATTTCTTTTAAAATCCTCTTCTAGGAGCATTCAAAATTTAAATTGAAGTATGTTTTAAACATGAAGGGAATCTCGTCTCTTTTATAAATGGAATGCCTTGCAACATTTAAAGAGAAATCACTCTTTAGAATCTCACAAAATCAGATTTAAAAACCATTCAGTGATAATATTATTGAAATAAGAAAAACCTTTTAGAGTGAATTTTACTATAGCTGCTATTTCTAGAGGAATCTGCATTAGTTTTACTTTATTATTACTTATTATATTTATTTAGAGAATCAGTACAGCCGTTCAAGAAAAATGTTTCTAGAAAATTGTTCTTATCTGAAGTTTATTTTTTATAAAGGATATTTAGGGTTTTAATATTAAAATCGTTCATGACTACTGAAATCAGTTTTAAAAGTTTAAAATATTTAATTTTTGATAAAAATTTAAATTTTAACAGATATATATATATACCAAACTTTTTTATACTTGAAAATATTTTAGTCTCTCATGAAGATATTTGAAAAAATCCATTATTTTCGTACTGTACGCTGATTTCCAAAACTTACTGTACAACGTGTTTTTCAAAGCTCGCTATTGTGTGTGTGATAAATTGGCAATAACAAATGTTGCCGTTGGTTAAGTTCGAATAACAGCCAGAGATGGAGATGGTACATATGTTTATATTACAAGACAATAAATATTTACAGTTAAAGTTTACACTTAGAATTGAAATGCGGTTAAATGAAAATTACACCTTTGAAGGTGCTGCGGATTGATGCGGATAAGACCTTGCGTCTGTCCGTTGCGTTTCCAGTTTACATAATCGTCCCGATACGGGGTTCAAAAAGTTTCCGTTGGGGTAGGAAAGCGGGAAAGTATGGCGCACTCAGTTACAGTTAAGTGAGGAGCGTAGGAAACAACAATAAAATACATAGTTTATATAAAAGATAATGAACTCTAAGAAAACTTATTCAAAAAAAGATAAAAATGACTTATTTCAAAGAAATGAGCATTAACATAGAAGTAGGAAAAAACGTTCAAAAATCAAACTTCGTATGTACGTTTTATACATGATTGTTGATCTTCAATAGTTTTATGTTAGTTTGTTGAAAATATCCAGGAAAGTCTAGAAATGTCTAGAAGAAATCATTTACCCGATTTGTTAAGGTGGCAGATGTTTGGATGGATGGAAATAAGGTCGTCGCAAATTGATACTGCTAGACTTCTCAATATGTCTCCCAGAGTAATGCAACGACTGTCAGATCAGCTAAATCTGAAGAAATTTTGTGTCTAAAAAGCATGTTCAAGGTCAGCCCCGAGTTACAACCCCTGCAGGAGACTTTAAAGGCCGTATCATACGTACATTTTCCGTGAAACTTTTTCGTCCAATTTTTTGCCTAATCTGAAGGGAAAAAGTTGCCGTAAACAAAACGACATGCTCTGACGTCAGTCACACTCTATCTCCACATTGAAAAATTACTCGCCGATTTTTCTGCTTCGGAAAACGAACATCCAAAATTATTTCTTTTATTTCACTCGCGCTTTTGTTGATGGGCGTAAACAGAAATGAAGCACCATTCAATTTAAAAATTTTTCGTCGTTAAAATATTATATGCCATATCTGATGCGTTTGACGAAATCGAAGCCGTCATCTTGTTTATGAAGTAGGGCGCCGTAGAACCCAATTGGCTGGAATTTCAAGCAACTTTTATTTGGATCAACTTTTTGAGCTCACTAGCAAAAAGTTGTTCGAAAGCTGTTGCTATTGCAACTGAGTAAAAATTGCACGAACTGGACGAAAAATTGCTCGAAACGTGTACGTGTGATATGGCCTTAACTCAATCAAAACGAAGGAGGCGAAGCAATTATGTGTTTTACCTTGTTGCTCTGGTCATTTTTTCGCCCGAGGAACAAGAGCCTCTGCTATTACAGGGCGAAAACACCTTCACACAATATAGGTTTTTATACAAACCGACAGGATATGTGTGGTCCTCCAAACCATCGACTGAGTTGTGCCACTTTACGTTGGGCAAGGGAACATGCCTCCTGGATCAGAAAGAAGTGGGCTTCTGCACTCCAAAACTGGCTCTTGCGCAAAAAAACAACAACAATCAATCACTCCTCTCGGATTCCAAATTCGCACTGAAGAATGGTTCTGAGCATCTATTGATCTGGATGGAACAACGCACAAACTACAGCTATTCCAACAATAATGAAAGACACAGTTTCAGAGTTTGAGGTATCATGGCTTGAGAAGTAACACTGACTTACAAGTTCCTTGGAGGAACTCTGACTGCTAGGAGTGTGATGTTTGGGAAAATTGATACAGTGGGTGATCGGTTAACGAGCATAATCCGTTCCAAGACTATGTTCGCTATCCGCATTGTTCGTTAACCGATCATCGATTCCCCGAAGACTTCTGTGTGAAATCGATTAATTCGTTCTGCAGACCCTAAAAATTAAATTTAAAAAAATGTATAATTTCTTAGTAAGTTTTTTTTAAAAAAAAGAATGCATACATATAGTCTTGCATATTAATCAGTCCTTTTCATTTTTTGCTTATGGGGCGTTGAAGAACATGTCCAATGTCGATTGCTTTTCTCTCTTTTTCAGGATTTTCCGGAAGTAATTAATAGCATTATTGTTGTAAAGATCCCCAAACCTACTGATATCAGCTTAGTATGGGTGCCATTCTAAGACCATTGCTCTGACATCCTCCCACTTTTTCAAAAGATCTTTAATGGCAGATGTCGGCATTGGTTCCTCTTTCGTCTAATTCTTGTTCAGAAGGAGACACATTTCGCTGTGTCTCTTGGTGTTCTTCATTCAAAATTTCTAGGAGCTCTTCTATCGTCAGTTCATCTTCCTGTCCCATTATGTCATCCTCGTTCACCTCCAATTCCAGATCTCTAGCAGATGTCAAAATTTCATCCATAATTTAAGGGGTGTCTCCCTGATCACATCCGAATATGTGTTCGTTGTCCAAACACAAAAATTCTTCCGGGAAAGTGTTCGTTAACCGATCACCCACTGTAGTATCGTGAGAGTTAAGAAATTAAATAATTGATTTATTTACGTTAGAGCTAAATAGAAATGGTGGAATAGGTGAGGGATTTACAGTATTCAAGACTCGTGAAGAGGAGATGGAGAAGGGTTGCATTTGATCCACTTTTCAAGAGAATCTGTGTTGCGGTTGAAAAAAAAAGGGGAAGAAAAGCAACCCTTTAGGTCAGCGATACTCAACCTACGGCCCGCTGGACCTTTCTGAGTGACCCGGTCATCCCCAGTATCACTAACAAATTCAATTATTTAAGAACAATGTATTAAAAATTGAGCGAGAAATTTTATCAGTCAAGCAATCCCATATATCGATTTTGCTATCCATGTCGTGCTAGTAAAAATTGTGGGATAACCTTTTTTCTTTTGTAATTGTAACGGTTAGTGCTAACAAATAACAGTAGAATAGAGACTATTTCATGGGTGAAACTAATTTTAAATTAATGCCTTCCAAGTGAAAGATATCTAAAAAATATTTGTTATTTCAAGACGATGGAGGTCTTGATTGTTTCGTAGAAAAAAACAAACATGGATCAACAACTTGTTTAATTTGTTGTGAAAATGCTATACTTAAATATATAATTTTGCTCCTCACTACACCACTAAGCACAAATCTTTCAGTTCCTCCTTTTTTTTTCAACAACAAAATATTTGTTGGTTGGGGATTTGGGATCATTGACGAAAGGAAATCGAAATTACCCTATAACAGGGGGAAAAAACGCCCCTTTTTTGTGAGTTGAGTTTGATGTAGTTAAATATAGTTTTAAAGTAAAATCCAAAAGTATTAATATTTTGATCAATTTATGCATATTTAATGTCTTTGATCTTATAGCGTCCACCCCCCTCCCCCGTTAATCATCATGTTGCGGCCCGCTTGAAATAGTTGTCGTCTGTGTGTGGCCCGGCTGGAATAAAGGTTTAGTACCGCTGCTTTAGACGCCTGGGATTGGAATCAACTGATGCGCGGGGGAATCATCCGGATTCGAGGAAAGGTCAAATTGACCAATGACGCCCAAATTCCTGCAGATGATTTGCAGTTTCCAATGCCAAGCTGAGTACTTTAAAAGGGGTAAGTACTGTCATATTTCTTGAGTTGTAAAAATTGCAATTGTGTTAGAAATTATGCTATCCACAAAAAAAGAAGCCGATTTCACATCTGTGGGGTGCGAACACGTCACAAGGAAATATTAAGACGAGACTCTTGATCGGTTAGTCCATTCATATGCCTCTACCAGTGGCGCATACAGGAGTTTTTCAGGGGGGGTCCGGGGTCGAAAGTTCACCGTTCTTGTATCATGCTCCTTTTGATTTTGTCGAATTTCAGGAACAAAACACAGTAAAAAACTAATTTTTGAATAAATAATTAGCATTAATTAATAAAATTAATCATTAATAACAAATACTTAATTAAATTTTACGTACTATGTACTTAGAATTATAATCAATCGAAAAAAAAATCGAGGGCTTTGGGGTCGGATTCCCAGGAACCCCCTTGTGTGCGCCACTGGTCTCTACCATTGGTAATGAATTCATTCTGATGGATGATAATGTGCTAGCTCACCGAGTTGTATTTGTTGAGGACTCTCGTGCGGTACGCGGTTTGTAGCGAATAGAACGGCCAGCTAATCTCCTGACCTAACTCTGATAGACTAGATTCCGACAAGTTCTCATGCCATGTTTTCATTAAACTTACACAAATTTCTCACGCTTTCAATAAAAAGAAACCTGTTCAGTGCCCATTTTCTCCACACTTTTTTTCTCTATGTTCCTCATTTGTGAATTAAACACAAAAAACATGTTGTACTGTAGCTTTTGGAGGGCAATATATTTGCTGAATGTCAAAGAACGGGTTCTAAATTTGGAGAGTACCCAAAAAAGGCGACTGATTTAATCAGAAATAGCCTTTTGTAAAACTCACTATTATTATTTTCCCTTTCGAACTACAAGCGCTTATTTAACTTGCTAATCAACATAAGCTACTTTTCCAATACAACTTGCTTTTCTTAAAATATAAGCTGTTCAGTATGAAATTGTTAGTATATACTAAGAGCTTCCAACGGCTGTTAGGCAGTATTAAAACCAGTGCCAACTTAAGCTCATTTAGTGCCCTGGGCGCAGAAGATCTGCAGGCCCCCTTGGCACTGAAGGATCGAAATTTATAACCAGAAAATCTGGTTAAGTCCAGCTTATCAGGGCCCTTTTGTTTTATCCATTGGGCGCCCACCCCAAGTGTCCAATGGATAAACCGGCACTGAATAAAACATAGTTGTCTGGTAACATTTATTGAAACATATAGTGATTTTTAAACTACTTATATATCAACAGAAACAATCCTGGCTATGCAGTTCAGTCAGTAACGCACACAGGAATTTTTCGGGGGGAGGGAGGTCCGGGGTCGGAAGTTCATCATTCTTGTATCATGCTCCTTTTGATTTTGTCGAATTTCGGGAACAAAACACAGTAAAAAACTAATTTTTGAATAAATAATTAGCATTAATTAATAAAATTAATCATTAATAACAAATACTTAATTAAATGTTACGTTCTATATACTTAGAATTATAACCAATCGGAAAAAAATCAAGGGTTTTGGGGGAAGTCTTGTGACCCCCAGGACCTTCTCCTTGTGTGTGCCACTGAGTCCAGTAGTAGCAATTACAAAATATGATAGGAAACTGGAGTATTTTTTTCAACCAAGAAAAGTGTTCCTAACTTTTTATAAATCCAAAACAGCCTACAATGCATCTATTACTTAAACTGGAATTTTAAGATTGAACTTCGATGAATTTTTTTAGGTTTAAAAATAATAATTATAAGCATATGATAAAAAAATGTGCAGGAATTTGCTTCCTTATATTCAGCTTTTACTAAATCTCCCTTAGGTACAGAAAAAATTAGAATTTTCCCCAGAACAAAACACTAAATACACTTTCCCCTTATCTTACGTTTGCCTCTTCGAGAGGGGGAAAAGAAAAGGGGATGGAAATGGGGGAGGTCAAAAGATCTCAAGTCGTGGCCTGGGGATCGCGAGGGTGTTAAACGGTGACAAATCGAAAATCCCGCTGTCACTCCTTTCTCACCCCCTTTCCATGGAAGGAGTGTTTTTTCTTAATTGACTGTTGCGTGATTGGCGTCTCGAATGAGGGGTGATGCATTGTTATGGCGCCTGCTGCATTGTTTTTGTAGTGGGTGGTCTTCGAAAGGGGGAAGCATTCTGTATAATGTTATTGCTGAACCGTGAGAATAACTCCATTTCGGTATTGAATGTTGCTGTTGAGAAAAAACGTGATTTTGACATTGAATGTCACATCAGTTTATTTATCGGGCACATCTCGATTGCTATCTCTCGCTTTACCCCGATAAAGGGTACTCAGCGTTTTGTGTGAGAGAGTCAGGATTGAAGTTGAACATTGTGTGAGTATATTTTGGGCTAGTAAGCTAAAGCAGGGTTTTAAGACCTTTACTGCTCCTAACATCTTAAATACTCTTCTGGTATGTATACATGTATATAACATATAACTCTTCAGGAATACATGTATTTAATGCAATTTAAAATAAAAATAGCAACTAAAAATAAAACTTAAGTAAAGTTTTAATTTTTGAATTAAACAAAAGACATAATTCGATAAACTGCTTAAATCATCTCGTATTCGGAAAAAGAAAAGAATCTGACCAGTTTCAAATATATTTTTCCTGATAAATAAACGCATATTTTTTGATTGATTGATTGATTGAATATTAACGTCACACTGTTCAGCTACACGAGGGCTTTAAACGCATATTTTTGAGACATTGTCTATTCCTGTCGCCAACATCTCAGAAAAAGAATTTTAGGCACAATTTTGGCTACAATGGTTACAATTTAATAAATAGCACCGAAATATCGGTGTGAAAGAAAAAATATATAGAGCAAATAATTTGGGTGTTTCTCGTGAAAGTAAATTTAAATAAATCTGAATGATAATTCATACATTATAATTTTTTAGTCCTTGTAAACTTATTATATTGTGGTGAAACGATGTAATATCTAACATCCGTCGGTTTATAATATAATGAACTTCTAAGTATCCTCTGTGTGTATAATAAAACTAGTCGTTACCCACCCGATTCACTGGGCATTCCAAGACGTTGAATTATATACTGATTTTAAGGTTGATATCTAAGTCCTATTACCAGGGTCGTTTTTAGCCTCCCCGGCGCCCTAGGCACTTCAAATTGTTACGCCCTCCAGACACACTATTTCCAGAGCAACCCACCTTTAATTTTTACCTTGCCAGTTTTCATTTGGGAAGCATTTTCCCTCAACTCTCTTACTTCCCCTTCCCCCTTTCTTTGTTTTTGCTCTTTGGAGAGCTTTTTCACTATTTACCACTTATGGACCCGCCGTGTCCCTGGCCAGGCAACCGGCAGCCTTAAGGAAAAGATAGTAACATGGTTTGGCTACTCTTGTTCATTTCTTACCTTGTGGCATCACGGACCCCACCCACCCTTTTGTAAATTAATAAAATAAGTGAATGAAATCGTTTACACATCATTGTATGAACTATTTATTAACTTGTTAATTATCCTCTTTTTCATCACTTATCTCTTTCCTATCTTGTATTTTAAGACATCTTTATTCTTTGTTGAGTCACTGTCATTGTATCTGTACAAACAAATGTTTTTTTTTTAGATTCAATCATTACAAATTCCTTAATGACATTATTGTAATCCATTCCCATTGTAATATATTTTGATTTCATAGCAACGTCAAACTGTTAAGCTTTTCTTTTCCTACAGTAGGTCTCATTTCAGTCTCTAAAGGGCAAAAATGCTTCTCTCAATTCACTAGGCAGTGGTACGTTCAGTGGAACTTTAATTTTTTTCTTTTCCTTTTTTTTTCGCTCAAATTTTTTGCCCCTTAGGCACGTGCCAAGCACGCCTAAGCGGAAAAGCGGCCCTGCCTATCGTCAAATTTTCAATTGTATTTAAAAACATTTTTACAGACCTCACTCTTGATTACAAAAGTACAGGATTTGAGGTTCTAAAACGGAAGCATAATTATCTTTTTCTCTCTCCCTTTCTACGCCAGAGCTGATTTTTGTGAAACACGTTATAAGATATCTACTCAATAGAGTAAGCGCGCTTACCAAATTTCAAGTCTGTTGGTGTAATAGTTTCGAAGATATCCTAATGAGTTAAGAGTGTGAGTCAATTTTCTTTTTCTCTGTTGTTGCTTCTAATCTCACTGGCTAAGCAAACCTATAAGAATATTTATGGAAATATGAACATAGAAAGAGCTCTGTTAGTCCGAATACCTGGAACATGCGTGGGTATTTTGCCTCGTCTCTTTTTGAACAACGGTCATATGAAATTCATTTCTTTCTTAATTTATTTTCTAGAACTATTTTTTAAAAATGAAATGGAGTTTTTTTTTGGAAAGTAGAATCAATATAGAAAAATATAAAATTATTAAATCGCGTTATAAAAATACGAAAGAATTCCACAACCAAATGAAACTCTGAAATATACTAAGGTGCAGAGACGTAAACAAAAATTTTTCAAGGGGGGAGGTTGAAAGTTGACCATCACTCTTGTATCATCTACGTCATCAAAAATATTCTTTTGATTTTGTCACTTTTGGGAACAAAAAACAAAATAAATTATTGAACTAATAATTAGCATTAATTAATAAAATAAATTGTTAATAACAAATACTTAATTATAATTTTAAGTACTATATATATAAATATCATCAATCAAAAAAATCAAGGGCTATGAGGGGCCGGACTTATGCCTCCCCCACCCTTGTGTGCGCTACTGCTAAAGTGGTTATATATTTTATATAAGTAAATATTTAGGATATAAATACATATTTATCAACATAATTTTTTTCCTTTTGATATTTTATGATTAAACAATTAAATACACTCGCTAATGATTAATTATTTTCAGTTTTTACGCACATTCCCCTTTCCCCATAAGAGAGTATTTTATAAAACTTTTAATATATATGTAAAGCTCACTCTCTCGCTTTTATTGCTTCTTTTAGTACGATTTATTCTTTTTTAATCAATTATACTTTTTCTAGCAAGTCCATAGTTATTTCTCAACTTTGATGTATGTCAAAAAACGAAGTGAATTGATAAAATATACTAAACAGAATTGATAAAATAGGCAAAATAGAGAATTGATAAAATATATTAAAAGATAAATATACTTGACAGAAGTATATTTATTTTTTTCTGCACAATTTAGCGTGATCTAATCTAATGTCTTTCCATTGCCGCGTAAAAAACAGAACGTTAAAAATAAATGTTCTAGGATTGGTTGCTCATATTGTAAAAAAATTTACCATGTTGTGGTTTCCCGCAATATTGGAACTACTGGTTTAAGTCAACGTCCCTCGAATTGTACACATGCCTCTAAAGGTCGAAAATAATTCTTCCTTGACGAAAGAACTATGAAAAACCATTAACTCCTTAACGGCCACTGGCGTATATAAACGTCTAGCTCAACCGGTGCGTTGAACGCCCAGACGTATATATACGTCTTCCCAAAATGCGATTCTTTTCTTTGCGCTGCTATGAGTACAATATTCCGAAGGTTTTGGAATTCAATAAAATGACCTTGACAGTTTCTGCGAAGGATTTATTCACACCAGAGAAAAATTTGCTTATTTCTGCCTTTTCTTTTCCCTCAATGTACCGTACACGTGAAAAAGGGCGGCACTGGGAAGCGAACGCTGTAACTTTTAATCTGCAGTAAAAGGGTTAAAAAAGAACCTTCAGTATAAAATCTATTCCTTAACTGGGGGCGTAGCCCTGTCCACCTAATGGTGGGTCAACCCTCATTGTACAAATTACACAACTGTTCATACTCATTGCTCAAATTGTAAAACTGTAATTTACGTGTATTATGTACTATTTTTTTTCTTGGCGAAATATTGGCGATAATGCAAAATTAACATCGTTTTCAGTGACCAAATTTGGCGACTGGGCGACCATGTTGGTGACTAGGCCACCATGTTAGTGGCCATTTCTGGTGTCTTGGCGGCCATATAGATGCTTCTGGAAATTGCTGCAGAAATCTGTAATATCACGATCTATGACGTAAGCGGGTTTTTCAAGAAAGCTCTGGAAGGTGGGAAGGGGGGGCTAGGCACATCGTTCTTGGAGCTCTTCTTCAGCTTAATTCAACTTTGCACAACGCATTTTTACTAACTATACCTTATGCATAAATAAATTCAGTGCAGCATCATGAAAAAAAAATTCATATAGGGAGAAAAAAATATCCAAAACATCTGTGTGTAAAAACTACGAGAATAACTGAAATAGTAGCTGAGATAAATGAAAATATGCGTCTAACTTTTCAATTAGTATGAGATTACCTTACTAGACAAATACACTGCTGGCCAATGAAACAGCAGCACCATGAAAAAAGCAACCAATCACCCCGATTGTTGCTCCTGATGCATATAGTTCGAATGATCATGCAAATGATTAGCAACTCACTAGTAGGAACTCAAAGGAGTGTTCCTGACGCACGTGGAAACAGTAAAAAAGAGGATATCAAATAGATTTTTCATACTAGAATCATTGTTCTTCTTGGTTGGTTTGCGTAGAAGGTTTTAATATGCCTCGTGTAAGAAGACAAAACTCATATCAGTAGGTGTCAGAATTTAATTTTGAGAGAATGAATGCGTACCTTGATGACGCCGAACTATCCTGCTCTAAAATTGTTGTTCATTGTTGTGGTCGAAATCTGACCACATTTAATGCGAACACGGAGTCGATGAAATCCACTCTTATACAAATATGGGTCAGGAAAGACCAACAGAGTGACGTGAGGACTTACAATGGTCCCAACACAGCAACACCTGAGAGGACATACATATTATGGACATGGTACAGATGAAACTTGCTGTCATATCAGATCCTAGATCAAGAATTAGGAAGCATGGTTCATCAACAAATATCAGGAAGTATGTGACGTCTTACGCGTCTTTTCTTTAACAAGTCCTTTGGGTTCTTTTGGCCAGAATTAATGGCAACTCTTTTCTAACCAAATCCAAGAAACGAGATGTGAAGAAAAGATGCAAATAAACAGACTTTAAATATAGGATCTTAGAGTAAGCGGGATGGCAATGTAAAGGAATGTTAGACAATTGATGTGCGTTGTGGCAGTTGATGATTATTGCAGTTCGTAGTTCAAGATTGATTAAGTTCTACATGTCGTGGACAAACATATTGGTGTTCGACTAGAAGTTAACCGTCAAGCTGCATCCTATTGCAGATAAAGACAAGTAACATTACGGAATAATATAAGGTAGGATTGATTACACTTTATTAGAATTGAGGATTAGGCGGTTCGCTTATTGAGATTGGTCTGAATTAGATTTGATATTATAAATAATATATATATATATATATATATATATATATATATATATATATATATATATATATATTGTGTGTTGCGCATTGAGTCATCGTAGATTCTCTCATATTAATTATTATAATTATATTTGTTAAAGTTTTAAGTTGAATATCTTAATAAAGTCATATTAAGATAATGTTTGATCCGAGTTCTTTCGATAACCCTACACCTCTAACTCATGCTGATACTTCGAGAGATGTACTTCCAAGGGGAGGTACATCACAAGTATGTTGCAACATCGTCTGCTACGTTACAGATTGTTTGCACGACCGCTTCGTTTTTTGGCTATTTGCAATTGTACAACACAGATGTCTGTAACTGCTATACCCTAAGTTGATATCCAGGGTGCTATACCCAGACGTACAGCAAAAGATTTTGATGTCCTTGATGGCAATACGCCAGTATTGTTCTCCATACTCCAAATTTCCTGGAACTATAATCTCTCTCTCTCTCGTTTCCTTCTTATATTAAAGGTTATTTTTAAAATTAAAATACGGCTTTGTAAATTATTTTATCCTTTATAGTGCTTCTAATTTAACCTCCGTCAGTGTAATGTTAGACATCAGTTGTATTTACGATAAAGAAACTATCGTTGCATTTTAAACGCTCTTTCCTTTGTAAAAAGATTTCTTCCACACCTAGTAATCCCTATAATAATTTGAAAGTTACCAATACAATCTAAGAATTTTTTTTCTTCCGAAGTAAAAGAATAGGAACAACAAGATGCTGTGTGTGTGTTGTGTGTGTGCTTGTGAATTTTACAACACTGTAAAAAACATTTGCTTACTATAACAGCATAAAAAAGTAAATAGAGTAAAATCAGGTGTTTATTAAAAATGGCCGACTCTGGAATCGAAGCTGTAAAAGGGATATTGGTAACGGACCTCGTATTTTTGAAACAGGGTCAAGGGACGAAGACGACACACACCCTTTCCTAACTTCCACATCACATCAACCGGAGGACGTTTGAGCCTCGACAGATTTGGCGCGCAATAGCCCACTCTACACGACGGGTCTTGAGCGGAACTAGGCTCGAAGTCATGACACGCCAGCTCCGAGTCCATGACGTTGACCTCTAGGTGGCTGCGGCCTCCCGAAGATAGCGAATTACAGCTACTGTCAATGCATCACTGAAATCAGAATGATCACGTACCATTGAAACTCATCCCCAGTGGAACAGTTGGGATAATTCATACGGAGAATGGCTTCTGCTCAACAGATTTCGCTTACATGACAGCTGGTGTGATGATAAATCAGAGTAATTGTTACGAAATGAGGATCGTTACTATCGAATGTATAATCCATATCGGAATGACCGCGAGTATCGAAATCTGAGGGTCGCAGTTATTCCCGACTGAACCGAGGTAGAACCTCGATCGACTAGCGTAATTTGAGACGTATTGCAAAATTTATTTTTGTCAAAAGAAGTATCTTCCAGTTATTTTCCAAAATTTGTGATTACGATTTTTTATAATTAAAATTACCACCCATTTTTCAATTTTTACTATTTTATAGCTCACACTCTCTATATATTTATTTATTTATCTTGGTGGAATTTTCAATCGTTAATAAAATACATTTTAAAGCGCTCAATTGAGCTGAAATTTTATATACATTGATTATTTTGGATGACAATACAGTAATTTAATTATAATTAATAAAAATTAATTGATTAAAACTAATTATACAAAGAATTACAAATACAGCCATGTTGGCATCATTTTTGGCGACGTGTTAAAACTTAAAAAGACTTTTTTCTCGCATTTTAAAGCACTAGTTTGAGCTGAAATTTTCTATACACTATTGTTTTGGGTAAAAATACGATAATTTAATTAAATTAATTGATTGAAACTAATTATTTAAAGAATTACAGACACAGCCACGTTGGTTTCATTTTTAGCGACTGTAAATAAATAAAAGACTTTGGCTTCTCATGACGTATATCTTTTAATGAAGCTTCAAATTTTTAAAAAGAAATTATTTTTTAAAAAATTTTTTTATGGCAGTAATTGACCAGATGTACGAAGTTTTCTCTTGTAATGTTCAAATACTGCAAGAATCCTATATATAAATAAGTTACCTCAAAAAATGAGCCGCTAAGAATGCTTAAAATATCTCCAGTCAATGAATGAAGTCCCTTTTATAATCCGGTCAGGGATGAAAAGAAATAAAAAACGATATCCGATACGTTATTTCTAGCCCAGCTCTTATATTCCCACAACTCTGTCTCCTCCCTATCTCTATAAACTACTTTCAATAATCTCATTCGAAGAGGAATCTGGAGATGTCAATCAAGAGACCATCCTCTCAGCTAATTGGGCGAACTTTTTCGGGAGGAGGAGTTTTCCCTTGTCTTCTTCCAGCAGTCGAGATGGAATTCGATTATCACGTTCACGATATTGGATTGATAAGCGACGACACGAAACGTGCTCTGTTTTAGCAAGATTACTAATTACTAAATCTGATTTATTTGCCGCAGAAATTCGATTTATTCACTTGTTGAGGGAGGAAAAGATAAATTGATCCCAATGCATTCGATTGCTTCTGTGGTTTAATTAAATTAATAATCCGGTTTGCAGGAGCACAGATGAATTAAGGAAACTATTCTGCATCATTTAGAAGGGATTGAATGATTTGAAGGTACATAATTTTTTTAATCATCTTTTTCTTTGTGAGACGAATTATTTTCATGCTTTATTGTGAATTATCTATCATGATTTATCAAAAATTTAAAAAAATTTAAAGTAAATTTTCTTAGTAACAGATATTTTTAAGATATGTAAATGTTTTTACATATATAATTTATTTAAATATCACAATTTGAATTATTTAGTAACTTAATGTTCTTAAATTTTAAAATTAAATTTCATTTCCTTTTTCTTTTTTTTTACTTTTGAATAAAAAGTTAAAATTTTTGAAGACGTGAGTAATTATATACTTTTATCACATAAAGTAACTCAAACAGTTTACGCTATTGTAGCTATGCTTTGAGATTTATTTAATTCGAATGATTATTTAATTATAAAAAATTTAGGAGAATATCTAAAAAAAATATTTGCTTACTTACTAAAAAACTTGCCGTTGTTTAAGGTTTACAATAAGAAAAAAAATTGAGTAATTTCAATATTAGTGAAAGTGTGAACTTCTAGGTTAAATACTTCCATGCAAATAATTATTAATGAAGTTTGAATTCTTTATAGAGCAAGTATATAAAAAATTTACAACTAAATTCCATAAGTTTTCATGATATGCATATAATATTTTAGTTAAAAGGAAAATGGTTACAATTCTTCGACTATGTACGTATATGTGTGTGTCTCAATTTATCCTCATTAATCTTATAGGAGATAATAATTAAACTTCTTATACATTTATAGGACATAATTAATCTTGTAGGAGATAATAATAGTTTTTTAAAATAATTATATACTCATTAATCTCAAAGAAGAAAACGTAATAAAACTTCAAAATTTTCAAAACCCAGTATCCATGTGTGATATATTTAGTATTGTAATATCAAATAACACTTAAGTTCGAAATTACGAATAGAAATTTAAAAATACTAAATATTTGACAGCTTTTGTGAATTTCATGTAATAGATCATACTTCGAATTTCTGAAGATTCATTTAAAATAAAAAAAATATTTTAAATGATTAATATTGGAACTTTGTTTTCACACTTAATGATTTTACAGATCATTGATTTCATAGTTAAATCATTAAAGTTTTTAAAAACTATACACTTGCACAAACCTTAACAGTATTTTTTAAAAAAGGGCAAATATGAGTACATACCAGTGGCGCACACAAGGAGGGGGGGGGGTCCTGGGGGTCCGGACCCCCAAAGCCCTTGATTTTTTTTCCGATTGATTATAATTCTAAGTACATAGTACGTAAAATTTAATTAAGTATTTGTTATTAATGAGTAATTTTATTAATTAATGCTAATTATTTATTCAATAATTAGTTTTTTACTGTGTTTTGTTCCCGAAAATCGACAAAATCAAAAGGAGCATGATACAAGAATGGTGAATTTTCTATCCCGGACCCCCCCTCCCCCCCTTGAAAAATTCCTGCGTGCGCCACTGGTATACACAAAGAGAGAAACATTAATTATGATTAATTTATGCATATATCTGTTACATGTATCACTAAAATTTTTTCAAAAAAATGTTTCCTTAAATTACATTAAAGAGAAAAAGAATGTAATAATTCATACAAATCCGATGATAGTAGCCTTAAGCGAAATCTGTAATAAAAACCTACCAATCAATACTGATTAGATTATTTTAATAAGAAATGTTATATTCGCCCTATTCAAATAATTCTTTTCACTGAGTTAGAAGACGTCGTAATTAATGAAAACAAAACCATAATATTTTGAATACAGTCGGATCTCCATTTTACGAACCTCTATTTTATGAATTTTTTTATTTAGCGAATTCTTTCCTAGAACTAATAATATTTTATAATTTTTTTTCGTAAAATAACTTCCAAATAGTGAAATGCATTTTATATTTAATGACTCTTTTCTTTGTCAATCGATTTTTAAAAATTTCTGAACCTTCGTATGATGAAATGACAAAATCATTTCACACAATTCAACGTGTGAACAGAGTGAAAAAAGTACGTCTAATGGGGGTTTGGGTGCATTGCAAAGATGCGAGACATTATCAGAGAAAACACTTTTTCAAACAAAAAACTCAAGCAAAACTAATAGACTTTACCAGTAATTTAATTTAAGGATGCATGTGCTAATATATGCTTAAAATTATTGCTTATAAAAATCATCTTTAAAATTACTGTAGGCTTAAAATAAGAAAATGTTATTAAAATGCATTAATTTTAATGTAAAATTACTTTTTTAAAGTTGAAAATACGTAGTAATTCAGGCCAATGATTTTTCCCCCCTTGTTTTCTAGGCAGATTTCTTTTTGATGGATAAGATACATAAAATAAATAGATATTTATTTACAAAATAGCTGTGAATAATTAATTTTATAATAATGTACAGTGTTTATGAATTTAAAATTTGTTTTTTGTGGTTTTTAAAGTATATTAAAAGATGAATCTCTAATTAAAATGAATTTTCCACATAACGAACTTTTTTTCGGTATATTTAGCGAATTTAGTTCTTTCTCACCTAGTATATATGATGTAAGTAATGTATTGATTTGAATTCTCTCTCGTGCAATTATTTCCCCGTTTTGGTTTGTCTTATTTCAAAAAACGCATTCTTTTTATTCTAAAGAGTGATATGTGCATCTTGGTTTATTTTATATTATTTTGTTTTGTTTGATTTATACGACTCCAGCAGTCCGGATGAATAAGGTTCTAGTGTATTCACTATTACGTCTCATCTAAATTTGTCTTTGATGTAATGAATCAGTTGTCGAGAGTAGCGCACACAGGAATTTTTCAGGGGGGTCCAGAATCGAAAGTCCACCATTCTTGTATCACGCTCTTTTTGATTTTGTCGATTTTCCTGAACAAAAAGCAGTAAAAACTAATTATTTAATAAATAATTAGCATTAATTAATAAAATTAATCATTAATAACAAATATTTAATCAAATTTTATGTACTATATACTTAGAATTATATTCAATCGGTAAAAAATCAAGGGCTTTGGGGGTCCGGACCCCCAGGACACCCCCCTTGTGTGCGCCACTAGTTGTCGATTTTAATTTAATTGATCGTTTATATTAGTGTTTTTGATCTTTAATTCCAATAAAAACAATATCGAATACAAAAACAATAAAAAATACACTTCGAAATACAGTAAATAGGGTTAGTTGGATAGAATTTTATATAGGAGAAAAAATAAAGTCTAAGAATTTTAAGAGTTCTCTCTTCAGATTCTAGTACATTAAAAAGTTAGGATTCCCTCGAGTCATCTATTTTATCTTGGTAGCAACCTTTTTCAATACTATTAGTTCACTCTCTCCCTATATTTATTTATTTATATATATGTATCTTGTTCAAATTTTCAATCGTTAATAAAATACTTTCTATTCATCCATGCAAGTTCAAATACATTTTTTTAAAACTTGTAGTGGATGACATTCGATAATACAGTTTTTTCAAATATCAATTCATTCATTAAATTGAAAGATGCATAAATAGTAACAAATAAAAGTAATAGTCCAACAGCATATATAGAAAGGAAAATGATTCGTTGTGTCCCTGTAGCTCAATGGATAGCGCGTTGGACTTCTAATCCAAAGGAATCTTCGGAATCCCACCTGAGATGGCCGAATTTCTGATTTCTGTTTTACTATACTATTTTATTTGTAGAACTAAATTTAATTAATGAAGAAATAATAACAAACACACAAAAAATAGTGCAACACTATATATAGAAAAGAAAATAGAAAATTGCAAGGAAAATCACTTTCAATTTTGTCACTTAATATTGTGGTTATGTCAAATGTACATACATATTTATATTAATTGTAACTATTTAATAAAAACTAAAATAAAAGTTTTCTTTGTTGACCTAAGTTGGAATTGATTTAATTTTTTATATATATTACTTGTTTGTTATACATTCAAACTGAGAAACTGTTATTTTTTTACCTATTTAAATAACCACTAAGCTCAAAAAAGAAAATGTGGGGGTTTCAAAAATAGTCCTGATTTAATGTCAAATTTATTGAAAAATCACAGATAGAGTACAGAAGCGTGGTTGTAACTTTTTTTTTACTTACTCCTGAAAGTTAAGTTATATTGATTAGTCAGCTAAATCTTCTCAAATTATTTAAAATGTCAGCTATATATATGAAATGAGATGCAAATGGCTAGCATAATTTTCAAATGCTGAATATTAAATAGAAATGTAAAAACATCCAACTTCACAAATCATGGACAATCAACAGAAAGTTCTACAAAGAACTTAACACAGAAATAATTATATTTGTGTAAAGAAATGAAAACATAAAAAAATCGACGATGAAAAATATTTTTAATTTTGGATCTCAAACTTTAGTATTTTAATTTGTAATAAGTTCTCTCCAGATATTTCTGCACGCATTTCAAACTTTCCAATTATCCCTATATATATTCTTGAACAAATAATTTCTTACCCCTATACGTTTCAATGAATAATTTTACCACTAACGTTAAAAAAAATTAGCTTAAACTTTAAGCATTAAATTTATTTTATCCTTATAAACGATTAATAATTAAAATGATCGTAAATTGGAATTTTCAATGCTCGGAAAAAATGAATAAGGTAAAATAGAAATACGGCAGGTTTTGAAGCATGTAAAGAGCATAATGTATAATTTTTAAGTATAAGTGAGACAAATAAAGATATAGCAGTTGAAAAGCCCTTCAGTTTGCCGGAGTATTTCAAATTGAAACATTTAGAGTACGTCTAAAAAGAATAATTAAGCTTTAATTATTTGATTATTGAAGAAACTTAGAAAGAAATTTATGTGGACATTTAGGGTGTTAAAAATCATTATTCGCGCGCGAGACAATGCTATAACATATAATTATTTTTATTTTCAATAAATTTTGTTTTAAAATCTAAAGGTTCTATGATTTCATTGTTGATAAAGTTTTATAAGGTTGAACGCGTTATATATATATATATATATATATATATATATATATATATATATATATATATATATATATATATATATATATATATATAATATATATCAGTTATATATATCAGTTATATATAAACATTTATTTAAAGTTCTTATCTTTTGCATATATATAGTTAGCTTAAAATAATTTGTAAAAATAGATATAGGAATTTATTGAAAATAAATTATGAAGTAAAAGTATGGCAGAGTTAGAAAAATGTATTTGTACGATTTTTTTAAAAAATTCTTTCGTATGCATAATAATATACGCAAAATGTATGAAACTATAAATTAGGATGATATTTAAGGATGTTAAGGATATTTTAGGATCATAATGGATACGAGCACGAGTGAAGTATGGACTTAAACATAATCATCTTGGATCGAGGGATGGATTTTAATGCTATAAACCTAATTCAGAGATAATTTTAAGTCTTTAAAAAATAACTCAAAAGAATATAATTTACACTGAAATTTTTCTTTTATTTAAAAATTTGAATTTATTTTTCAATGAAACTTTTGCATGCTTGTTTTGTAATTACTATATATAATACAAAGATAATTATTAATCAGCTTCAAAAATAGTTTTTAAAAGTATTTATATGTAAACCCTTTAAATTTTTTTAAAGGATTTTCAATTATGCATTTTAACTGTTTTTGATGAACATTTTAGAATGTTTCTTAAATTACATATTGATACTTCTCTGTATTGCTGCCCTCTCGAATTTTTTTTTCCTCCTTTCAGTTCTTGCTTTAATTGTAGCATTTTTTCAATTCCTACTAATCGTTCACTCTCTCCTCCTATATATATATATTTATTTATATATACATCTTGTTCAAATTTTCAATCGTTATTAAATAAATTTTTATTCATCCTCTGAAGTTCAAATATATATTTTTTGAACTTGTAGTGGATGACACTTAATGTTAATACAGTTTCTTCACATATTAATTCATTAATTAAATTTAATAAACGAAAAAAAATTCTTTGTAGACTTAAGTAGAAATTGACTCAAAAGAATTTTTTTTATACTACTTGTTATAAAGATAAGACATGTACGTATTTCATGAATTTTGTAACAGATTTTGATGCTATATATATCGCAATTATTTAGAATTATGCTCAGTACTGCAAACAGAAGGGTGTAGGTTGGTGACGTTAAAATATTTGGGGGTCGGTGCGTCTCTAAAAACCCTTCTTTTAGTTGAAGCATCAGAATCTATTCTTTCCGAAGCAATATGTCTACGTTCCTAATTTTGTTTTAGTTATTGATTGAGACATGTACTAATTTGATATTATTGCTAATTGTATTAATTTTTTATGTTAAATATAGAAATGTCTGGAATATAAATGATAGATATATAAATATGCATACATAAACTTGAAGTTTGAGTTCTTATTTTTAATGTTTTTACTTCATTTTTAATATTATTTCTTGAATTAAATAAGATTTTCTTTTTACACAAATCATATCTTGTTTATAAAGTTTTATTTCACACGGTTTTTTTTGGAGTGTATCTATTGTACAAAAAAAAAAGGAGTAATGTGTACTAGTGTACAAAAAAATCATTGATAGTACAAGCGCTAATGCATTTACATTGCAGCTTAAGCAAATACACAAAATGAAGTAAATGAAGGGGAAGAAATTCCCTTAAATATATTTATAAGATCGGGTCATTTTAGTATTTACTTTCACTTGCAAGTTCCCCATGAAAAAAAAAGTTTTTTTCGGTCTACTCTGACATGTATCCCGTTTCATCAGCTGTGCAGAGTAGTTTGTTTATACAGAATATTCCTCCTCTGTTTTTCTTGAAATTCAGATACAATAAAAACTGGAGCAAACTGCGATCGCGAGATGAATTCCAGATAAGGGCTATGAAATATTTAATTCAATATGAGTTAATGGATGTTGAAAGAAAAGGCGGTTACAGCAAAGGGCTTCCAAATTCGATATTGGTGAGAGGGCCGTTTCTGGTGATTGTAGCATTGCTTCGTAATATCGATTTTCGATCCCGAAAAAAGTCGAGAAAGAATCTCAAACTAGTATGGAGGACTTGTTTAGTTTTTCTTGTTATGGGTAGATAAAAAAGAGGTATATAACATAAAAGTGTCCATTCTCAGTTAAAAAAACGCTTTTGGTATAGTAAAAATAAGTAACGAATAGTGTACATTTTAGTAAAATATCCAAAGAAATAATTACTTAAAAAAAATACGTAGAATTTTTTATCATTCACACATATAATTTTCTATTGTTTAACAAATATTTATTTTTTAAAAAAATAAATGATATTTTCTTATAAGAAATTTTTTAGAAATCCCAAGGAATAAACTTTTTTTGCAAAATTTTTGACTATTTTCTGCAATGAAAATTTAAAGTAGGAATTTCTATGGTAGAACTGGCGTAGCTAGTCCTCAGTGAGCCTTGTATCAAAGTTCCTTAGGGGTCCCTTAACGTTTAACGATTTTTTGCTTACAAGTTTGGGGTCCCCGTATCATTAATACGGCTGATGTATGTTAGTTAAAAAGCTATAAAAATGGCTTCAGTTTTGAAGTTAAATTGAAAAATCAATAAAATAAGTATCTCAGAGATTTAAAAGATACTTAAAAAATTTGATCACACTTTTGTAGGGAATTATTTTCTGGTAGAGAGCTTTATCAGCCGAGAACCTCTTGCATTTGAGAGTTTTAATTTCAATAGTTTTCATTTCTTATTTAAAAAATTATTAATTTATCTCAAAAAATCTTCTATTCTTGATTTTTAAGAAAGTTTTTATTTAAGCTTCTTTTCTCAGGAAAAACTTAAGGAAATCATATGTGTTCTTTCTTATATAATCGTTATATAACTGAAAAGTTGATTAAATTATAAAACCAAATATATCCGATGAAATTAAAAAAAGAAAAATTTCTGCTGATCCATAGATTTGATAAAAACGCTGTTTTTCTTGCTTTTCTTCTTATTCGCATTTAATCTTGCTTCCAAGCTTTTTACGCGTTCGTCGTCCTTTTTTTATTTTAGATTTCTAATCAGTTTGGAATTCCGTGAAAAGAGTAAATGTATGGCTTTTTGTAATTACTCTTTTTAGTGGGAAAAATTCAGTTAGCTATTAAATACTTATAAACTGTTTAAGGTATCCGATTACGTTCGGAACCCTGATTTTAAAAAAGTGCATAAATGGATAATTTTCATGATATTTAGTGTCACTTAGATTAGAGAAACCATGTATAAAATTGTTTTAAGGACACCTTGACAAAAAAAAATAATTTTAATACAACATTTTGTCAAAAAATTAACTTAGAATAATATTTTTCAAAATGTTCTCATTTTGTGAAAAATGCTTCTATTATAACAATATTTTGCCTGTATATAGCTCAGACCTCTCTACAGAAGCTCAACTAGAATTTTTGAAAAATTCACATTATTTTCAGAGTTACCATCAATTGAAATAATTATAGGCGGTTTTTTCTTAAAATTGCTCCCCTCTGTTGTCGTAAAATATGGATAAACCCACTTCTAAGTTATATATTTCAAAACTTCTAGTTGAGCCTCTGTAGAGAGGTCTGAGCTATATACAGGCAAAATATTATTATAATAGAAGCATTTTTCACGAAAGGAAATCATTTTGAAAAAAGATTATTCTAAGTTAATTTTTTGCGAAAATAATGTATTTAAATAATTATTTTTTGTCAAAATTCCCTTAAAATAATTTTATACATGTATTCTAATCTAAGTGACACTAAATATCATGAAAATTATCCATTTATGCTCTTTTGTAAAATCACGGTTTCGAACGTAGTCGGATACCTTACTATTAAGGTATCCAGAGAGAATCTTAACACTTCTTTTTTACTCGGATTTGAATTTTATTTTTCGAAAGTAAGCTGTACTTGGATAGTATTATTTGATTCACGACTAAAAATTACCGCATACAACTAAATATAATCGATATTATTTAATGCCTATGGTGAAAGAATATGCATTTTCCAAGCGTGCCATCTTTTTTTGCCCCACAGATCTATTCACGCGTTGATCTCTAGTTTTGTTGAAGTAGAATCCATTGCATTAAAATCTCGGCCGTTTGATTTTTTTAAAAATAATTTAGAACGTAAATTAATCTGCTTTAAAAGTTGAAATGATAAAATATAATTCACTAGGGTATAAAATAACAGTGCTATGTACCTGATTTTTTTTCTGTAAATTGGATAATATACAAGAAAATTGTTTTTAATTTAATTATGTTCATTATAATTATGTCAACCCTAATTATAATGAGTTGGTATCACTGAGCATTTGCGAATGACATCATTTAATAGATCTTAATACCTCTTTTTAAAGCCAATGCTTCTCTAATTTCCTTCGGTGTCTTAATAAAGGGTGTTTTTTGGAGAGGTATAGAACTTTAAATTGCAATAAAACAACGATGTATTATTCGATTGACATGAATTTTTTTTATTCGAAAGATAATCTTGTGGCATTACATTTTAAATAGGATTTCTGGCATATGACTTCCACGGCTGGCTCGGATGTAGTCCAATCTGGACGTCCAATTATCGATGACTTTTTCCAACATTTGTGGCCGTATATCGGCAATAACACGGCGAATGTTGTCTTCCAAATGGTCAAGCGTTTGTGGCTTATCCGCATAGACCAATGACTTTACATAGCCTCACAGAAAATAGTCTAGCGGTGTTAAATCACAAGATCTTGGAGGCCAATTCACAGGTCCAAAACGTGAAATTAGGCGGTCACCAAACGTGTCTTTCAATCAAGCGATTGTGGCACGAGCTGTGTGACATGTTGCGCCGTCTTGTTGCAACCACAGCTCCTGGACATCATGATTGTTCAATTCAGGAATGAAAAAGTTAGTAATCATGGCTCTATACCGATCACCATTGACTGTAACGTTGTGGCCTTCATCGTTTTTGAAGAAGGATTCCACCAGCCCATAAGCACCAAACAGTCAGTTTTTCTGGATGTAACGGTGTTTCGACATACACTTGTGGATTAACTTCACTCCAAATGCGGCAGTTTTGTTTGTTGACGTAGCCATTCAACTAGAAGTGCGCTTCATCGCTAAAAACAAAATTCGCTTATGAAAATCGCGCGCGCGCGACCATTATTTTCGAAATAAAATTGCACAATTTGAAAGCGTTGTTTAGGCGTGAGTCTATTCATGATGAATTGCCAAACCAAACTGAGAATAAATCACTTGACAGCTGTTAAATCGGTCGCCATCTTGGAAAGTAATGCCAACTTAAACTTCTATACCTGGAAAAAAACACTCTGTATTAATACTCTTGAGGTACAATATATATATATATATATATATTTAATGAAGAAATTGTAGTGTATTATTATGGAAATATTGTACTTACGTATTATATCGTGAACAATTTCGCCAAATATCGTGATACACCGCCAATAGTTAAAACCATTCCACACACACGTTCGCATACAGTAAAAATAACGATAACAGCATTTGGAGACGTTTTTTGAATAAGCGATGTCTTTACGTTTCGCGAAATTGGTCGACAGTATAATACAGCGATATTCAACCTACGGCCCACCGAGCCGTAAGGTTCGTATTAAGTGGGTCGGTCGGGGTCCATTGCTGTGAGAAATGTACTTATTTAAGAACGTTGTACTAAAATTTGGTGGAAAATTCTTTGTCAAGAAATCAAATACATCAATTTTGCTTTTTGCTATCGTACTGGTACTAATTGATATTCTTTTTCTATTTGGAACGGTTACGGTTAGTAATAACATACAACAAGGAAATAGCGACAATTTTATGGGTGAAACGAATTTTTAACTATCTTTCATATCTTGTAAACGAAAAATATTCGAAAAAAAATAAATAAATCGTTTCAAAACGATCGGGAGGTTGACAATTTTGTAGTGAAATCCAAACATGGATAGGTAACTGTTTGATTCGTCACAAAAGTGCTGTATTTAAAAAATACCAATAAACAGGAATCATTAATGACACTTTTCCTCGAAGATCTCTTTCAAGAGGTGATAAATGGACTTTGTTGAGTAATCTTTGCAACAGTAAGAAAGTGTTTTGTCTGTTGTAATGTCACAGTGGTAACACAAACAGGCTATGAGTTTATGTTATTGGTAATCATATAAAACCGTTTACGGATGCAGAAATTGTGAAGGACTGTTCCTTAAAAGCTTTTAATTTAGTGTTAGTGACAAAAATATAAAAAATTAAAAAAGCAAAACACAGGCTTTATAATATTTTCATCTCTTTTTGCATTTTAAATTTCCAATGTTGTCCTGGCCTTAAAGCATTCTCCCCTTCCCTCTTCCCTTTTATTCTCATTTTGAGGCCCGCTTGAAATAACTAACATATGTATGCGGCTCGCGTGAAATAGCTGACATACGTATGCGACACAGCACAAATACGTAATACGTAAGTACCGGAAATATTAAACTCAAAAACTGCAAATTTTGATATTCGGCAACAATTTTATCTTCCCTAAAAAGAGAATTAAAAGTCTTAGTCTGCGCATGTAAAGCATTAAAACTAAAAACATTATTATTATCTTATTTTCAGTCCTATAACAAAATCAAATTTTTAATCAACACATCAGGGAACATTTTGTTCGTATTTCTAAAAAGCTGATTGAAATATTATTCTTTTTACCTTATTTGTTTCCTAATCTGAACTGCTCGTATCATCCCAAAGCATCTCGGTATCAAAATTATAAATGTGTGTCTCTCGGATTTAGATCATAAAATCTCTTTTACTGTCGAAATTAACTTTTGCTTTAAAACATCCAGAAAATAAATGTACTCCTCCAAAATAAAAGACAAAAGAAGAAAGGAAAAACCCTATTGATTCTCCTTAGGATTAAATAAAAGTCTACGGAGAATTCCAAAATAAATGGCCTCCAGATAATAAACACAAAGACTGCAAAAAAGAAAAGCTTTAAAATAAATGGAACATTACCAATAAATCTAAAACAAAAGCTAGAGAAGTTTAGATAAAGTTCTCACAATTTATTTTCAAAAACCATAAAACCTGTCAAAGGAGCGATCTGCACGCTGAATGTATTTGAACATTTTTAAGTTTTGTCCTCTCTTTTTCTTTTTATGGTTTTCTTCCGTGCTTTCTCGCTGTGTTTTCTTTCTTTTCTCGCTCACTTTTTCTATTTTTCCCTTCTTTCTCAGTTTAAGCCGGGATTCTTTTCTCATTGGTTCGAACAAATAAAAAAAATTGCAACTTAAAAATAAATTAGGGAAATCAACTATCCAATATATATAGTTGGTCCTTTGAAATACATGTAGTTTTTACGGTTGTATTCATGATAAAAACTTAATAGTCTAAAACTATTTTTAACATACTTTTTAATGCAGCTTTTCTCAAACAGTGGGGCGCGCCCCCTTGATGGGCATGATAACTCTAAGAGGGGGGGAGGGCGAGCCTATTGAAAAGTCGAAAACAAAAGGTCGCTTAAAAATTATTAATTTACTGAAAGTAAACAAACAAAATACTTTGATGTAATAAAGTATAAATTGCACATTTCTACTGATATAATACGCTTATGTGAATGTATCTCAGTACTGTATAATTTATTATTAATTTAACAATACTAACTGTATAAGTTAAGAAAAAATTTGATAATTATCATTGATTCCATGGGCTTGTATTAACACTTATCTTGATAATTTGTACGGTTTATAATTAATTCCTTAAATGCCGATTAAAAGTTACACGATTTGCTACCCAATGTCTTTGTTTTCCACGTAGACGAGCGTCTTTTGATGTTTTTTTTAAGGGGAAGGGGAGAAGAAAAGAAATAAATAAGCAAATCCTCGGAAATAGTCAATCTTTTGCAAACACTGCCAAGGTCCTTTTATTGCATTCCAAAGTCTTCGGAATAATTTTATGGAGAGCACTGCTCATAAAAGATCGTACTTCGGAAAGACGTATATATACGCCCAGAAAATTAATGCTTTGGCTGAGCGAGACGTTTATATACGTCGGTGGCCCATAAGAGGTTAAAGTCGTATTGTAGCTTTAGTGTCAAAGTGTAGAATTATTGAATTCAATACATTGTTATTGTATGAAGGGGGGGGGGGCGATGAAAATGATGATTGAATAGTGGGTCGCGTATATTTAAAGTTTGAGAAACACTGTTTTACTGATTTGTCGTTATAAATGATGTTTGAAATTCAACAGATAGAATTAAAGTCTTTCATTTTCCTTTTTCAAGAATAATTCCAAACTTTTTTTTGAATAATTTAAAAGATATGCACATTATTTTTTAAATGGGGCTGCGTATTGGTATTTAACCTCTGCAGATGTAGTACATTCCCCAGATGCTGGTATCACTTTTTAGTGCGGCACCATAGAAGCGATACCAATTTCCGCAAGTAATTTTGACACACCCAGTTTCCTCCCTAGAGAGAGGCGTCTGAGTTCTGACGATGCGAATTTTGTTCTAGGAGTTTAATTTTGCCGAGAGCACCCTAGCTCATAAGGCACTCAATGGATTTTTTCCATGCCACATAATCATGCGGCATGAACGCTGTCGATTTTCTGCATCATGAAAATCCACCGACTTGGACAGGGGTCAAACCCACAACCTTGTGATACCCCCCGAGTCGGGGGTATCATCTCTTCATCTACGCGACCTTGATTTGTAGGAGGAAATGATTGATCCCCCAAATTCGCCACAATAAATATAATTTATCACTATTCCAATATATTGATCCAAACAACACAAGTCTTACTATAGGGATGTAATCAGGAGTGATACAACGTATTTCTTAATTCTAAGTAAATAGCGCCTGAAATCCTAATTGCTTATCTTTATTAGAAGTTATCCTAAGAATCTTTATCTGCCTTAAATTCCTTAGCTCGCTAAAGCCCGTTCTATATTTAATGCCTTACCAGCATCTCAGCTTTCTTTCTCCTTCTATTCTACCATACGAATACTAAAGCTTCATTATATATCTATTAACTAATCAGCATATCGCGGTTTTTTCGTGAGAGGATTCGATATGAAATAATGCCATTCTGGCCCCAAAGATTCCCCCAAAAGGACTAGTGGGAAAATCCGATAACCTTAGGTGCAGAAGGTCAGCGAGCCGGCTATATGCACATTATAGGTTGTGAACGTCACACTTAGAAGGATCACGAAGGCTATTGGCGACGGGCCTCGTAATTTTTAACCACGACCAAGTGAGCGGACGACGCTACACACTCTTCTTTAAATTACCACATTACGCAAGCGGAAGGATTTGGTAGTTTGCGAGATTTAACGTGCATTTCCTCAACTACACACAAAGATAGGTCTTTAATGATATTAAGACAGGAACTATTCTCGATAGCAGTAACACCACTTAGCTACTAAGACCTGCACTTGTGGGGGAAAAAATGGTTGTGTGAGTATTCTTTTCATCTCCTTAAACATTTAAGGTAGGGGATAACCTTTAGATTTGATGTGAATCCCATAATCACACACAAACGCAGCTAAATAGATTCAAGCTCTCTTTCACTCTGTCAGTTTCTTTTTTGGATATAAGTTCTATCATTGTGAGATTTGTCTTTTCAAGCTTAACGATGCTACTGTTATTGTTATATACAACCAACAGAATAAGGGGAAAATATCTATTAATGTTTGAAAGGATTTGATTCTATTTTTAGAATTTTGTTTAAATTCTCCGTTTAATCAATTAAGGAATGCAAAGAGTGAAAACATTTTAGAATGCCAACGAGATGAGCTAAGGGAATTTTATACAAAAAAAAAAAAATTAATGAACTGCAGAGCCTGTTCTATTTAAATTTGAGCACGTACATTAGTGATAGTTACCAAATTTCCTCAATTAATCTCAATTTATTACTCATGTACTCTTTTTTTTTTTTTGCAAAAATGTATTAAGAATATACATTTAAGATACTTCATAAAGGATAGTATTAACCACCCAACAGTTATTACTTTAGTTATTAAACAATTGTACCAGACCATAAGAGAATGCTGTTACTTTTTTTCACTGTTTATTTATCCAAAACCTGCTTATAGAGTGTCAAAACATTTGAGAACTTAAGACACGCATATGTACAAGAAGATACTGAGCACAAGTAAATAAAGTTAACAAAATGCATAATTTTTATACAGTTCGGTACAGTGGCGCACACAGGAATTTTTCAAGGGGGGGGGGCCGGGGTCGAAAGTTCACCATTCTTGTATCATGCTCCTTTTGGTTTTGTCGATTTTCGGGAACAAAACACAGTAAAAAACTAATTTTTGAGTATATAATTAGCATTAATTAATAAAATTAATCATTAATAACAACTAATTAATTAAATTTTACGTACTATATACTTAGAATTATAATCAATCGGAAAAAAACTCAAGGGCTTTGGGGGGTCCGGACCCCATGACACCTCCTTGTGTTCACCACTGGTTCAGTGTATAACAATTCTTTTTCTAAACATTTTCAAATCAACACAAATCTATAAAATATTCGAAGTTATTTTATAGATTCGGAATAATAAAGGAAAATAAAAAGTATAAATTCTTAAATTCAGAAATGATAATTTTTTTTTCTCAACTTTTCAAATTATAATCTTCATATACAGGGGTCGGTAAATTTTCTACATGGGGGAGCCAAATTGTAAGTGAAGCAAAAAAACTAAGGTATCAAACGGCCGTTTATATGCATACAGGGGCACAGACAGGGAGGAGGTCTTAATTAGGGTTGCCATACATCAATTCATGATTTTTATAATACTTACATAAAATTTTATACAAAATAACATTTTTCATTCCTTCAAAAACTAAGAATTATCGAAGATATACTTTTTTTTCTGAGTGTATTTTATTTTATTTCGCGGAAGATGTTTTTTTTTATTCTATTTTTATTCTTTGACTGCTCTGATATATACCTAACTTAATGCACGAACAACTATTGTCAAAATATAATTGGAAATTAAACTTTCAAGCTTCCTGAAAAACTTCCTACCAATAATATACACTTGCCTCCAAAAGTATACGTGGCCGCGGTACCAGAGTGCTATAGGTATCGGATCGTGGCTTGCCTTGTCACGAGTTCGAGCCCAGTACCACTAAAGACCCGCCGTGTAGGGCAGCGATGCACGTTAAATCTGTCGAGAGCTGAAACGTCCTCCCGTTGGTGTGGTGTGGTAGTTAGGAGAGGGGGTGCCAGCTCAGGTGTCATCCACGTCACTTGACCATGGTTCAAAATTACGTGGTCCGTCGCCAAAAGCCCTCGTGTAGTTGAACAGTGCGACGTTAATATTCAATCAACCGAAAGTATACGTACAGGCAATCATCTTACATTTTTTTGCTATAATTACTATTAAAATCTCGCTTCAGAAAATCTCTCTCAACATACCTCTTTCGGGGATTCTTCAAAATTTCTTTATTCAAATAACAGCAACAAAAATCACTTTAACATGAAAAACCAATAATTACCAAATAATTAACCACCCCCGCCAAAAGTCTGCATGCGCTTACAAAATAGAGCTTTTAATTGTAAAATAATTGCACTAAGTCATGTTTTTAAGTAATTATAAGCTTCTTTTACAATTTACTTAGGATTTGAGATTGTGTGATCCCATGGCAGGTAACAGAAAAGAGATCGATATATTACTGAAAGAAAAATCACCATAGATCTTCAGAAAAGGGAATTATTTTTAAAGGAATTGCTGAAACTGCTAATAGGAGACATTCATTGATTTAAAAAGTCTTTATAAACTACAAACAACTAAAAGTTTTACGTCCAAACCAAGATCCGGCCGCCCATCTTCAGTGTCACTTCGAGAATCTTGCTTTGTAATACGCTCTACAAAAATAAATCCAAGACTATGAGCTTCACAAATAGCCAAAAGTGTTGCCGAGATATAGCAAAAAAGCGTGACTTTTTTTAAGTACAATTCAAAGAGAACCGAAAGAGGATGACTATCATCGCTGAGTTGCACTCAAGGAGTCATTCATCTCTCGAGTGAACGAAGCTAAGAGAATGAACACCTAATAGAACACCTTGCCAAAAAACACCTAAATAGGACTCATAACTATTGGAAAAATGTAATATATTTAACTGAAAGTAATTTTTGTATTTTTGGCATTCAATAGGACACAAATATACGAGTACTTGCAAAAATTCCTTCCCAGATCTTAAGAGAGAGAATCTTTTTTCGACTATCAAACATAGAGGAGGAGGTATAATGTCTGGGGATGCATAGGAAGCCTTTGGGTTGGTAATATGGAATTTATTGAATGAACAATGTACAAAATTGATTACTTGAACATATTGAAGTAAAATACCAAGCCAATTTTTGAGAAACTTGCGGTGAGTGATAATTTTTACTTTCAGCAGGACAAAGTTATCAAGCTAATGGCTTACATTGTGAAGCCATGGCTGTTCTGACATGTCCAAAACCAATTCCAAAAGTCAACCTAGTCCCCAGACCTAAGCACAATACAGCATTTGTGAGATTTAGTCGAGTGAATAATCAGGAAGAGCATAATACCATCCAAAGAAATACTCAAATATGTCATAATAGAAGAATGGAACAAAATATCCACAAGAGAGAGAGAGAGAGACAACTAAGCTAGTTGAATCCCTGCCAAATACGCTGAGAGAGTTTTAGAAAGAACGGAATATAGCTTAAAAAGTATTAACTTTTAGTTACAATTCATTATTGTGTAAAGGGTTTTTTCCAGTGTACACAGACTTTTGACGCACAAGATTTGTGTCGTTCTTAAGTTATAAATATTTGTTTTATTTTATGTAATAATCAAGCGATTGTTGCTTATACTATTTGAATTTACGACGCTAGAGAAATCAATAAAAAATAGTATTGATTCTCTCAGAAAGACTTCATTTAATTAGTGACCTTTGCATGAATATGAAGATGATCGTCTGTACGCAGACTTTTGGAGTCAAGTGTAAGAGCTTCATTCGTGTCTTTCTTGTTTAAAATGGACTTTGATTGTTTTTGCCAATAAAATTCATTTCGAACCTCTTTTTAAGCATGATATAAAATATGGAATGCGTTTTAGTCACACTTTTATGGGGAGGGGGGAGATGTAAATTTATCTCTAGTCCATTCATGAGTGCTCCCGAACTCAAGTAAGCGAATAAGTAAACGTTGTTGGAAACCTTTTAGAGGATTGTCTTCCCACGTCTGTATTTTTAACAAAAAATATGGACTTTTACTGTTTTAGAATTTATTCTGACATTTTCGCTGATTTTCAATAACCTTTATCGATAGAAATAAACGGTCTTGCGCCACTGAAATGTTTAAATGCGTATGAAAATGCAAATAAGTTTTTCACAACATAATTATGAAGAAAAGAGAGAAAGGGAAGCAACGTTTTAGTAGACATAATAATTTTTTCTAATGATACACATAAAGACACACACACAGAAGTCTGAAGAGCCGTAACCATCTATGCAAGGAACCACAGTTTCGAGATCCCTAAGCAGTAAATAACGCTAAAAAACCATTTTGAATTAGTATCAATTATTTTTTTTTATGAAATATAAAATGAATTTAATTATAACAAAAAAAATTATGGTTTCTAGCTCTTTCTCAATCCAATGGCCAAACGACGTCGTCAACCAACTCCGCCCTCACAAGACGAAAACACCAGCGATTTCGACAGTCTTTTCTTTCAAAGCAATACTGCCCCCACAGGCAGTCCAGAAAAACCCGTCCAGCGCAATGCAGCCAATGCCCGAGAGAGGGCACGTATGCGAGTTCTCAGCCACGCATTCTCACGCCTCAAAACTTCCCTGCCCTGGGTGCCTCCCGACACCAAGCTCTCCAAGCTGGACACTCTAAGGTTGGCCGCTACCTACATCGCACACCTGAGGAAAATCCTCAAAGAAGACAATGATGTGTGCAGTCCTGCAATTGGAATCTCTAAAAAGACAGTGCATCATCCTATTGCATTCGTAAGTTTACTTTTTAATGTCTTTTTAATTGTATGCTACTAACCGAAAGACTGATTCATAGAGTTTCAATTCTTCAAAGATGTTACTTTAAATATCCCCAAGTACTCAAATCGGCTTGTGGACGCATTAAACCAAATGTTAAAACTAAATGAAACAGAAAACCAAAAATATCTAAAAATTTGCAGGTTCAGTCATTGGTTTGGTAAAAAGATTTCTCGAGGGTCTAGAGAAATCATAAGATTTTTGGAGGCCCTGGGCCCCTATATAAAAGTAGGCCCTATCTGAGTTCTTGCAAAGTAAACGGTATATAGCATGTATTGTCAAAATATTCGTTCAAACGGTAATTTGAAACAAATAAATGTGCACGACTTACAATCGCAAAAACCTAGGCACAAACCGGCTCGACTGATGGCCGCATTTCGACTAAATGAGTTGAATGATTATTTATGGTATTAGGCCTAGGTCTAGACATGGACAACGGTCATCACATAATAATACAGTCTTACAACTTTTGCCAGTTGACATGTAGTTTGAAATTCTCTATTTTTCGGAGAATATGTACGGGAATAATATTTAACCACATTAAAATTACCCAGATCAGTGGAGCACACAGGAATTTTTCAAGGAGGTGGGGCCGGGCTCGAAAGTCCACCTTTCTTGTATAATGCTCAAATACGCTGTCCAACATATTCTTCTGATTTTGTCGATTTTCGGGAACAAAAAAAAGTACAAAAATTAATTATCGAATAAATAATTAGCATTCATTAATAAAATTATTAATAACTACTTAATTAAATTCTACGCACTATATACATAAAATTATAATCAATGGAAAAAAATCAAGGGTTTGGGGGGGAGTCCGGATCCCTCCCCCTTGGGTGCGCCACGGTACCCACCGAAGGCGAGGCCCTGGGCCCATGCCTAAAGACATCCCTGGCCCTCTATGCAAAAGTAGGCCTTACCTTCGACCCTTTTAAGTAGGTAGTATGCAGATAGTCGTACAAAGGGTAATATGTAACAAACAAATGAGCGTGACTCACAATATTACAAACCGACTGCCACCTTTCCCCTAAATGAAGTGTATGGTAGTAGGGCTAGGCCTAGACAGGAAGACGAAAATGACATAATAATGCAGTCTTGCTATTGTTGCCAGTTGACATATAGTTTGAAATTTCAGTACTTCGGAGAATATGTCCGGGAATAACTTTTGGGGATTAAAATTATTCGGATCATGATCTTACTGAGGACGAGTTCAAAACGAGATAAGGCCCTCTACCGAGCCCAGTCGATCTATGTCTTAAAACGTCCCAATATAAAAAAAAAAGTCTTGGGTAGATTTCCTTGCACTGTATTAAAGATCTTGCACACAGTCACAGCCAAGATCGGCGAATCCTTTCTCATAGTCTAGAGAGTAAATTGTGTTGCTGACTCCTTCCCGATTATAAACTCTAATCACTAATTTTTTCAGAATTACTTATCAAAACGCTATTTTCTATTATGTAACATTATCCCAAATTTTTAAGATTTAAAAAAATTAAGATTTAAAATTTTTTTAAAAAAAGTGAAATGTACTTATATTTTACATAAAACGGCTCTGAATACTATAAGAACCAAGGGGGAAAATAGAATATGTGAAGAATTACTAAATGCCAAAAGAAGAATTAAGTATTGAAGGGGAAAAATCAACGAGTTATTGTGGAATGTGAAAAATATTTAAAACCATTACCTGAAAGTAAAATAGTGGAAATTCGCAATTTGCTATGATTAAAAAAAGAATTCTGCCTCGCAGAATTTTTGTTGCAGTAATGCGAAAATTTAGCCATCCAATTTCTTACGTTTTTTAGAAAAAAATTTCGCGTCTATTACGTTTCATAACAGTCGAAAACAGCGACTGAAAAAAAAAGAAAGAAAACCGAACGGTAGAAAATAAAATTTATCAAAAGTACGAATAAAAACAATCTTTTAGTTCTTAATAATTAAACACGGATCCCTCATAATCCATTTTAAATAAAAATCTTAGTACTCACCAATAATTTCTGAGACACTCATTATTCCACGGAATACAAAAATAGAACACGAATACCACAACAGCAACCAATATGGTTAAAGAAAATAGTTAAAGTTTTTTTTTTTTAAGAAATCCGAATTTTGATTTCTTAAAATTAATCGGGTTACCACAATAAAAATAAACCAATAAAAAAGAGCGATCAAACACGTAAGCACTTTAGTAAGCTAAGTACCAAACGATTAAAATCACGATAATATTGTAATGTTGCACAACTTGGCAAAAAATTCAAACGAATTGGCGAGTAGCGCACCGATATCAAGAACGTTGCAGCTTCAGTTGGCTACAATCTTTGATTCAACAGAAATATATTTAAAAATGAGTTTGTTCTGCAGCAATATTTATCATTTTTTGAAAAATATAAAATATTCTTCAAAATAGAACATTTGTGAAAAATTCTAAAATTTAATTACAGTTTATTTTAGAAACTAAAAAAAAAACATAAAAAAGTTACGTATATATATTATATACACCTCTTACTTCCTTTTTTATAATTATGAATAAAATGGAAACTAAAAATGTAAAAAAAAACATAGGAGTTTTAGAACATGTATTAAGGTCCCTAATCTAATCGAATAACTTCACACTATTTTTTGAAGGGCTATTTCCCCCCTTTCCATTTGAAGATAACAAGAATCTGGAATTCGCTTAAATGAGAATTTAAGTAATGCGATTAAAATCCGATGAAGAATGTTTTAAGGAAGACAAACAGGAAGAACAGCTTGTCCTCATCCAAGACAGAGCCAGCTGAGACGCTTCAGGACGAAGGTGCGCCAGAGTACTGACAGTTCCTTCGGCGCGACAGGTTAGAGGGGGAAATCTTCCCACAGAAATCAACTTCTTATATTCACACAAAGATTTCGGGATAACATTTAAGAGAGAGGGAAAAAATTGAAGTTTATTAAGAACTAAAACAATATATCGCGATTAAATTTTTCCAGTCAGCTATAACAAGTATATTAAAAAGATGGCAAGAGAAATTAACGCGCGCTTCAATGGTTTTAATGTGTAGTCGTACCTTAAGTGTTTAGGAATTAAATTCGGTTTAGCTTTTAATTTTAACAAAAGATAAAAAAAGAACCATTTCTTTAATGTAATCGAATATATGTCGAACTAAAAAATGTACAAATTATTTTCTATTTGATGAGTCAAAGTAATAGGGCTATTTAGGAAATTTTGAATACAGATTGCAGTTAATGACGATATGTTTTTTCGCATTGAAATTTTAACTGTTATTGACAGCTAAATGTAGTTTTTTTTTTAAAACGAATTAATGTGTATTGCGGATTGCCAGTTCAAATAAATATATAACTTCAATACTCTCATAACTTCTATACTACGCCATAGAACTTAGGGGCTCGTTTGAATTAAATATGTAACAGCCTCCATATTAACAGCAGTAGAGAACGAGGCCTTAAGGCTGTTTTCGCCATATGTACAAGAGCGTGAACTTGACGCGGAGCACATTTTCGGACAGAAAAAATGCATCAATTTTTATAAAAAATTTGTGACATTGTAACAGATGCATTTGTTTATAATATAGCGTTTTTAAATTTTCAAAATGTTTCATAAATAATTAGTTTTTCCTTTTAACATGTGAAGGGATAGCTCATTTAGCATCAAAGTATAGGGGAAAAAATGCAAAACACATTTTATAAAAGAAAAATGTGTCAACTCGGATAAAAATGAGTAGTATGATAAAATAAGTGATTCTCTACAGGGGGGATAGTGTAGCCAGAATATATATAATATTAATGCTTGAGTACTTTTATATCTGCAAACATATTCAGAAAATTTGACCCCTATTCTTTAACATTAGCCGAAGATAAGCCTTAATTCGAGCGTTGCGGACGATGAGTTTGTGATCATGGTTACTGGGCTATCACATATTGAAAATTTTCATTGTGAATATTTCGTAACATGTATATTTTCTACAATTTAATACTCAGCTCATCACATCTATTGTTGACTATATTGTGTGTGTGAAGAATTCTATAAGTTATATATAATATAACTTGCTTATACTTTCCATAAGCTGCCATAAAAAAGGAAAATGTCATCATTGCTAACATTTTGTTTTAAAAAATTTTCATCTTAATCAGTTAACTATGATTGACGAGTATACTCGTCACGGAGAAGTCGCCGGATTTTGTGTCACGACGGGTATACTGGTCATGCGTAAGAAGTGACCATTGCCTATTTAAACTGTAATATTTGAGAAAAACAAAACATATTCTCGAATTTTAAGATGTTTAGAATATTTTGAGGTCAGGACGGACTAAAAGTAAGAAAAATTTAAGATTAACTCATGCGTCCTTGTATGCACCGGCTGAAACAGAGTATAAGTTCTTATAACGTATTTATGTATGTGCGATGATGTTTTTTTGATGTTAGCCTAAAAGGGGCAAAAGTCGGAAAGCTGATTTATAAAAGGATTCCTTCAGATATGGTCAGCCATGGGACAAATGCGTGAAGCTGAACTCACTGATAGCTGCTGGTCCGAAGTTACCTAATTATCGAGTGGTGTAGAAGCCAATTGCTTCATGTTAGAACCATGTGCTGACATTAAAGTAATGGCCCAATGCCATGCTGCCTAAAGAACAGTTATTTTATTGGGGTGGGAAAGGCAAGGTGGTAAGAGGACTGTGTTTAACCCTACAGCACCTCTCCAGAACTTCCTTAGTGTCAAGACAGGAAGAAAATATTTTGTTAGTAACGAAGGAAGTAAATCACACACACACATAGTCAGCGAATTGCGTTTTTCGATTAATACGTATTTAATACATGTGTTTATGTTAACCAAATAAATAAGTATTAGCAATAAAATTAAGGCCCAGTGGTAGCGTATCGCGCTTTCCCACCACATGTCTGGGGTTCTACCCTAGGGCTGGGCAAAGTAGCAGCTCAGGTTTTCATCCCTTCAGTGGGTTGGTAAATGAATACCAAGCTTGCTTGGGGACTAAATACTGGGGGTTTTTTTTTTCCGCTTCAGACTGACCACCTGATCAGGACATCTACTAATGCACCTGAGCCCCCAATGGTCACGTATATTGAAGTAGGCACAGTAAGCCCTGGCCCTCATGGACTGTTACACCACTGAGTTTAGTTTAGCAATAAAATTGCCTTTATAAAATAAACCCATTTGTTTGATCCAATGTTTTAACAGCGACACTTACTCTGTAATTGACGAGTATACTTGTCATCGCTCAAATTCCGTTATATATTGTTGCGCGCTTTCAAACGGGCCACCATACGGTCAAGCACGTACATTTTTTAACTAAAGAATAAAAAAAGAAAGAACAAACTTGCACCAATCTTCGATTAGCAAACCCAATACAAGCCTTCAAATAGTTTGGAAAACATTATTGCGAGGATTCATTAACATATTATTCTAATCTACTAATTTTTTTCCCTTCTAAAACAAAACTGTCTTCATATTACAGACGTGGCCCTTCACAATGAACAACAGAAGTGGATGTGATGATGCAACTACAAATCTTCCCAGTATCGAGAACAGAGCAAGAATGGACAACCAAGACTCTCACGCAATTTATAACAACTATGCTCCTTGTGAATATATGACCACAAATTACTCCGATCAAAGCAGGAGAGAACTGTTCACTCATTACCAACACCAGAACATCTAAATATGAAACTGTCCAAAGAAAAAAAGATAAATCAGCCAAATGTAGTAGTTGGTTCGAGAACTAAGCAATGCCAAAGATAATCAATTTGAAATTATTTAATAATCCGTTCCTGAATCTAATTACTGTATTCCGAGCTTATTTTGCGTACTGAATGTGCTATACATTTTGTTAAACTGATATACAAGTGCAATAAGATAATTTATTAAAATCAATAAAATCTAAAACGAGTCTTTAAAGTTATTTTTGTTTCTACACATCTTCTCACTCCCCTCAACTATTTTGACACACAACTTTTAAATTTATAATTAATGCATCAGACAACAATTACTCAAAACAACAGTTAATACTCAAAACTTCAGATGAGCCGCAAGTCTTGCGTTTGGTTGGTGGAAGAGAAGTGGGAGGGCCCTGACCACCTTCTTCTCCCTCAAAATTGGAATGGAGCCGAGCTAAATTGTCACCTGTATGGTGCTCAAAGCTACAGCTAACAAAAGGCGTACATCTAGCCCTTTACTGTGATGAATTTCATGGGACTCAACCAGACACCATCAGAAAGGTGGCATTAACAGACATAGAAGTTACTACAGATATGAACAAAATGCCATTAGACTGTATTTCTTATAAGAGAACTGATAAAGCAAACAGGAAACACTTGTTATGAATGTAGCATTTGTATTAATTATAACACACTATACAAACACTGAAAATTGATGTGAATGCTTGTAGTTGGATTAGGTAAATAATTAGGCACAATAAAAATTTTCTGGAACTCCCAAAAATTAAACTTCTTGTAGTTTTATCTTCACATTAAATTGCGAAATTAAGATGTTCATTTGAAAATCCTAAAATTTCATTGAACATGTTTCTAGTTTTCTCTCCCACATTACATTCATTATTAAACTACTGAAATATTAGATAGATTAGCAACAACAGACTGTCCACAAGTAATGACCATCATTTACTATGTCTAGCTTTCTGAAGTTGTAGCAAAGTTAATGAAGAGTAATAAATTAATGGGAATATGACACCAATTCACATGCCTAAAATGTTATTAACCAATCCAAAAGCACACTTTACAAGATAAAAACAATAGCTAGTAAACAATAGCTGAATAAAATCACAGGTAACACATTTTTTAAAATATATACTGCATTTTAAACATGTGCCTAGAGAAGAATTAGCAAGATGAGCATGGATAGGTTCAATTAACTGCTGTATTTACTGTTAACTGAATCTGCAGCAAAAGCGAAAAACTGGATTTTTCCCATTAGTGAATTTTACCATTGTGCAAAAGTTAGAAAATTCTGATTAGTCTCAAAGCTCAGTTTGATTTAACTGTGCTTGTACAATAAGCACAGTTATGGGGTCAATTTTGAACAATGTGGTTGCAAATTTGCAGCTGAAAAAAGCAGACTTAAACAAGTAATATAAAAAAATTAAGTCAATTCCTACTTAGATCAACAAAGAAAATTTTTATTTTAGATGCTTTTTATTAAATAGTTACAATTAATATAAATATGTATATACATGACAGAATCACAATATTAAGTGGTAATTAGTTTTTATTAATTATCATTAAAGTATTGCATGTCATCCAAAACAATCGTGTATATAAAATTTCAGTTCAACTGAATGCTTTAAAACGTGAGAAAAAAACCTTTTCAAGTATTGACACAAGTCGACAAAAATGATGCCAACTTGGCTGTATTTGTAATTCTTTAAATAATTAGTTTTAATCAATTAATTTTTATTAATTATAACTAAATTATTGTATTGTCATCCAAAATAATCATGTATATAAAATTTCAGCTCAATGGAGCGTTTTAAAATGTATTTTATTAACGATTGAAAATTCCACCAAGATAAATATATAGAGATTGTGAGCTAATAGTAGGAATTGAAAAATAGTGCTGAAATGAAGTCTTAACAGGCAGTTTATTTTCACTTGAGCTCAGTTACTTTGTTAGTGGTGAATATGTGGCAGTCAAAAAAAATCCGGTATGCATTAACTTTGTTAAAAATTTTTATTCTGATTCTTTTCAGGATGTGCTTGTTGTAAAATAAAACTAGACACAATTTCTCTTAAAAATGAATCAACTTTAATAATGAAGACAAAGCACTTTTATGAACAACATTCAGAGCAAATGCTCTACACATTTCACCAACACATTCTCATATCATTCAACTCATAAATTTATTATATTCACAGTGAATGAACGAGTGTGCCAAATCATCACTTTTCTTGAATGCATGTACATCAATATGGCATCTTTTTGTAAACAATAAAAGTTCTCTCACAAAATGCAATATGACAATCATGATATTAAAAAAAAAAGTCATAAATATCAGATCAAAGCATAGGGCTATGTCATGACTGACTCACCACCACATTAATGACAATGAAGCACATAAATTCATACATTTAACAACCTTAAATAAGTAGAAAATGTCCTGACTGATACAGTAATTTTTTTTTTAAATGGAAGTTTCGAGTATTTAAAAATCCACATTCAAATAAGTGGAAAACTATATGAACATAATAATTAAACAATAATTTTCAGCAAAATATATTTCAGAAAATCAAGTTCATAATATATGAGGTAACTTATATTTAAATGAAATAATTAAATACCAGTGAATATCAGATTTTAAAAAAATATTTTAACCTGCATTAATATAAGTATAACTAATTCAAGACTTTTCTAAAACTAAGTGTAGGAACTTAAAAATAAAAATACATTAAAAGAAATATAAAATCAATTTTTTTTTAAAAAAAAATTCAATAGATGGTTTGGGAAATTTTAATCAAATAATTCCAAAACTTAAAATATAAATAAAGGAAATATGAAAACAAAAATTTAATTGACATGGTATTATTACAAATATGTAATTTTTGTAATAATATCAATTGTTTGCCATTTGTTACAAAAAATTTATTAAAAACAGGAAAATTGAATATAATAAAAGAATAGGTACCTTCTAATCACCATATCATGAAACATTATTTCATTGGTAGCCTGCTAATTGGCATAAAATGCTAAACTAGCACAAAAGTTAATAAATAAGACATTTGTATAAGGGTGAAAAATCAAGAAAACTTGACATGTATATTTATATGTCTATACAGAACCTGAATTTACATTGTTTTACACTCAATGAATAATATTTAGCTGTCTTTCAAAAATATTTTATTCCTCCATTTGTTCATAAAAAGGATATATATTTATCTAGAAACCATTTAGAGGAAACAGTTTTTCTTGTACTTTTTAATATTATTTTCCCACAAAACTTGATTTTTTAAGACATTCAAAATTTTCCCATTCTTTAACCCTATACCTGAAAAAAATGCAACAGTTTTTTTGCTCATTAGCAATTTAATTCAAATTCCATTACAATTCATGACTATCAAGTACAAATTTTTGCTGCCAGATGGTATAATGGTTAGTGAAGCTGACTGCTGAGCCATAGGGCCTAGGTTCAAATCCCAAAGAAGGTACGGATGTTTGTAAATGTATACTGCCTGTTCAGCATGGGGCACTCTAAACATTCCTTGAGACAAAAGTCCTCACAAGAGGACTCCTGACCCCCAAGGTTGTTCCTTATCAAAACTGGGAAAGAACAGAGCCAAACTGAACTGTCACCTGGATGATGCTGTGGCTATCAACTGATGCACGATAGTCTCTTGCCTTCGTGATCTTGAATGAACTTCGTGGACCTTGATCTGACACAGTCAATCGGGCGGCATTAGAAACAACACAATAAATACAAATTTATAAGGGTGGAGTAGGGACTGATGAAAATATATAACATCTACATGAAGTTAGGCATAAATGAGACAGCAACCGGGTGTTTCAAAAGTCATACACATCCACATGGTAATCCTTGTTGCTTAAAAACCAAAAGGGTTGGTTGAGATTTCTATTACTAGATGGCATCGGGGGCCTCATCATAAGTTTTGAAAGTATCAGGCATCAGTTTCAAAATACTTGTCAGTTGAGCACAATGGGAGGTGCATGTTTCCCCAAGACCAAAAATTGCTATCATGGAATTTTATTTCGCTACAAACTCTCATTGATGTGTGATAAATGCATTCCAGCAGAAATATCCAGGTGAAACAGCCCCAAATACCTCAACAATAACACTTTTAGTGCAATGGTTAGGTGACACTGGAAGTGATCAGGGACAGTGTCCATAGTAAAAACAAAAGTGGGTAGATGTTAAGACTATTTAAAAAGAAGTCCAATGAAAAAACCATCTGTCTACATAAACATCATTATGGAATTCATATTCTTGCTGAACAGTGACGAAAGATAAGCTTTGTTGCAGCAAGACAGAGCAATGTGTCACATATCATGGGACAGTATGAAAGTTTTAACTGAATTTTTTGATGATTGTGTCATTTCTAAAGGACACTGGCCATCACGTTCACTGGACTTGTCAATTCACGATTTTTTCTTTTGGGGATATCTGAAAAATGTCGCCTTCAGGAATATTCCCCATATGCTTTATGACCTTAAGAGTAACAACCTACATGCAATATCAGACATTAATTCTCACACTCTTCGCAAAGTGTCAATTAATTTGGTAAAAAAAGCTCAATTTTGTGTCCAGGACAATGGACATCATTTTGAACATTTACTGTGATTTTACCATGCCTGACAGTAAAGATAACTGTTCAGCCTTTGTTTGTCCTTTATTCTGTTTGTTAACATAATTTACCTGTCTTTAAAACTCAACCACAAAGGTTGATGTGCACGACTTTTGAACCACCCGGTACGATAGCATGCAAACTTAAAAAAATCAATGCTTTAAAAAAAATGAAGCAACAAATATGGATGATTAGAAAGTACCAAAAACAAAAAGTTTAATTCACTAAATTAGAAATAATTGTTATATTTCACAATTATATATAATCAATTGAGTTGCAATTTAGACATTTTAAAAGTGACCTCGTATGAAAGACCATTAAAAAAAAAAAAACCTCTTATGCAGTGTAGCAAAACACTTATCTAATAACTGACAATGAATTGTTCTTTCAAGAAAAATTAAATATAAAAACCCAGAATCACACGATTCAAAACAGATCTATTAAATTGATATTTCTACGCATAGTTTTTTAACCTAATATTAGATTATGTTCATTAAGCTGTACATCATATATTTAATTACTATATCTCAATAGTTAAAAAATAAATAGAATAAAATTGAAAATCATAGGAAAATAGCTGCTCTAAAACGAAATGATAAAAGCAAAATGCAAGATTTTTGTTAATTTAAGAGAAAACCAGTCTCAGCTAGAATTATAAATAATTTAACAGAATAATTTCACTGAGATATTAAGTACTGAAAGAAGCTCATAAATTATAAACATAATAAACATTATTCAATTAAGTGCATCACATGAATTTAAATTGCAAAAAATTCAATGTGAAATTTAAATCAATTATTTCCAAAGTAAAATGATGATAATACACATTGAAAAAATGTAAAAAAGCAATGAAATAATAAAAGAGTAACAATATACAGCCATGATGAGTTCTCAACAATTTTTCATTGGAAATTGGTACTTAGATATTAGCTTGTCAACTAATACATTGGTGATAATTTTAAAAAATTTACACCAATTTATATGCATACATAATTAGATTTAAATTATATTTCATTATACTTAAATTCCTTTAAATAAAAAATAATAATTTTAAAAAAAAATTAAGTATTTAATTATATGATTCTACCAACATCTCGCCTGCTTTTAAATAAACAAACATTAAAACACCCTATAATCCATTCTTTCTTTGATAAAATGCTTTCATAACTTAATAAATACTTCATTACATTTTCTCCCATAGAAAGTGGGTCCTAAATTTTAACTCTTCTTTTTAAAATGCTAGAAAAAAAATAGGATACTACAAAAAAGCAAGACAGCATATAAATAAGATTATTGTGTATGAGCATTTTCATGTGCGAGTTTTTACATAACTGGTACCATATCATGCAATTTGGCGAAAATGATCGACAGATTAATACCCAAGTACCTGGAATTTTTCAAAATTAATATTGAAAACTGAAAAATATATTTATGTACAAAATGAATTCTTTTTTAAATATCAAATTAAATTCATTATGTAAAAAAATTAATAAAACAATTTAATTGACCATAATAATTGAGATCATTTTGTAATACAATATTTTTGTTAAATAAGGTGACAAATAATTTTTATTAATTGTGTTTTAAAAAGCAACTTTTTGAATTAAAATTTTTGCATAAATTTTATTTCATGATCTACAGCTTACAATAGAAATTATTTTATAATGAATCTATTAAAATATTTAACATGTCTGCCTTTTTTCATAAAATCTTATCTTATCAATGAGTCTCACTTTATTTTTTCAAATGATTTAATTCTTCCTCTTTTTATATTATACATATGCAAATATTTGTTTTAAAATACAAACAAATGAAAAATATGAGATAGAGAAAAAATAGTATATATACAACAAAATCTATTATTATTAAATATATTTTTTTTACATTTCCTAGAATATGTAATTGATAAGGAAAGAGTAATTTAGAGAGATTTCAAAATGTATTATTCCTATATATGGAATACTCAGAATTTCAAAATGAATTTAATAAAAAAAAATAATAATCTTCCTTTTTACATCTAATTCAAACTTTAAAGAAATATTTAAAAACATCCATGCATCAACAAATACACCAAAGATTGTACATAGAGATTTAATGACTTTCAAATTAAAGGGAGAAGGCTTTAAAAACAAAATATGAAATAAAAATCATGCATACATTTTTTGGCATAAAACATAATTTCATTTCTCTCAAATTCTTAAAACTTATGTACAATATCTCAAAGATGCCACAAAATAAAAATAAAATTAAAAATACTATGATATCCCAGGGAGGGGGGATTGTATAATACTTTGTGTGTGTGTGTGGATTAGTTAAATTCCATTAAAATTCACTCTTAGCACAAATGAAATTATATAAATGTGATTAAAAACATCTATAGATAAAAACATACATTCTAACATGTATAAAATATAAAATTAAAAAAAAATTGTTGCTGTTTTTTCTGAATAAAATACAAAGTTTTTTTTCAAATCTTTAAATGCTACCTTTTATGCAGTTTGATTTAAAGATATGAAAAAAATCCAGACCTCGAAAATAAAAATATAAAAGATATCCCATTTATAGCTCATTTTCAGCTTCTCGATCCTGAGCTGAGACAACACATACTGCCTCACAAGAATTTGGATCATCAGCCTCACTTGTAAGGGAATCTGCATTCCCCTCATTGTAACTGGGTGGGTTGTATCTGCTCTGCACCAAATTTTCTGAGCTTGAGACTACTTCTTCTTGAATACTTGCTTGGTCATTTCTTGCAGTATTGGTGTCTCTGCCACTGGGAATACTTGCTTGAGCTTCTCTTCCTCTTCTGCCAAGGAAATTAAAACACATTCACTTTGGACACACATAAATTATAATAGTTTCAAAGCATGTTTACCAAATACAATTGTAATGCCTTTATGCTAAGTTATATTTAAATGCAAGATATTAAAATAAAATATAAGAATTCAGAGACACCAAGTTGAACATATATAGAATTTTAATCAGACCTATTGCTCTGTATGGAAAGGAATGTTGAACCCGCAATAAAGCAGAAGAAAAGTTGCTCATTTTTGAAAGAAAAATTTTCAGGAAATATGGCAGGACTGACACTGTGAGAACTATAAAAGCATCAAGTATTAGGTGGATGGGCTATCTGTACAGTTATGAAGATTTTTTTTCCCCATCAAAAAAGTAACTTTTTCGAAAATTGAAGGGAGCAGACGTAGAGGACGACCACCTACACGTTGGTTAGATAATGTTGAAAAGGACCTCAAACTAATGGGAACCAACTGATAGAAGGCCATTGGGACTGATAGGGTCAACTGGAGGTGTATCAGCGAGTCAGCCTTGGCTGGCAAAAGGCTGTTGAGTTTATGAAGAAAATAATTCAGACATAATAAAATATAAGTCATACATAATAAAAAATGTTGGAAATGAATTTAATCTTGTAAGAAATAAATCTAATACTGTTTCTTCAAAGATCACTTATGAAATTTAATCCTTCATTTCTTAAAAATTTAATCTCTTTATTCTCATGCTTGAAATCTGGAGAAATATGTGTGCCGTCTCATTTACATAAATCAATGCATTATGTTGCTCATTCACATAAATATTATTTATTTCAGCCACCAGGTGGTCATATGTATAAATAGAGTATACTAGTGATCTACATCAGTCTGTGGTTTGATGCAAATTAAGAATGTTTAGTGTTTAATCTATAAGTTAATTTTCCTTTTCAAATTTCTTTTTATTGAATAATAAAATTATTCAACTTCAAATAGTCATTAGAAGTAAATCTAATTACAATAAATCCAAGTACATTTCAGAAATAATAATAAAATATAATTTCAATCTTCGCATACAATTTTGTATTTTTGTCACATAAACCCAAATCTTGGAAAATATAAAAATGATAGGCTTGATTTGATATATAATTGATATAAATGATTTGCTGATTCGATAAATATTTCAAATAAATATTTAAAAATATTTATACAACAACATTTATACTGTTACCTTAAAGCAGGGGTGTCCGACCCGCAGTTCACGAGATTCTTTACAACTTTACAAAATTCGACTATTTTGTACAATATTTTTTGTGTGAAGAGTTTTTATTTTTTTGTAAAAAATAAATCCCACACCTGTTATTATTTTATCATGTTGTTTCTGTTACTGCAAATCTCCTTTTTTTCTAAATTGAAATTTATCAAACATAAATCATGCTCAAACTTAACGCACGAAAATCTACGACATCAATTACGGTACGCAAATAAACATGCATTGAAATAGACGTGCAAAAACTAAGTGAAAGAGTAGTGAGAAACATATCTCACTAATTAAATAAATTAAACATTATTTGATCATTTCATGATATTTATTATACTATCTATGTTTGTATATATGAAAAACAATGAAAACAATAATAATATATCAGTCGTTTAAATTTTCACTCCAACAAATGTTTGTAATGGATCCAAATCTAATATAAAGATACATATTTTTATATGCAGCCCGTGGGATCGCAAAAGTTCTTCTGAAGTGGCCCACGAGGTCATTTGGGTTGGCCACCCCTGCCTTAAAGTAAGCCAAAGAACAGAACCAAAATGCAAAAAAATAGTTATACAGAATGAATAATTCTCACAAATTAGCAAAGTGTGTTTCCTGTAGAAATAAAATTGAAAATTTTGAACAGTGAATGAATGTAATAAAAATTACAGTTGTCATTTATACAACTCAAAACCATTTCGCAATACATGGAAATACTAATAATGTTATACACTGCTGGACAATTGCTAAGGACGGATAACACTATCATCCATAGCAACCACAAAATGAAAGGAAGCAAAATGTGGAAAATTAGAATAAGTGCGGGATATTAGTAAGAAGAAGTATGAGTATGCAAATTTTTTTTCCACGTCTGTTCATCACGTGATAGCGTTCATAAGAGCTTTAAAGGTTTTGACGCGTGTGGACAGTTGTTGTTTCAAGTCAAAGTTTTACAGGAAAGATTTAATAGACGAACTTAAAATTTTTGGCATGTCTTCCCGACATCACATAGATGATTTTATGCGTGGCCGAATTATTGGAAAGATCGAAGAAGGGCGAAAAATAACAGATGTTGCCAGGGAGTTCGACATCGCTCACAGCGTTGTTTCACGGCTGTGGAAGTCATTTAAAACTACTGGAATGTGTAGTAGACGGCACGGGGGAGGTCGTGTTAGAAGTACGACGCCTGCAGAAGACAGATATATCGTCCTATCAGCAAAAAGGAACAGGCGCACCACAGCTCAGCAGGTGACAAATCAGTTTCTTGCTGCCTCAGGAAAGCAGATCTCCCGAAAAACTGTTGCCAGACGTTTGAGGGGAGGAGGACTATACGCACGCAGACCAGTTGTGTGTGTCCCATTGACCAGACAGCACCGTACTGCCCGTTTGCAATGGTGTCGTGAGCATCACAATTGGACTGAACAGGACTGGGCATGCGTACTATTTTCAGATGAGAGTAGGTTCAGTCTGTCATAGGATTGTAGACGCCAACTGATCTGGCGCGAGAGTGGTACTGCTTATCGTCCAGAAAATATCCAGGAAAAGGACCGATATCCGACATGCAGTATCATGGTGTGGGCCGGCATCATGATCAATGGCCGCACGCGCCTACATGTGGTTGCGAATGGGACTATGACGGGCCAACGATACATTGATGAAGTTCTACTTCCTCATGTTCGTCTTTTCCGTGGTGCTGTCGGTGATAAATTTGTTTTTATGGATGACAACGCAACATGTCATCGAACACTCGCTGTTCAGGATTGTCTAGACAGCGAGGGTATTCAACGTCTCGTATGGCCAGCGCGTTCTCCAGATCTAAACCCCATTGAAAATGTGTGGGATGCTTTGGGAGGCAAGTTGCTGGTCGAAACTATCCTCCGACAAACAAGAACACCCTCATCCGTGCACTCACAGAGGAATGGGATAAATTGCCTCAACAGTTGCTGGATAATGTTGTGCAAAGTATGGTACGACGTGTGGAATGTTGCATCACACTCCACGGTGGACATATCCCGTACTGATACCTTTCTTTAAGGTGCCTGCTGACTTTTAGATGCATTGTTCCATTTCTCCGTACGCAGATCAGATGAACATTTTTTTTTCTTTCAGATGTTTCACAGCTTTTGTACTTTCCAGAACAATAAATATTCTTTATTCTAATGTCTGAACAGTGTGGCAACTATATTTTATCCTACTAGGCCTCGTGTCTCGCTTAATGTTATGCTACATAGCAATTTGTGATCCGTCCTTAGCACTTGTCCAGCAGTGTATTATAAACAAGTATCATCTTTATTTATTTATTGAGATTAGCCTTTTAAAAATAAATAAATAACTTTTTTATCCATGTGTTTTTACACATAGAATTCAAATACTATAAAAACATTTATTAAAATTTTTTTTTAATTTTAAACATTATAATTAGTTACAAAATAACACTATGAATAAGATACTTTTTCAAGTAACTAGATTTAAAAGAATTTTAATCCCTAAAAATTTAATATTGAATTCTACAAAACAACAAAATTGTATGATAGAAAAAAAATAGTAAAAACTTTATGAAACAGTCAACTGTGTGTGTATTTTTCAAAAAATGTAATGCAGAAAAATATGTTTTTAATGTATAAAAACAATTTAGAAAATATTTATTAATAATTCATTGGTAGGTGTTTTACAGCAGCATAATTATTTTTTTAATAAAAACTTTCCATGATGGACCAAAAGAAGTCCTTACTACTCTTCCAAAAGAAGTTTATAAAGTTTTGTACTCATAGCCTACTATATGGTAAAAACAAGTGAATTAAGCAAAGAACAAGGTATACCTCAGATTTTGAAGTATTTTTTAGATTTCACGGTGTGATAATATTGTCATACTGGCAAATTGTTTATTTTGGTAACCCTGGTGTGTCGAAAAGTAAAATTATTCTGATTAAGTCCCTTATTATATGTTTTTGAATACTGTTCATTATTTAAAATCAGTAAATGCCAGAAAAAGACATGTTTTTTTTTTAAAAAAAGAAAAAGCCCTTTCAATATTTTTGTAGTAAAAGTTTTCAACTTCAGTATTCATGGTATAGCTCATTAGAACTTAGGTTATTTAATCTTTTTTAGTGTGCCTTTGGTTAATTTTCCAGAACATTATGACAGAAGTATTATTTATATTATTTTTTAATGAACTAGGACATAAGAGAAAACTACTCAAGATACAATATTGCACAGCTAAAGATTTAATTTCAAATAATATTGAGCATTCATTCAGCAAAAATAATAAGCATTTGAATTAAAAGAATGCTTTGATGGATGAATTTGGGAATATCATAAGAGAGGAATTCATGTACATGGAATTAAAAGGACCTTGAGAAAAGATATTAGTTTGAAAGGACAACTGTGATTTCGTTTCTTCTGAGATTAATGTCTCAGAAAAGTCACAAAAAAGTTTCCTTGAGAATAAAAAAAAAAGAAATTAAATCACATCTAAGAATTATTTATACCCTTAAATGTTGGATACACAAAAACAGCAATGTGAGTGAACACTTTTACAACTTTTTCAGTGCTTTTATAAAGATTTATCTATATTCATTTAGGAAAATTAAAATTCTGACAAAAGGTAAATTTTTTTTTCATGTATGGTGTAATTTTTAATCCATAACACTAAAAGTGAAGATTAGGATGTCCTTCGGCCTCATTGGAAATTTTCTTGGTGACCACTGAAATGGACCATAAATCATCGATATGTATCAATGACATTCAGAAATTAGCATTGTGCAAAATCAAACATATTTCAACAATGAAAAACACAAATGATAATGTTTTTAAGAGTAATATTTAAATCCAGTAAATTGAAAGAAATTTCAAAATTATGAAAAAGGAATCACACCAATTCACAAAATGAAGACTTATTTTTTTATTACATTTGTAATAATTCTAAAGAAAAATAAATCTTTTTAAGATCCATGAGAAAGATGCAAAATCGCTCATTCATATTACTGGTTTTGAGGATCCTTTGGCATATAAACCAGTGGTCGAGTGGTAGCGTATCGTGCTTCCACACCCCAGGTCCGGGTTCTAATCACAGGCTGGCAAGGTCAACTCAACCTTTCATCCATACTGCAGTGGGTGGATAATTGATTACCAAGCTTGCTTGGCGACTTAAACACTGGGGGTCTCGCTTCAGACTGACCACCTGATCTGTTCATGCACCTCAGCGCTCAATGGTCACGTATACTGGAATAGGCACAGTAGGCCCTGGCCCTCATGGGCTGTTGCACCACTGAGTTTGAGTTGGCATATAAAAGTTTAGAATAGAATTTTGCATGAAACAGTTAACATTTTTTTGGAACATACCTATTATACCAATGACCAATTTCTTCAAATTAAAAGACTTTGCTATTTGCCACAATATGCAGCAAATAAAGAGAAACCTTTTCTGTGCATTTTCTAAATCAATAATAATGATAACAGCACTTAACAGCATCTTTGGTCAATGTTATAATATGCAAGTACACCTTTATTCATATATCCAAGGAAAGAGTGCCTGTAACAATTCTTTCCTAAGCATAAATTAAAAAAAAAAAGAAAAGTAAAATGAAAATTGGCTTTTTGAAGCCACATATTTATCATCATTAAAATATGGTTCATACTTAATTTGCTACCATCAAATTAACATTTTTTCTCCCAGATCTTCTAATACGATTCATTCTTCTCTAGCAACAGTCCAAAATAATTATCAGTCAAATCCTTCTACTCAATAGAGCATACATCATTTACACAAACTGAACATTTGATGTTATTTCAAATCAAACCTTCAGAAATGTATCATTGTATCAGTTTTTTTTCCTTACATGCTATAAATCGTATAAAAAGAACATAAATCATAATTCTGTCATATTGTGCACAGGAACACTGTGACTCCCCCTACACAAATTAAATAACAGAAATTAAAAAAAAAGATAAGAATTTCAAAGTTAGAATCTTAGTTTTTTTAAACAACAGCAATGAAATTTTTTTCTAAGAAAATAAACAGTTCTTCAAAAAAAAAAAAAAAAAAAACCTTCAGGATTACTAAAATACACATTTTTCAAGAATGAAATCATTATTGTACAATGAATCTAAAAAATCCCGAAATCCAAACAGCAGCCTAATTTTCACTTTGATTAAATTTTCTTCAATTCTTATGTTTCTCTTTTGAAAGTGTTAAAATTTGAATCTTTCATTGAAATAATGCATTTGGCTTTGACATATTGTTGATTTGGGATAGTTATAAAAACAAATCAGTAGTCTCTCTCTGTCAACCTATTTTGAGGTTGTCAAAAAATTCGGTACTTGCATACTATCACAACAATGCCAACATTTAAGACAACCCTGATTTTGCATGAGTCATGTGCACTGAACTGGAAAACAAGTGCTTCGTTTCATATAATGTCGCCAATATGGTTGTGATAATATATAAGTACCGAAAATTCACAATTTTATCAAAGGACATTTTAGCTGAAAGATACATTACTCCCAAGCAACAGAAGCTATAATATGATTTAAGTGAGATAGTGTTTAAATTACAATTCTAGTAAAGGATATCCTCAGTAAATTTCATGATGTTAATTGATACCTTATGCTTCATATCATGTCTGAGTATTTACGCATTACACTATTGTTTAATTTCTTTAAATCAAAAGACACTGTCAAATGCCATGATACTATTTCATGCCAGTTCCAAAACAATAATGATGATGACAGCATTTGACAATATCTTTTTAATTGGTAGTGTCAATAAATTTAGCTAAATTACTTGACAGTACAATACATAAAATATCCATGCATGAATAGTAATATTCTAATTAATAACTTATGATATTTAAGCAACCATTGTATTTCTAATAAACATGCTTTGTATATTAAAAACTATTAATAATTTTTAATTTGTTAATAGTACAATATCCCCAACTAGGCCTCGGACAGAAGATAAATTTTTATCCAAGATGGCTGCCTAGTGCTAAATAATGGATAGTACAGAATGAAAAAAAATGATGAAAAAGCTGACGACAGCAGAATTGCAACCATTTAAAAAAGATTAAAAAAGTGAAACAAGAAATGTACATATATTTTCCATGAAGCACTAAAAGTAAAGCAGAATTTTAGAAAAATATAAAATATGAGGAATTTCTGAATGCCAAAAGAAAAAAAATTTAAAAAACAAGGGATGCTGAAATTTTTTTTTTTTTTCAAAAATAACTAATACAAAATAAATAAAGTTTTGAGGGGAGAAAAAACAACTAGTCATTGTAGAATGCGAAAAAGTAAAGAAATCATATATTAAAAATTAGATGGTGAAAATTCATAATTTGCTACCAATAAAAAAGAATTTTGACAGATTATGGCAGTGTGAACTTACCAAGGAAAGATCCAAAATAAAAATTCCGCTTACCAATATATTACTTTTTTGAGAAACAATTGTAATGTCTTTGCTGCATTAATTATGTTTCACAATTGCCAAAATCTGAAAAACCTTAGACTAAGATTGAAAAAGAAGAAATCAGAAAACACATAGGTAATAAAACTAACCCAAAGTGTGAATTAGGTAATAATTTAAATGCTGTACCCTCGTCCTCTTTTAAAAAGTGACCCTGGTATTCACCAATAATTTGAGATATTCATTATTTGATAGAAAGACATAATAAAAAAAGAGAACAAGTACTGCAACAGTGTCCAATATAAAAATGATTACATTTTTTTAAAATTCGAAGCAATTGTTTGATATTAATAAGGTTACCCTAATGAAACTAAACTAATAAGAAAAATAACAATCAATCATGTAAACACAATAGCAAATACAACATCAAAGAATAAAAATCAAGGAAACCGTATTGCAACGTTACTGCCCAACTTGAAAAAAATTTTAAACAAATCTCAGTAAGTTGCACACCAATATCAAATTAGTACCCCAATTTAAATAAATGTTTTGCAGTTATTTTAATGGATGTTTTGGTTACAAATATGCCACAATTCACAAGTTGAATACGTTCCACAATGGAAAAACTTAGTTTTTTAATTTTTATGTCTTAATTTAACTTAATATACCAAATACAAGACATTGAACATAAATTAATAATTATGTTTGATTACGTCTCATACTCACTTATCAAGGAACAAATTCAAGTAAATAATTTATACAAACATTAAATTCATAAAAATAATTTAGAAAAAAAGAATTTTTAAAACCACACAAATAAAGAATAAAAACTTGGTGCAAAACAATAAATGCGTCAATTTTTTTAAAAACACATTAAGAATACATTATTTACCCAATACATATTTGTTTTATACATCGCGAAAAAAAATCAAAATTTATTGTTACCTAGTTGGAGCCAAGCCATTCATTTCTGAATTATGATTAGCCGACATTTGAACATCACCTAGAAAGAAAAACATTATTGCGACAAATACAACTATATCGAGGGGAAAAAACCCTTTTTCTGATTTTGTAAATGATTATTCAAAATAATACACATTTCTAGAAATCAACAAAATTTATCAATGTTTGTTTATGGAATGATACCTGTTGAATTGGTCCTGTCAGAATTCAACATTTCAGAACTAGTAGTAGAAGATGGTCTTATTTTCTTTTTTGGACTCTCAGGACGATCATCTGGAGCTTCAGGTTCCATATTTTAAGAAAAATAAAATAAAACTGACAGCAAAAATTTTAGTTTCAAATTATATTCAAAATCACTACCGCCTTAACGTCAGAAAACGAAATGAATTACGGGAAATGTGTGTCAAATTTGGCTACACAGCTTAGATTTGATTTCTTTTTGCTTCATTTTTCTAATATTTAAAATAAAACAAAGAAAAACTTTTTTGATTCATGACATTTGCATCAAATCTTTCATAAAATATACTCAAAGTACATCTAAAACATTTCGGGAAATATTTGTATCAATACTCACAAGTTAAATTATTTAAAAGCCTCAAAATAAATCATAATTAACTGTAACTGTATTCGAAACAAAATCGTATGGCGGTTTTTATAATATTTATTCATTTATTGCTTTTCCAGTTTCGTATTTGATGTAATATCTTTTTATTTTAACTAAATCAATTTTATTCTTTGGTTAATTAACAACTGTTAGATTTTCAACAAAAAAATTATAAGGCTTCATTCGCTTAAGATGTTGGTGAAATTTCGATTCCCATTGTAGCAGACGATATCTTAGTTTTTCAAACACGAATCAAGATGTCAAAAAAGAAAGGCCTGAGTTTGGAAGAAAAAAGAACCCGTATGTTGGAAATCTTTTATGAGAAAAAGGATGTGTATCAATTGAAAGACTTAGAAAAAATTTGTCCTAAAGAAAAAGGTATTGTTGCTCAATCTGTTAAAGATGTTCTTCAATCCTTGGTTGATGACGGTTTAGTTGATAGCGAAAAAATCGGAACTAGCATTTACTTCTGGGCATTTCCTAGTAAAGCTTTCAATAATCGAAAAAGAAAAATCGGTGAATTAAATTCGAAACTCGATGAAGCCCGCAAGAAAATAAATCGTTTGGACAAACAAGTTACAGAAGCGAAATGTGGACGAGAAGATTCAACAAACAGAGATGAAATATTAAAGGAGTTAAATATGTGCCGAAAAGAAAAAATGGACTTGATGGAAAAAATCGAAAAATATAAAGACTGTGATCCTCAAGTTTTAGAAGAAGTTAAGAAACAAATTGAGATTAGTAAAGAAGCAGCTAATAGGTGGACGGATAATATATTCGCAATAAAGTCGTGGTGTAAAAATAAATTTTTTATAGAAGATTCTGTTATGAACAAACAGTTTGGAATTCCTGAAGAGCTTGATTACATTGAATAATTATTTGTATTAAATTATCATTGTTGTGAATGTTTATTAGGTTCCAATGAAATTGTAAAAATTTTCTTCTCTTGGAATTGGATAAATATAAGTATCGGATTTTGTACAATAATTGTTATGCATATTTTCATTATGTAAGTAAAAATATTTTCTGAAAGAAATTGATTGCAAAGTTTATTTTATTATTAGTCTTGAGGCTTAATATTGATTTAGGTTATTCATATTTAATCAAATTTGAAAATTCTACAAATTTTGTTTTGTGTGTGTGCATTCATTTTAAAATTTGATATTACTTATTTTTTAAAACAAAGCATTTCATTTCCTTTCACAATATTGAATTTCATGAAGCTAATTTATTTTTAGACGGTACTCTTATAAAATGGTTTTACCAGATAAAACTTTATTTTTAAATTATATTCTTCATCAAGTGATTAAACATTTAAAGGTCGTAAATAAAACAATTTTGGGATGTTGGTTACTAAATTTTTGATTATATTTGTTATAAAATATTCACAAAATTCTGTTTTAGAATTCACTATATTTTTTTTTCTGGGGTAAGATTGTTAACTTTGTGTCCATCTTGTTAAGTTGGTGACATTTTCATTTTGTTGTCCAGTGGTGAATTCAATCAAAATATCTTAGTAATGAAACACATTATCCAATTTTGGTGAAAATATATATTTTTTTGTTATATGAAAAAATTCTGTTATTTATAAACTTGACAATCTTCACTGCGTAGATCTACAATATCTTTAAAATGCACTTATAAGGCAAGGCAGGATAGTTCAAACAGGATGTTAGGTAATTTTGATTATATTGTTTTAGTTTGAGATGTGCATAAAAGACAAAATAAATGTGCTGAACATTTTTTGCTTTGTGTTTTTAAATACTTTGTAGAATTCATTTTTACAGAACTTTCATATCAGCATATAGACCATGGGTGTCAAACTATTGCCCACAATGAACGTTTTTGCAGCCTGACCAGTTTATTGGTACACAATATATCATACAATATCAAAATTTCTCCTGAAATAGGAAAGAAAGTAGCAGAGATGTGTCAGGACATAAACATTGCATTTTTCTTGTTTATTATAATGTATTATTTGAAATAAACTTGTGTTTCTATGAATATTAGATTTTTCTTGCGGCCCACCTAAAGTTAAACCTTGTTTGTATGGCCGAGTTTGACACCCTTGAATGTAAACTAATGAATTGTCACACAAAGGATTAGCACCAAAAGTTTTTTGTATAAATAACAAAATCTATTATATTAAGTTTGTGACAGACAAGGTAATTATATTTAAGGATGCATGTTTCGTAGCATTTGGCAAAAATAATCTTGAACTGAAATGCAAGTACACATTTTTACTTAGAATATTTAATTTGAAAAATTTTCAACAGAAATTCGAATGCAAATATAACTGATTTATACCCTTACAAATAATTTATTATTTACTTTTCTACATATAAGCGAAATTTGTAGCAGGATTATAATTACTGGTTCATCATTACAAACTTTAATCTATTTTTTAAATAGTGATATTTGAGAAGTTATTTTATTAATGGAAGAATTTAAAACGTGGAAGATAAATTGGAATAATTTATACCTTATAATATGAAAATATAAAATTTTCTTTTTGGCTGTTTTTAATAGCACTTCTGAAATTCAATACAAAAACTTATCTGTTTAATCAAGTTGGGTCTGCTATTAAATAATACATTAAGAGTGTTATTTGTTATGCTAGCAAGTGTTAACTAAAAATAATATAAATAAATAACATGGATTCTAGCACAGCCCCCTGATTTGGTACCATTTCAAGATTTCATATTTCTTTGTCTAAAGATTCTAAGGAAATGATGATTTCTACTATACCTTTAGACTTTTGGTACTTTTCCGTTAGACAAATAATGTAGAATTCAGCCAAATTTCTTACAACTATCATTGGGGCCCCATGTGCTGTATTATTCGAATTCATTCAAAACAGCATGTTTTCCTTGCGTTCTTCCATCTTGATTTTTGTTTTAAAAAATGATGACAATTCTCCTCGCTGAATTTATGTGGAGACGAGTAAACGATCCATTTGAGCAAATTCTCAAGGACATCACCATATTCTGGAAAAACCAATAATAAGCATTCTTTTGGGGTAAAACTTGTTTACAATTCATTAATATTTGTCTGTAGTTGAACTTGTTTTGCTTACTGTTTGTTAATATTTATTTATAGTTGAACGTTTTCGACTTTTATTCCGTTGACTGTTTTGTCATTCACTTTGCTTGACAACTTGACTCGCGTTTGGTTCACAATTGGTGATATTTGCGCCCTGCTAACGGAAAAGTAATGATTTTTTTTCAGATGTTTTGAGAAAGGAAGCAGGTTACATTTGAAAACTTATACTAAACTAAAGCACATTTGAAAGTTATATTTTAATCCATATTTTAGAAATAAAGGCATCCCAAGAACCATCTTTATAAAGCAAAAAGTATGTATAATTTTATAATGATGAAATTTCTAAATGCTCATCTCTTTAAAAATGCAAGTTTCTGGTTCAACCGCTTTAGTCAAGGAAATACCAATTTAAATTGTTTACTAACAGTATGATAGTAAAATACATAACACAACTGCTGAATACAAGATATTTTATAATTTGCATAATAAGATCGTAAATTATTACCAAACGAGTTTGCATTTACCTGAATTGAGAACAATGAAAATTTTGTAAAATGTTATTTATAAATTATTTTTCCTTAGCAGTAATGAGTTAATTCCTTCCCATTTAATCATATATAGAGCAGGGATCAGCATGTCATATTCAGATATTTCAAATTTATACTGTAAGCAAAATTTATTAAAATTAATATATTTCCCATCAGTTTTAATTGAATAGTAATAATTATGAATAGCACAAAATGAGTTTCTATCATATGTTTTCATAAGCATAAATTATAAAAATTTGATTTTAATAGGTAAATAGATAAGTATATGCAATTTTTTTAGTTTTCAATAACTGAATGAAATGTAAAAAGAATCAAAAATTTTTATGCATCAAAAAATAAACTATTTTTAAATATATACATATTAATATCCACCTAATGAAATTAATTATAAATTAGTTCAATTATACAAGGTAACATTTCACACATATATGTATAGAAAACATTTAATTTACTCCGTACATTCTCCTGATTCTAACTTTTTTAGACTTCAAAGCATAGTTAATTTTGAATGAATATACAGATTTTAAAACATTTTATTTATAAGTATACCATGAAAATTTCTTTCCCCATAAATTGCATTACAAGCCCTTACTGATTTTCAAAATTCTTATTGTGCCTGAAGTAACAAAAAAAGTTTCGAACCCCTGAAATAAAAGTATGTAAAAAATAGACTTTCTCCATTCCAGTGTAATATATTGAAATTTTAAATTTATAGCAGAATTAACAAATACAAAAATTAGCATTTATATAGAACTGTACATTAAAATTTTTTTAATTGCGATTCCATAGTAAACTCACACAAGTAAACACCATAGAAATAAATGCATATCCTTAGATTGAAAAAACAGATAATGCTAAAGTGTGTCAGTTTAAGAAATAAAACTTTATAATCATGTAATATTTTAAAAAATCAGTCTAATCAATTTTTGAATATACTTGTATAAGTGTTCTTATGTATACATATTTTATATTTAACAAAATCTAAACATCAAAGATAGGCATGGATAATGTAATTAAACTGTAAATATTATTGGTCACATTTGAATTACTTAGATTAGATGAACAAACTAAACAGCTATTTAACAAATAAACCCCTTAATTTTGAAGCATATTGCAAAAATAACAATTAGCTTGTACTATAATCTCAAAACTTTATTATCACGAGAAAGTTTTGAAACTCATTCCTCGTTATTCTGTTTAGATTCAGAATTTTTAACTTCAATAAATTTGCACTTCAATTATTAGGTACCAATAAGATACAAACTTACCTACAGAGCAGTGAGTTTTTATTAACACTTCACTCCAAAGCAACGCGAAGGCTATTAGCGATAGACCTCGTAATTTTAAACTAGGTCAAGTTATGAAGAAGACATCTGAGCCTGTATTCTACTCTCCTAACTTTCACACCTACATGAGGATTTGGGCTGCAACAAACTTAACATGCATCAGCCCCTCTACATGATAGGTTTTTAGTGGTACGAGGATTCAACACCGGCTATGAGTTTATATATATATGATCATGATCACTAGTCTACTGCAACCATGTAGACCAATAAGATACAAATTAATTCTATTTTATTGATAATAGAGAATTGGTAATTTGTTTTCTTTCACGTTTCATAGTAAAATTATTTTCATCATTGAACTAAAAATTGGATTTCATTAGTGCTAAAATAACATTAAAGAATAAAATAAAATATGTAAATGAGATAAGACTATTGGATGCTTATGTATTATACCATCAACTAGTTTCACCCAAACTAAAAGATGTCTCCAAATCAAATAATGTTGACAAATGCTGCAATTGTTTTTATTATTGCATTTGAGAATGCACAGGTACAATTTTCCACTATTAGCTGATTATCTTAGCATATGGCGACATCTTTTGATTTGACAAAAATAGTCGACAATATTATTCATTAGTAATGACCATTATAATTTTGTTAATCAATACAATATATCTATGAACTTTTGAGAAATAACTTTAATTAGTATCAACCAAGTATATTATAATTGGCTACATATTTCCAAAGACATGTTACTCAAAAAATAAGGAAAAAAACATTATAATTTCTATTATATTTTGTTAAACTTAATGATCAATTCACACAATATTTTATACAGAATCAGTAGGTCTTAGTTTCCACACATCTTTTCAAATATTGCAGATTTTATGTTTGTGAGGTAAACAATAATTTAAAGAACAATTTGACACTTTAAAGAACAATTTGGTTCCTTTATTCATGATAATATCTATATTCATAAAACAATACAGTGATGCAATGCATATTTTTTAATGTACACAAGTCCGTTATAAATATATATATATTCATGAAGATGGATTTTCAATTCTTTCAAATACAAACAGCAATTCTTTGTGTGAAGTATGGGGAAACATGTCCACTACTATTGCCTGAACAGGGTAGAAGGCACTGCCTTTGTAATTATTGGAAGGAGTGCGGCACAAACTAAAAAAAAAATATGAAACATGCTAAATAAAATACGAACTCTTTTATCTAGATTATGGAAAGAATATTTCCCTTAACATACACTTTTATAGAAAATAAATTATATATCTAAACGATTTTAATTATACATAAAGAAATAACCAAAAAAGAATTGTGCAAATGCAAAAAATTCACAGAAAAAGATGCATCACTACATAAATATATCCTTGACAAAAAAAAAGAAAAACTGCTTTACATAAAATATATTTCTAAGTTAAAGGACAAAAGTGCTGAAATTAAAAATATGCATATGTAACAAATATTGCAAAATAATCTTTACTTCATGATAATTATCAAATTTTTAGAATTCAAATTTTACAAGCATTAGAAGGCAGAGTGCTGTGCATAATACTCATGTATATTACAATTTATGCAAAATCAGTCATACTTTTTTTAATTAACAAAAATATCAGTTTTTATTAACATATTTATTAAAAAATGTATATCATTACTGTGAAAATAAGTTAACATTTTATCCTTAAAAAACAGAAAATTTTTATATTAAACAGAACTTACTCAACAAAATTTGTACAGGCAGCATTATGATTGCACGAAATATAAATAAGTTTCTGGATCTTAGTTGTAGCTCTTATGGTTTTTAAGACCCTTGGATCTATAATACAACAAAATATTAAGTGAAAGAAATTTTATGAAACATACATAAATTAAATTTTAAGAGAGAAAAATCACTGAATTGTATAATTCTTAAAACACTTTGCCATAGCATACTTGATTCTACACAATTACATTTCAATCAGTTTTGTGAAAATGTTTGGTTAAATATTAATTGCTTAGAATATGCAGGTATAAATAGCAGAAGTAATCCAAATATTAGGGAACTTAAACACATGTTCAGCAAATACTTGCTAATGAGAGTAAAATTTGTTTAAATACCATTTTTATTTATTTTTAAGCTATAACAAAAGAAATGCACTGTAAAACGTGAATCACAAAGAGAAGTCCATAAATGTAGTTATGCTGTTGAATTATTTTGTTAACCAGAGAAATGAAATTAAAGGTTGAAAGATGAGATATAAAAGACTAATATAAATGGGATTTAAAAGAAACATCAAATCAAATCATGTCCAGAAAAGAGAAGAAGATCAAAACCATTCATCTAGAGTTACACAATTCCTTTTTTGAGCATTTTATAATATGGTATAATTTTTTTAAAACATTTTAAAATACTACTTATTTATACTTAATAACCCCATCCCATTAGCCACACAACTTCCTTAACTTGGCATAGAATCTTTTTCTATTGATTGTTTTATATTCCTGCCCCCATTTTTTTAAATAAATTTATTGTATGCTACATAACTGTGATGGATAGCTCTTTTTATATGAAATATATTTTCAATCATACACTGATACAAATTTATTTTTACCTTGATGATGTTTATCAAAAAAATATGTAAGTTGACATGAACAAATGATGAAAGCTCATGAGGTTTGCATAGTAGCTCTAAAACAGGAAACAATACAATAAGTGACAAGCTATTTTTTAAAACCATGGCCAAATGACAAAAACCTGAGCTGGTAAATTTCCCTCACCAAACATTCATACTATTTATATCGCAATTTTACTTGAATAATATAAATAATGTAAAATTTAACACATTTTTGAAAATATTCATAAGAAAGTTAAAAATTACATTTTAATCATAACATTAAATGTTAAGTTTGTATTAAATGACAATTATGTAGAAAATGTCAATATCTCTTACGTAAGCCACTTCTTGGAGGATCTACTACAGCAATTATTTCAGAAGTACCACATTTTTGTATTGCAGCATGTACAACATCTTCTGCTTTTCCACAAATAAATTCCACATCTGGCAAGCCTTGTATTGAAAAAAAAAATGAATTATAATTTCTCAAGTATATGATGGATCAAATTTTCAATAAAATGGAAGTAAAAAAGATTATGCATACAACATATTGACTTTCATTGAAATTCTAATTTCAGTGATTATCAATGCATCAAAAATATTACAATTTATATTCAGTAACAGAATACAAATAAATGAAATCCATTACCATTATTTTTGGCATTCAGTCTAGCATTTTCTACAGCTTCAGGACACATCTCAATTCCAATGACTTTTGCACCAGTCTAAATAAATTTTTTTTAAAACTATAATTTAACAGTGAAAATAAATTAATTAAACTTAGATACTAAACCAGAACAATTTTCTAAACTATAGCCAGCAACAATGACATTTATGATATAATGAATTATTTTTTGAGTTACAATCTATGAATGCTTATAAACATTGTTGCTATATTTTCTCCTTAATTATGCTAATTGAAAAAAGGCTTAGTTGTTTAATTAATTCATATTGTTTTATTATTTGATCCATGGTATTCAGTAAAGTAATAGAGAGAAGTTTTATAAATTTACTTTTGCTAAACAAAGGCTAATGGTCCCTGTACCACAGCAAATATCAAGTACAGTTGTTGAAGCAGATGCATTCACTAAGTCAGCAACTGTTGAATAGAGAATTTCCGTAGCAGGTACATTTATCTGGAAAAAGGCTTCAGGGCTCACTTGAAATTTCATTCCTAATAATGTTTCTTCCATAAACTACAAATAAAGATATATGAATGAGTTTATATATAGTTTTATATTACAAAATTTGATTTACCAAATTTCTAAATTAAAATTGATTTATCATAGTTTTAAATTAAATTATGTACATATTTTTTAGAAAGTTTTATAACACTCAAATTTATTTGGATGGATTTCAAAAATGTCAATTGTTACTCACACTACACTGCAATTTAGGAAGTAATAATCATTGTTTTGATATTAGATTGTTTTGCTGGTCTATTAATTACACAATTTGTCAATTTTAGTATCAATTTACTGTACAGATTATTGTTGATGAACAATGTTGCTCAAAAATCTTTGTTAACATTTCATATGCAAGACAAAATCTACAAATTAAAACATGTTATGCACAGTATTCAAATATTTATTTTACAAAGATTAGTTTTTAAGGTAATAAATTTATAATTCATTTTTTTTTATTAATTGGAAATAATTGTTAAACTATTATCAAGTCTTTTCATGAATCTATGTACAATATATGTAACTTAAGATATACTCAATGTTTTATTTTGAATCAAAAATTTCAAAGCAAAACATAATGCACTTAGATTTTTAAAAAATTACTGATTTAGCACTTTTTGCGGTAAAATATTAATCACAAGAAAAATTCCATTTCCTACAAAGAATCAACTCCCGATTTTACATTCACTGAATACAAACAAGCATTAATATGTCATGTGATAGGTAAAATAATGAAATACTAAGTTATCAGATGTTTCTTGAATATTATGCAATACTTGTTTATGTATACATTATGCATGTTATAAATTAAAATTTTAATATAGATGTAGGATTTTCCCTTTGAAACATTTGTAAAAAGGTTGAGTGATATCCTTTTCAGAGGACCATAAATCTCAATTTGATTTATTACTGCATTCAAGCAGCGCCATCTAGTGAACTTTAAAAGTAGCTCCAGCTTGAATAATTTTCGGCAGAGGCCAACTAACTACTGCTTGATCAACACATCGCGCGTCTACCGCATTTCCGCGCCCAACGCGGCACCGCCAGTCCTAACGTCCAATAATGAGAAAGGTTCATTTCCCAGTCTTCTAAAGGTATTACTCAACTTTTAATTAACTTAATTCCTGCATTTCTTTCTATTTGTAATTATCTTTTTTTTGTAAATATTTTCCTTTTTAACTTTAAATAAATTCTCTCTTTTACTTAAAAGAAGTATTCGTGTTTTTAATGACTTAGATTCATTTAATTCATCACTCACCCCCTTAAATACTTACCCCAGACAAACCACCTACGCCAATCTAAAATCCCGCCTTCTGAAGAGTCTGATTTTTATTAGAAGATTTTATTCGGACTCCCACAGAAATAATTGGGGATCGCCTGGGATTTGATTTCGAAAATCTTCTCTAAATAATAAGTTGATAACCTTCTCTCTTCTTCTTTAAAAAAAAAAAACCATTTTTGGCTGCACGCCTAATTTATAAACGGACTGAATCGAAAATGCGGATTGCCTCTCATAACATACTAACATTTAGGTGCTTCAAGTTATTTTCAGCCGTGTACAACAACTACAAGAGTTTCACAAGTCCAGTGAACACATCCAGGAGCCTTTGAAGTTTGTTTTCAAGTAATTCACACGTCGTCAACTGTATCAGGTACTTTTTAAATTGTTCTTCAAAAGGAAAAAAATCTAAAAGAATACGTGAGCAAGTGTTAATTTACTTATGAAAAAAAAATTGTTGTTGTAGTCGATTTCATGAAGTAATTTATATTTTTAAATATCATGTGTGTTTTTCTGAAATACTACTTTTCTATTTGTGTATAGAAATTGTTTCAATTAAAATTTTCTACAAGTATATCTTTTAAAATATTAAGAAAGTCGTACGTAAAATATTCAAGTCTTTATTTCATTTATTAACGAATCGCATTGAATTTCATGTATGTGTGAAAAGTTTTCGTTTCTTCAGTTATGTCATCGACCTTGAACTAAGAGATTAATGTTTCTTACATTCTTAAACATTTTTCGTTTTGTCGTAATTTCAATGACTCATATAGTTTAACATTTCTCTTGCAGATGTTTAGTAATTAATTATTTTTACTATAGTATTCGAGAAATATATTTTGAAAGAATATGCTATGTTTTCTAGAATTGATGAAAGATCATGTATAATCTTATTTTAAATGATGCATAATATCATTCAATATATAAGTATTTTGAGTTCATTTTTGACAGAATTATTATGCTGAAACATGTGTTTATCCTTAGAATATGCTGATGAGATCCTAAAAAGATTTCATTTTTACTGGTGTAATAAAAAATATATATGAGATTTTTCTTAAGTGAATAACTTCTAATTGTTTGCTTTTTTCAGCAAAGAACTTTATATTCCTCAATTCTTTTTCATATCGCAATTAATTTAATCACTGTTTCTAAACAAGATTTATATTTATTTTTTCTTTCAAATTCTTTTTGCATTTGTTATAACAAAATGAGATAACTGATATATCAAATGGTTTAAAAAAAAAAAAAAAAGGTTTTGTTTTTAGTTGAAAATAATGATTTGACTATTTTAAATTAAGCATTACGTATTTTATCTCGCACTGTTCTCTTTACACGTTACTGGTTTAAAATATTTCTAAATGAATAGAATTTGAATATTTCAATGTATATTTAGTGTATTTTGATGCAATATTTTAACTTGAGAATTTTTGTAAATGCAAACGAGAATTGCCAATAGCAACATCATTGTTTTTGTTTGAACACGTGACAATTTTGTTTATTCCTTTGGTTACTATCTAAACTTAAATTTAAATTTTAAAATGGTGTATCTTGGCAAAGGTAAGATGGCAAGATTTATTTGTCTTAGCCACGGAATTAAATTTAAAATTCGATAAATCTATGACCATCGCCGCACTCAAAGATCTAATTATTGGTAGTGAAGATTATGACGAAGAACTGACCAAAAACATACATTCAACGATTGTTGAGGATCGCAAAGCCAGAGAAGAATATTTACGCATTGAAGAGCAAAAAGAAAAATTACGATTGAAGAACGAGAAGAAAATTACGCTTCGAACAATTGAGGTTAGATGAGCAAAAACGCAAATATGAATTTGAGTTGGAAAAAGTTAAGAATCTAAACACAATCCAAGTTAGGCGCTGATACATCCAAAGAAAGTGATACTAAATTTCTCGTCAAAGAAATTTCAAGTTTATACATCGTTTTGATTTGAAAGAAGACATCAGTCTTTATCTAAAATTATTTGAACGCAAGCGCAGAGATTGAATATTGATCAAGAAAACTGGGTTTCTCATCTGTTAGGCTTGTTACCGACGGAAGTATCTCACATCATAGCGAGAGAGCCTGGACGATAAAGCTAACTCTACGACCACATTAAAGATTTACTGCTGAAACGCTTTTTAAACTAACTCCAGAAAAGTTTCGACAACTATTTGTCACTCACCAAAAGCATCTGAAAGAACATGGATTGATTTTTACCATGAGTTAAACACTTACTTCAACGGATGGATAGATGGATTGAAGATAGATACTTTCAACAAGTTATCAGATCTAATCATAACAGATCAACTCAAACGAAAAACTCCTTTTGAATTTAAAGAATATTATCTTGATGAATGGGCAAATATGAACTCCCCTGTTCAATTAGCAGAAAAACTAGAAGAATTCGTAGACTTTAAAAGGACTCTGAAACAAAAAATCTAGCAGTCCATTTGTGAAGAAACAAGATTTCAGATTCACAGAAAAGAATCGCAGATATGAATCACCAGGAAAATTCGAGTATAACAGGAAAGATAAGTTTCCAGCATCAACGAATTACAACAAACATTACGAAACCCCTGTTACCAAGAACGAATCTGTTCAAAGATATCAAGACAGCGCGCAGAAAGGGTATTACAACAAAAATTACGAGAAACACTCAAATCACAATTCTTCCAAGCATATATATGCTCAGACGAATTATTCAAAATCGCAGATATTCAAAGAACCTCCAAAAGAAACTTGCACACTCATCGTTAAGGAAGGTTTACGTACTAAAGAGATATTTTTGGAAAGGTGAAAATCACGGCGCTCATAGACAGTGGTAGTACCGTAAGTTTGCTTCGAGAAAACACAAAAGCAGAAGAATAATGGATCCAACGAAATTATCGAAGAACAAGATGCTTCTCACAGGTATTGGTGAAGCACAAGTGACAACTATCGGTTCCTTTGAACATGAGTTCAAAATAGATGATGAAAATTACTCGTTAACTTGGCATGTTGTACCGACTGATAAATTAAAATTGAAGCAGTTATTGGATCAGATCTTTTGGAACAAGCATCGATAAGTTTTACTAAAGAAGGAGTTAAATTCAACAAATATGAGAATCATGCACAGCTTATGCAAATATCTGCTGAAAATCTTCAAGAAGAACTAGACCTACGTCATGTTGAAAATCGTCAAATCAAGAAGGAACTTGAAAAGTTAATTCAAGACTACAAGCCAGAAAAACAGCATCTACTGACGTCACAATGAGAATTATTTTTAAAAGACAAAGAACCAGTCTGTCAACCTCCTCGTCGACTAGCTTTCACAGAAAGACAAGAAGTAAACAAACAGATAGAAGAATGGCTCAACGAAGGCATTATACGTCCGAGTTCTGCGGAATATGCAAGTCCAATCGTAATGGTAAAAAAGAAAGATGGATCTTCGAGAATGTGCATTGACTACAGAAAATTGAATCAGAAGCTTGTGAAAGATAATTTCCGTTACCTATCATCGAAGATGTTTTAGACACTTTGCAAGAATCAAAGGTATATTCTACATTAGATTTACGCAATGGTTTCTTTCACGTCGATGTTGACGAAGATTGCAGAAAGTATACATCCTTTATCGTCCCAGATAGACAATTTGAATTCAACAAAGTTCCTTTCGGACTAAGCACAAGTCCAGGAGTTTTCCAACGCTACATATCAAGTATATTTAGAGATCTTACTCGGAAAGGAATTGTAATCAGTTATTTAGATGATCTCGTCATTCCAGCGAAAAACGAACAGGAAGGTCTCGAAAAACTTAAAATTATTTTTGAAGTCGCAAAGAAATACGGGTTAGAAATTAAGTTCAAGAAGTGCCAATTCTTAAAAAAGAAAATTGAATTTCTAGGTCACATTGTAGAAAGCGGAACTATTAAACCATCTCCCACGAAGACACTAGCTGTCCGAAAATTTCCAGAACCAACAACAATAAAACAAGTACAAAGTTTTCTTGGTTTAACTGGATATTTCCGCAAGTACATCAAGGATTATTCAAAGATAGCTAAACCACTTAGCGATTTAACAAGAAAAGAAAACCTCTTTGTTTTCGGGATACAACAAAAAGAAGCATTTGAAAAATTGAAGAAAATCATGTCGGAAGGCCCAATCTTGCACCTTTACAAGTATGGAAGAAAAACAGAACTGCATACAGACGCCTATAAACAAGGGTACGGCGTAATTTTGTTACAAGAAGCAGAAGATGGAAAGTTACATGTCGAAAAAGACAAATACAGCAGAAGAAAAGTATGACAGCTACGAATTAGAGGTACTAGCAATTATCAACGCATTAAAGAAGTTTCGTGTTTATCTTTTAGGACAACACTTTAAAATAGTAACTGACTGTTCAGCATTTCAGAAGACTATGCAAAAAAAGGAGCTAATTACTCGCATAGCCAGATGGGCGCTTCAATTAGAAGAATTCGATTATGAAATAGAGCACAGAGCTGGAAGTCGTATGAAGCACGTCGATGCTCTTAGCCGATATCCCGTAATGATGGTATGCAATGATACATTAACTTCAAAGCTTAAAAACGCACAAGAGGAAGATGACAACATCCAAACATTGAAATCACTTCTAGAAAAGCAAGAATCAGAAGAATTTTTTGAGCAAAATGGTATACTCTACAAGTACTTAAATGTTCGAGAATTAATTGTAACCCCTAAAGCAATGCAAGCTGAACTAATTAAATTGATTCACGAAAATGGTCATTTCTCAGTAGGAAAAACAGAAGAAATTGTGAAACAGGAATTTTATCCCAAATTTATCCAACGTCGTTAAAAAAGTAATAATTAATTGTGTTCCATGTATCTTAGCTAATAAGAAAACTGGCAAAAAGGAAGGGTTTTTGAATCCTATTTCTAAGGAAAGCATTCCTTTAAGTACGTACCATGTTGACTTCATTGGTCCTTTACCCTCCACAAACAAAAAAGCTATCAACACATTTTCACCGTAGTAGACGCATTTACCAAATTTACTTGGCTATATCCCGTCAAAACTGTATCTGCTGAAAGTGCCCTCGAAAAATTAAAACAACAGCAGAAGACCTTTGGTAATCCCATCAGAATTATCTCTGATAGAGGTTCAGCGTTCACTTCAAAATCATTCAACGACTACTGTGATGAAGAAAACATTCAACATCTACAAATAGCAACAGGTGTTCCTCGAGGGAAACGGACAAGTTGAAGCAATTCATCGAACTTTGATTCCAGTTCTCACCAAACTATCATTAGACGACTCAAGGAAATGGTACAAATACGTCGACAGATTACAGAGAATACTAAATAGTACTATAAGTCGCAGTACAAAATGGACACCATTCGAACTATTAGTGGGAATCAAAATGCGTAACAAGGAAGACATCCTAATCAAAGACTTACTTCCAGAAGAAATGGCGAAAGAATTACTAGAACAACGCGAATTTTTAAGAAACGATGCAAAAAAGAACATCGAAACCCTACAGTCTGAAAATAGAAAGACGTATAACAGAAGAAGAAAGAAAGCTTCGTTATACAAAGGTGATTTAGTAGCCATCCAAAGAACCCAATTTGGAGCTGGACTGAAACTAAGACCAAAGTTCTTAGGCCCTTACAAAGTAACAAAAGTTAATTCCAAGGATAGGTATGAAGTGGAAAAGGTTGGTCAGCACGATGGACGAACTCAACCACCACCTCAGCTGATTTGATGAAACATTTTTATGCTTAATTGAATTTTTTATATTTGTTATTATTTTTAATTTTTCTCATATCCCTCTTGAGAAATTAATAGATGTTCTATGGTAACACTCGTTTCCATTAATCATTTTATATTCGCTTGTAATATTTATTATATTTTCGTATTACTCATTATCTTTCTATTGATGCGAAGCATTTTTATGGTTTAGTTAATTGTAGATCACAACATGGAATATTTTGTTTTTATATGCTTTATTTTAGGTCCGGAATTGTGAACATTAGGTATACATCTTTTCATCTGTAATATTTTATTTTATTAACTTTAAGAATCTTATTATTTGTCTTTATTACATTCATATTCCAATAATCATCAAATTTATAGTCGTAAATAAAAATAGTTTGTATTTAAAGTACTTTAGCTCTCAACATTTTGTAAGAGCTGAGAGACCAGCTCTGTCAGGAGAGGGTGATTCTGTAGGATTTTCCCTTTGAAACATTTGTAAAAAGGTTGAGTGATATCCTTTTCAGAGGACCATAAATCTCAATTTGATTTATTACTGCATTCCGAAGCAGCGCCATCTAGTGAACTTTCGTAGCTCCGGCTTGAATAATTTTTCGGCAGAGGCCAACTAACTACTGCTTGATCAACACATCGCGTCTACCGCATTTCCGCGCCCAAAGCGGCACCGCCAGTCCTAACGTCCAATAATGAGAAAGGTTCATTTCCCGTCTTCTAAAGGTATTACTCAACTTTTAATTAACTTAATTCCTGCATTTCTTTCTATTTGTAATTATCTTTTTTTTGTAAATATTTTCCTTTAACTTTAAATAAATTCTCTCTTTTACTTAAAAGAAGTATTCGTGTTTTAATGACTTAGATTCATTTAATTCATCACTCACCCTTAAATACTTACCCCTAGACAAACCACCTACGCCAATCTAAAATCCCGCCTTCTGAAGAGTCTGATTTTTATTAGAAGATTTATTCGGACTCCCACATAGATGGCGCTGCAAGTCAGCTAAGAGTATATATACTTTGTTTGGCTTGTAGAGTCAGTGAGTGTTACGTAATGTTCTTTGTGTGTAATGTCTTCTATGTGTTTCGTCCAATAAAGAAAATTAACTAAAAGGATGGACTTGGACTAATTACTGGAAACATAAAATTAGTAGAGAGAGAGAGAGAAATATATCACTTAACTGACCCATAGGATTTAAGGAAATGCAACAACACAGTCCATAAAGGTATTTCAAAAACTTGATTAACACAAACATTTTCCAAGATGAAAACAATTTTAAATCAAACATTTTATTCTATAATGCAGTTCTTTTAACAACAAAAGATTCTGGTTCTACACATTGAAACTGTAAATACCTCGTGAAACACTCAAATTTTAAAAATAAAATCAATGGAAATGTATTAATCTATCAAAATTACCAACATTAAAAACAATATAGAAATATTAATTACATTTAATTAAGGAAGCTACCAATCTATGTAATGAGAGATCAAGTTACTTTTTTACCCAATAAATGGGTCAAATGTAGAGTTTCCTCATGTGCAGCTCTTTTGGAAAATAACTGGAAGTAAACTGAAGTAATTCCACAAGTTGAACCAGGACCTTCAGCATAATATTTTTTTAGCTTCATTTTCTCTTCTTCTAGTTCAGCCTATTATAAAAAGTTTAATTCATCAAATAAAAACAAAGAACTAATAACTTACTAGTATTTAAGTCATATAGTTTCATTATATTTCTATATATATATACATAAAACTTTTTATCAGAAAATTTTAAAATATCAATAATTTTTAAAAAAAAAATACATTTCTTTAAAAACAGCACTAACTTCAGAGAACTTTACTCCCACCCCTTTAAATTTTTCTCTTAGAGAAAGAGAAAATAAAATTTTCTTTTTATTTGTTACCTTTTTAAAATTGACATACAAATATAAATTCAAATCTAAGTGTGAAAACAAGTAAAAAGAAAGAAATATACTGAATATATATATATATTATATATATATATATATATATATATATATATATATATATATATATATATATATATATATATATATATATATATATATATATATATATATATATATATATAAATTTGTCTCAAGATAACAAAAAGTGTATTTTCTTAAATAAACATTTTTAAAGGTAATATAAATGAAATAATTTTCTGTCCATTACATACATATGCAATAATTTTTTTAAAGAGTCAATAAGGAAAACTATTTTTAAAAAATCTTTCTAATATACACAATATATACTCTTATAACATACATATATACAATTTAAAATTAAAAATGTAAATAAAATAGATTTTAGATTTTAATTAGATATTGAAATATATCGAAATGAACACTGTAAAGTAAAAAATAAATCTTTGGATTCTATATTAACCTCTTTGATTTTCTTACAGTATATAACTATGAAAGTGAACTTAAAAATATTTCTTTTTAAAGAGTTTAGTACATATTTTCATTCACAACTTTCCAAAGAATTTTTTTGTATATTATTTTATTTTAAAAAAACATACAGAATGGCATGTTGTATGAAAATACATTTATTATAGGGGTAAATATTATTCATCTCCTTTTCCCTCACTACACACAAATAAAAGACTTTTTTATAATCACAATTTTTTTTTAAAAAGTTCTTATAACATTGGTTATCATATAACTAAATGATCCCTTAGAAATTATTCTTATGAACTTTGCAAAAGAAAAAACTTCTTGAACAATCTTGGGGGAAAATGTCAACTTGTGACAGTAGTTATAAGCAAAAGATTCGATTATTTATATCCATATCATGGAACAAATTAATCAGGTTCTGGTAATAAATTACCCTTGAAAGTTTGAAAATACTTTTGAAAATTAAAAATCTTACTAATTTTTTTTCACTATGCAAATAATCCTCTTGTATTTAAGTTATTTAAAATGGTGTTCCCTCATTATAACATTTGTTTACTATGCAAAGTACACAGTATGCCACATATGCAAAACTTTTTTTCAGAAATGTACACTAATAATTACTAATTATACTTACTTCAGTTAAAGATTGAGGATGAATGACAATTATTAATAAAATGTCAGAGTTATTTGATGTTCTAACAGTTAGTTGTCTCCAATAGCCCTCATGATTTTCAGGATTGTAAACCTCTTTGGCAGATTCTCTAATATAGGCTTGAAAACTCTGAAATGTACCAAATTCAGCAATTAATATTAAGCAAAATTCGGATAGCTACACACACAAATATGAGAAAGTAAGATAGTTTTTTCTTAATACCTATCAAATGCATGGAATTCAAATATTTTTTCCCATCAAAATTTTTTATGTAATTATGACAATACAAGTACTTTCAAATTCCTTGCAAATTGAAGCCTAAAAAGTAAAATAGTTATAAAAAAACATAATATCTACCTTCACAGCTTTAAGCATAGCTTCGGATATGTTAACACAATCATCTGGCTCAGCAACACTCATTGAGCCTTCTTTGTAAGAATTCAATCGAAACCCAACTGTTCTTTCCTTTGTATACAAGTGCTTACCCACAGTAAATTCACATTTATTTCTATATGCTGAGGTAACAGGAGATGGCTTTATAGGTAACAAAGGACAACATTGATAATGATTTTCTTTTCTAAATAAGAATTTATTAAAAATTATATATTTCTCAACACCTTTTTTACATAGAAGGAATTTTTCATAAATAAATGCAACAGTATATAAAAAAAGTTAAGAATTAAATATTACAATAATACTATTTAAATAAAGTTTAGAGTAATTCCCAAGTTTAGAAAAATATAAAACAAAATCCAGAATAATCTAAAGTTACACAAAGTATTAATTCATACAAAAATAAACCATTTTTTTTAAAATTAAAATAAATACTAATTCAACTTAATGAAAAATGTCTGGAACTAATAATAAATATTCAGTGTTTCAGAAACATGTTTTTATAGTCAAATGTTTCTAATATTTAGATGTATGTTATATATGTTACCGGCAAAGAATGAAATCTGGCAATGTGTAGAATGCCTAAAACTAGCCGGTAATGTGTGAAATGATTCTTATTTCACGTATTGCCTAGGCATTCTATAGAATGCCTAATTAGAAACAGGCAAAGTATGAAATACATCTCTGATTCATTTCGAATATTGTATGACAAGGCACAATTTTAACATGTGCCTCAGGCTCAGAATTTGTCAGTTGCACATTGTGGTTTGTTCAGGAGTGTCAAAATACTCAATTTTACTAAAGCTTGTTCAGCAAAAAGTTGCTTTTTTAGTGTGCTGCATGAAAATAGAGATGCAAGCTGTAGTGATGGAGAAGGAGTCATGGTTTATAGCAGAGGTCGGCAACCTATGACACATTTGCAACATGTGGAATGCGGTACAATTCTCAGTGGCACTCTGAACTACTCAACAAGCTTGTTAATTTTTTAATGGAAGGAACTTGATAAATTTGTAATAGACCTTGATTGACAAACAACTACAGAATTATGAAAAAATTTGGAAGATAACTCTAAAGGTAAATTAGCAACTTTTTTGTTAATTATTGAATGTCATAGCTGGAGATACTTAATTGTTTGAAGAGAGAAAATTTCATGTATTCAACCATTGCTTCTACATAAGTGAGTAAAATCTTTCCTCATACAAAAAAAAATTTTTTGAGTTTGCAAAGAAATTGTTTACCAACTGAATGCTCACATTTATGTCAAAGTGAAAGTCACAAATTACACACCCCAGATTTTCCGATATGAAAGTAGAGCAATGCAGCACTAGGTTCACATTAAAAATTTTATTTCTCTTTTTATTTAACAGCAATGAAGAGAAAAACTTATATTTTACATATTATCTATTTCTTATTTTAATAAATATGTTTAAAATTACATAATATATGTACAATTTCAAAGGGTTTTTTTAATTTTTATAGAGGAAATAAATATATTTTATGCTGTTTATTTTTATATTAAGAAATGTTTTTAATTGATGCAAAACTGATGCATAATGAAACTGTAACTCTATATTATTGAATTATATCATCTAACTCTGTATGCATTGCCGCAGGAATCCAATTGTTTCAAAAATGCCCTACTAGATGGCCCACTGAATCATAATTGATAGATTGGTTTTTGACATGCCACAGCTAAAAGGTTACCAATCCCTGGTCTATAAGCATGAAAACAACTATTCAACGACAAGCTGCCCAAAATGAGATTGTTTCACACACAAAAAAAAATCTTTTTAACTGGAACTTACTAGAAGTTAACTTAATAACTAATATACAAAAAGCTAAAATTACTACTAAAAAGGAAACCAGGGACTACTGGTTGCTGAATAACTATGATGTGATGCTTGTGGAAAATAAAAGTAAACTCATGGTAACCAGTTAAAGAAGGCGTCAGTTCTATACAGTAGTGGTCCCTACCCCCAGTTCGTGGAACAAATGGTATTAAGCCACTCAAGGAGTATTAAATTACAGTCGGAGCTCTATGTAACAATGTTGCTAAATCCCAGAAAAAAGTTAGTTAAATGGAAAATTCGTTATATAGAGGTTTATCTTTTAATATACTTTATAAACCCACATAATTCTTTTTTAAATTCATAAACACTATATATTAAAAAAAGTAATTATTCACTCCTTTTTAAAATTAATATATGTTTATTTTATATATCTTACCCATCAAAAAAAGAAAGAAAGAAAGAAAAACTGCAAGGAAAACAAGAACTGTGTATTTTCAATATTAAGAAAATAATTCTATATTAAAATTAATGAACTTTAAGGACATTTCCAATTTAAAGTATACAAATAATATTAAACATACATTATTTTATAACTAGAACACTGGATAATTCCACTGAGGGTGAAAGGGGATATCGAAGGTGTTTCTAGTGTACTGGACAATGGGGGTTAAAGGTTGCACTTCTTGGATGAAACATCCAGAACTCTATTTGCTCTCGGTGAGTCAGGATCTAATAAAACCAGTTTAAGATTTATGATCACCATAAAATGTGTTAAAGAGAGAATGAATGAAGAATAACTTGAAATATTCAGAAATACTTTTAAAAATAGGGAGAAAAAAATTGAATCATAAAAGAAAAAGTTTGTTATATAGAAAATGCACTTCGCTATAGAGATGTTATTTTATGAAGAAAATCGAGAAATGTTCAAGGTTCCAGGAAAAAGTTCGCTATGTAGAAAAATTCACAATATAGAGATTCGTAATATGGAGGTTCGACTGTATTTGCATTTTATTTATTGGGTTACTCATTTTATCTCTAGTGTTTGTGCGACTTTCCATGGAAATCACTTTATATTTCATATAAAATCACTTTATATTCCTTTTTTGGAGTAACTGAATTTTATTCTGAAGGCATGTGTAAGATTCGCCCGGAAGTTTAAAATTCTCTATAGGTGGCGCGGCCATCAAGAAGAGAGAGACTTGGAGCTGAACGAGAGAGAGGAAGGGGCCAACATGGCGGAGCGATAGGACATGAGAGAATGAGCGGGATAGTTGGCGATGATTTAAACAAAATGGTGTTAACAACTTAAAATTAAATGTACCTAGTTAGTTTCTTTAATATGTATTTGTGTTGTGTGTGTGTGGCTATAAATCAACAATAAATTTTGAGCCACTAGACTCGGAGCATTCATTGTGCCTGGATTTTCTTTTGGAATCTTCAATTGAACGAAAAGAACCTACGAAAATTCCTTATTGGCGCAGTCAGCAAAATTTTAAAGATTTCATCGAAGCTCCAGGTAAGAAAGGGTGGTCCACACTCACAAATTAAAGTTATTATTGTATGTATTGTAAAGTAAAGAGTGCATTATCAATAGCTGTAGTTGTTTGGAATAGATGATATGTTATTGTAGTAAAAGTAAAATAAGTTACAGTTTAACTTATGTATGTTGATTCATTAGAAACCCCAGGGTAAGAAAGATTAGTCGGGTGAGTCATTATAATCATTAAATGACCACCGCGAGAAATATTTTAGTTTTCCGTCAGAGAAGACGTTGTTCGGCGTGACTCATTAGAATCATTAAATGGTCACTGTGAAAAAAAATGAGTTTTCTGTCAGAGAAAACATTGTCCGGTGTGAGTCATTATAATCATTAAATGATCACCGCGAGAAATATGTAGTTTTCTGTCATAGAAAACATTTTTCTAATTAATGGTATCATCTATTCCAAGAGGTAAAGGTATATTTGGGTTTCATCAGAAACATTATTGCATATTGGATATATATTTTTATTGAACATCAGTTCAGATAATTATTGTGTTTCATCAGAAACATTATTGCATATTGGATATATTTTATTGAGCATCAGTTCAGATAATTATTGTGTTTCATCAGAAACATTTAAAAAAAATTATTAGATATATAATTCTATTGAACACGAGTTCAAATAATTAGTGTGTTTCACCAGAAACGTTACAAAATATTGGTACATATTATTTCTTTTTCTATTGAGCATCAGTTCATGTATTGTTTGTGTCAAATCTGAAACTTTGTAAAGTATTAGAATACAACTGTATTTTTAGTTGAACATCAGTTTATATAATTGTTGTGAAAAGTATAAAATTTTATTGAGTTTTAAGTATATTAATGACTAGAAAAGAAAGAAAGTATGTTTTAATTCATACCTCAACTTGATGAATGATTGATGGTATTAAAATATTGCTGAATTATATATATAAATAAAATGTCATTTAAGCAGAGTATCTAAGTAAAGGATATATATATATATATTGTTTTTTAATGTGAAATGTACATTAATTGCTGAAAGATTTATTCATTATTTCACTGGATTGCATAATATTTTTTTTTAAGAAGAGAATTGATCATATATTCATTTCCTTTTCTGTATGCATATGACTCATGAAAATACGATTTTAACCATTGCTTAGTAAGGGGAAAAAAAAGTGAGTGATTGCTCAAGGCCATAAGCTCTGAAGTGTGCATTTTTTTATTATTAGAATAAAGTGTAATAACATATTTTTTTTTCTCTTTTGAATATGTTAAGGAATATTATGTCTGCCAAGTAGAACTTGTATTTATGAGTATATTTTTTTTTGAAGTATCTGATATGTCAAATATGATTACTAATGATTTTTAATTTTGGCTAAAAGGTTGATTTTTTAAAAATTTTATTTGGATTTATTTTGTGAAAAGGATATAAACTCAGATATTTTCTAAATTGTTATGATTTATGATGATCTTTGAATTAGGATTTTCGAAAAATTGAGATATTACTGTATGCAGCAGGAATCTTATTATTATTGTAGTAATAATATTTAGTTTAATGTAATTTTGGTCTTTCATATGTGCTACATTTATCATCCAAGATATAAATTTGCAAATTTTATGCTGAAGAAATACAAAACATTTATTTTTTTTAAAAATAAGATCCACCTTGATTAATTAAGCTTACTTGGGTTTTGAAATTAGAGTGTTATTGATTGATTTAGGATAACTATAGTAAGGGGCGAGATGGCATTTTTAGGAAAGGGATCAAAAGTAGACCTGCAATATATGGCTACGGAAATGGGGGTTGAAGATGTCCTTGGGATGAGAGTGTTTGAGTTGAGAGATGCTATCCTGAATAGTGAATACTTCGACGAGGAGTTTTGTAGAGAATTTTTAAACACGATTATAGAGGAACGGGGGATATCGAAATGAAGTTCGAAACCCAGAAAAAACTAATCGAGTTGGAAGGAGAAGGTCATTTCACAAGAGCATGCCTAGATATAGAAGTGTCCACAAATAGAGGCAACATTGGAAACGAAGTGAGATCTAACCTTAGCAGTGAGACCAGACTCAAGGTTGAAGTGGAGGATAGACTCAAGGCTTATGAGAAAGTCAAAGCAGTGGAGGAAGGGCGGAAGATGGAAGAAGAATGAACGAAATAATAGCTTTGGAAGAAGAAATGAGATTGAAAAATGGCTTGTGGAAGAGCATATGCGACATGTTCAAGAGGAACATGAAACGAGCATGAAAAAACAGAAGTGTTTACCAGAAGAAAGATGTAAAAGAATGTACGAACAAAATCAATTGTTAAATGAAGAGGAAGAAAAATTTTCCGATGAAGATATGGAAGTAACCCAAGCAATCGAGAGGGTTCTTGTGTCTAAAAGAGAACAAATTCAGACGCATAGTACGGATCAATATGCCGTAGCACAATCTGTTGTTGTGGAGAGAGAAAAGGAAGAAATATCAGTTGATGTGATAAAGGATAAAGATGAGAGTAATCCCGTAATCCTTAGCAAAGAACGAATTGACTTTGATGAGGATGAAATTGAAGAAGAAAAACTAAAATTGCCTAAAAGAAAACGCAAAAATTTAAGCAGAGGGACAGTTGCCGAATTACAACAAAAAGTGAATCTAAAAGCCTCAAGCAACATGGTACTCATACCCCAGCACTGGAGTCTTAGACGCGAATATTTGCAGGACAAAAGTGGAATAGGAAAACTTGCATGGAAACTGACGGATTTTATCAAGCGAGATGGTACTGTGAACATACGACGATCATCGCGAGAAAATCGAAGCACCAGGAAAAGAGTTTGACTTAAATTGAGACCACAAGACAATATCTACCGAGACGGGAAGGTTAGGGTTGAAACCCGACCCCTAGACTTTAAGATCGTTGACCCAACGTGGATGAAGAAGGGAGTTGCACGTAAATTGAGGGAGAGTGAAATAGAATTTCAGAAACGTTGTTTTAAACGACGTGCCAAACCGAAAGTGACCATTCGGGGAGATAAAGCCTCGCCTTGCTTATATTGGGACCGAGGAAAGAGGAGTAGCAGAGACAATCATAATGTATCTTTACTGTCATTAATATTTTTTTGGGTGTTAATATTGTATATGCATATAACCATCATATTCGGTTAAAAGTGAAATTTTCATTATGTATTTAGAAAACCTTTATTTTTGATTGATTTATGTATTAGCTGTTTTGGAGTATAGCGTATACTTATTCTTATTATTGTTTTTTTTTGTTAGTGTTGTATATGCATATATGTCAAATGTAGTTTTCATTTAAAAGTGGAATTTCCATAGTTTGCTAGGAAACCCTCTATCATTGACTTATTTACGTATTTAGCATATTTTTACCTGTGTACTCTTAGAACTAATTAAAGAATGTCATTGAGTAGCTTGATATTCATAGTAAGATAGTGTGCACTCTCTCTATAACTAAGGTTTAGATGTTATGTGTGTGTGTGACTAACCTTTCTGGTAGCACCTGGTCATTGAAGATGATGCATGTGCTTCTGTTGGTGGGGCATGTAAGATTCGCCCGGAAGTTTAAAATTCTTTATAGGTGGTGCGGCCATCGAGAAGAGAGAGACTTGGAGCTGAACAAGAGAGAGGAAGGGACCATCATGGCGGAGCGATAGGACATGGGAGAATGAGCGGGATAGTTGGCGATGATTTAAACAAAATGGTGTTAACTTAAAATTAAATGTACCTAGTTAGTTTCTTTAATATGTATTTGTGTTGTGTGTGTGTGGCTATAAATCAACAATAAATTTTGAGCCACTAGACTCGGAGCATTCATTGTGCCTGGATTTTCTTTTGGAATCTTCAATTGAACGAAAAGAACCTACGAAAATTCCTTATTGCATGTTTAAATACAATTAAAATATTAAATGAAAACAATTTAAAATGTAATCAATCAATGTCCTACCCTCAGCAGGTCACCATAAAATTATCAAACATTGACTGGTCCACGGGGATAAAAAGGTTGGGAAGCACTTCTAAACAGTATTACGTCACGATTTTGAGTTGTTTTACATACTTCATGAAGCTTATTTGGCTATTGGACACAGAGGTCATGATAGAATTCTGAAAACTTTCAACCAAATACAGAAACATTACACATTATAATATTAAACTGTACATCCACCATTGTAAGCTATGCCAGGAAAAATGGAAAATTACTTAAAAAGAGGCAATGTGAAATTTATGATTTTTTTCTGAATGCCGAATTTTAAAACAAGTATATGCAAAATCACAATTTACTTTGTGTCCTAAGAACTTGTTTAGAATTAAAGATAATCCTGACCATGAAATTCCTCACCTGTCTGCTTTAATTGCTCATTTCAATGGAAGTGGCCAAGGATTTGTCAGACGCATGTGAGAAACAAAGTACCAAAGTAAGAATTGTCTTTGCATGAAATATATAATGAAATGTAATTCAAAATGCCATTCAAGCCTACCATGTTGCAATAAATAGGTTAATTTTAAGTTCTTATTTTTCTTTTGAAAATTTTATTTTCCTTAATAAAAGGACTAATTTTGTTTGGTACACAACTTTAATTTTCCTTTAAATATTTTGAATAATTTTTTTAATGTAACTCTCATTATTTTGTCAGAATAACATTTGTATCTTTTAGGAATATACGTCATTGATATATAATAGCCTTATCATGACCTTTTTTCATACTTTGCCTAAATAACTTTGGTCATTCTATAGAATGCTAGCATTTCATACTTTGCCGGTAATATATACATAGAATGATATAAACCATGAAGCGCTTTGAAATAGATAGAGAGTGACAGTTTATAATACTTTAATTTGAAAGAAAGTTTTTTTGGTCATTAAAAGGTAAAGAAAATACTGCAATATTTTCTGTAAATTAAGTGATATGCAACAAATAAGAAAAAAAAAATATCAAGATAAAACAACTTATATAATCACAAAATAACATTTTACTTCAAAAGCAGATACCTGTTTTTTGAAAGAAGTTCCCTGAAAGACGGATTTGCTCTCTCTATTTGTTTACTGAGTCGCATTAAAAATTTGTGGATATCATTTTCTTTTACCTTCAATTGTTCTTCATACGGAATATTCCAATAAGGAGTGACAGCATTCTTCAATCTTTAAAATACAAAGTAAATAAAAGTTTTTGTTTGCTTGTTTGACATGTTATGTAAAAAATGTTTCTCATTAAAGCAACTTAAAATTTATCCCTACATCTAAAAAAGAGCAAATATATAAATTAATAATTTGAATTAAGAAGCCACAAATTTTAAGGTGCATAAGACTTCATAAGCAATTAAAAAAATACTAAAACAAAAAATTTAATTTTTCTTCAATTTTAAAAAAATTATAAGTATTTTTTATTTGCAAAAAAAAATTCACAGTAATGAGGATAATTGTAAAAAAAAAAAGTGATTTTTCAATAGAAAAATTAAGTCTGTTTTTCTTTGTATCTTGATATTTGTTAAGGTGTCATTCTTGGTCATAAGAGAAAATTGTAAAAATGTGAAATGGGACATATAACCTACTGGCCTTTAACATCTTAACCCTTTGGAAGGAGAGATGAAACAAATGTAAAATTCAAATGAAAGGAAGATGCTGAGATATGCAAATGATTATCATTCAAGTACAAACAAATGACTCAGAGAGAGTAATGACATATCAAACTCTATATAAAAGGAAGCTATACAGCAGGTTCCTCATTCAGAAACTGCATTTGAACATTGATTGTTTGTGTGAAGATTATGTTGTGCCTCATATAAGGAGAAATGGCAATCAATACATGTCCAAATTTGATAGTAGCAGGACTGTGGCCCATTGAGAAAGCAGTTTAGTGTTCTACAATATTGCTATTTGCATTAGTAGTTATATGACGATGGCTAGGTAAATATGGAATTGATAGATACAGGAGAGTCATACTGAATGTATGGCAGGATCTGCAAGGCATCCTGTTACAACATCCAAGAGGACAAGCCTGTTGTCAGGTCAGCATTGCAAGATTGTACAACTACATCACAGTACACTTGTTTGCTTCCACAGAATGAGGAAGTGGGCTTGTTTGCAGCATGACAAATATCCATGACTAGCCTTATACTGATCACTATTGCAGCTTCCTCTAATATTGCACCAGAGATGTGTAGCAACAGTGGTCCGCTTAACAGCAAAATTGGATACAAGAGTGGCATTGTACAATCTGTTCAAATGAATCCCAATTCTATGTGCAGGATCATGACGGAGCCCTGAGAACATGCCTGACCTGTTTGCTTTAGATATGTTCATATAGGCCTTGCACTCCGTATGATATAAAAGCCATTGAGACACAAACATCTGTTGATTGTATTATTGGTAATATGAACAGCTAGTGTTACTTTCCTCAGATTTTAAGGTTGTGCCCTATCTTTGAGGCTTTGGGGACATCTTTCAACAAGACAATGCAAGACCATGCGATGCTCGTCATGTCCTGACCTACCTTGATATAGAGGGTGTTGCACTCTGGCCAGCATATTCTTCAAATCAGTGGTTGCCAAAAGTCGGTGCATAAAATTTTTTTGACTGTTTGCAAAAAAATAGGGGTATTATTTATATTTTTATGAATATTGTATTTACAAGTAACAAGACGTATTATGGAATCTAAAATATACTTTTTAAAAAATTTTTAGTGAGATTTCATCTGAGCTTAGCAAATTTTCAGCTAATTTTTCAGGTGTATCTAGAAACATTAAAAAATCAGAGTTAGTAACTATGGCAAACTGGCAGCATATCATTTCAGTTTTTTTATATTACTTTGTATTGATGGTTTGTTATAGCTTTTTGTTAAATTATTCCTTTTCAGTGATACGGAGATGTAAATAAATGACAATATAGTTACAGTGGTCAATTATATTAGTAGTCCATCAAAAAAAAAAAAAAAAAAAAAAACCCACGAAACTATATATTTGACAATTTACAAAATTCTAATGGTTGGCAACAGCTGCTTTAGATTACTCAAACATTGCTGAGAGACTGGGTTGCACAACATATCAGCTACTGCAATTGATAAAATGTGGCATGGATTTGAAACAGAAGGGAATAACTTGGCAATATCTGTTATCCAAGATTAGTTTGCAAAGAGCAGTTTTAGCTATATCAAGATATAGCTCTTGAATGTATGTAGAGAAAGAGAGTTGTGACAGGCTCATCATGATTTCTACTAAAACTCCTTTTGGGTTTCTTTGGGGACAGAATGGCAATTCTTTCCAACCAACTCAAGAAGTGAAATGTGAAATATGCAAATTAGAGATCTTATAAATAGTAGAAGTTTAGCACACGCAGGGTGGCTATGGGAAGTGAATATACAAGGTCTATGATTACAAGTGTTAAAACTTAAGTGAGAGGAAATCCCGTAACCAGGATTTAATCTATTTGTGCCAGTGCGTTCAAGTTAAAGGTGGATACCATTCCACATGAGTTAAAGCGACGTCAGTTAGGATTCAAGCGAATTGCTGCTTACCCAAGATAGAGCGGTAAGAACATCTAATTAAACTACTAAGAACTGTGTATTTATTGAGATTAGGATTAGTTGGTAAAGTTAGATATAATGGTCAGTTACGCAATTATTTGGCAATACGTATTGTGTGTCTCTTCACCTCAGATTCCCTTGGTTTGAATATTAATACTATAATTGTATATTGTTTAAGTTAAGATCTTAATAAAGAAATTAAGATTATGGCAACACCTGGTTCTTCATTCACTCCTACATCTCTAGGTCGCGAGGATAATATAGTAGTAGGGCAGACCCCCGGGCCCCTGCCTTACAAAGTAATTTTGTAATGTAATACATGGATACAATTATTTTTAAATTACATTTTTATTATTTGCGCTGCGAGCATAAAGCTAATATCTTTTCATAACAAGTAATATAAAAAAAATTTTCAAGTCAATTCCTACTTTTAAAGGATAAATAGAAAGTATTTTATTAACGATTGAAAATTTGAACGATATATATATACATAGGGAGAAAGTGAATTAATAGTAGAAATTGAAAAAGAGTCATGATTAAAAGTCAATGCCTGACTCAGTATTTCTATTATAATCTTGTGTCAAAATATCTGCTTTCTATCAATCAACTGTTTCCTGAAAGTAACCTACAATTCCTTACTCATTTTGTTTCATTGGATATACAAAGTAATAGATCTGATAATTTCATTATCTTACAGCTTAGTTCATAACCTTGAGAAATGCTTTTAAGATAGAAATGTTCTTACATAACCTGTTGATTACTATATATATATATTGCACACTTATTAATACTAAAAGCTAATTCATTCAATACTGTTCACTCACCTTATTTCAATTGGTTCATCAGTTTTTGCTTTCTTAAGATCAGAACAATCTTCAGATTCTCCAGCCTTTCTTTTTTTAGCCATTGGATCAGCAGCTGGATTGGCTTTCTAATAGACATTATATATAAAAAATAAACAAACTTAAACAAAATAAAATTAATCGCATTCATCATAATCGAAAATACAATAAACAATTTTTTTAAATAACAAATACACAATAATCAATTCCAAAAACTTAGAAAGGAGTTAATATATACCTTTATTACATTGCAAGAGCATTTTTCTTTCAAATGGGACTGCAGACTGGTAATTACCATTGCAGACATACTGCATTCTCTAAGAGCAAGTATCACTTTTTAGTGTGATACCCCCCATATTGATGGATACTAATCACCACAATGTAATTTTGATGCCCAGTTTCCTCCCCTGAAAGAGGCACCTGAGCTCTGATGATGCAAAATTGTACTAGCAATTTAATTTTGCCAAAAGCACTCAAGCCAAATAAGCACTCTAGGAATCTTTAACATGTTTCAAGATCATACAGCATGGACACTGTTGATTTTTTGCATCATGAAAATCCATCAACTTTGGTAGGAGTCGAACCCGCAAACTTGGTGTACAAAGCCAGCATCTAACCAACTACACCACCCAGACAAAACAAGAATTGTCCATTTCAATTATTAAAAAAATTCAATTTAAATAAAGTATTATCTATATAGAAAAATAAATTTTTAAAAAAAGTATAGTATTTTTGCTGAAGTTCATCACTATTTAAATCTCAAAAGATAAAGTTATGAATCACATTAATAACAGTTAAAAATATAAGCATAGATTATTAGTGAATTACAGTGGCGTAACGTACACCCCCGCATCGCAGGGGGTCCAAATGTTGTCCATTACGCCATTGGTGAATTACTATAATGATGCATTACAAACCCTACTTTAAAAGACTTTTACTTTATTAAGATATCAATTTTTAAAAATAAAACAAAGTTTTTAAATTAAAATAACTAAAAGAAAAAATTTTATACATAGAAAAAAAGATAAATAAATCTTTTAAAAAATTTTCACATTATAAAATGGTTTTACTTTTAATCAATTTTAAAAATAAGCTTAATGCTAAAAAAAAACTAATTTATTAATGAACCCACTTTTGCCCAAAGAGTTTTTCCTTTCCACTGATAGCCATTCAACTGATTCAAAGCTCTGACTCGATCATCTTCATCTCTAAAAAAAGTAAATAAAAGTATAATAAAATATTCAAAGATAAAACACTGAAATGTTACCAAAATCCCTTTATTTTATGTAATAAATATTTCTGCAGTTGTAAACAAATTAAAAAAACTTCTGGCTAATTTTTTAATACATTCATAAATAAAAAGAACTTTTTTTTTCACAAATTAGTTAAATTAATAATTTAAAATCATCCTTATATGCATATTCTATCTTTGATAAAAAAAATTGGATAAATAATTCTACAACTCCCAAAACACAATATAAAATAAATACTAAGCAATAAATAAATAATCAGAATTTGTGCTCTTTCAATTTCTTTATTAATTATTTCTTACCACATCTTTAATTAAAAAAATAGATGTTTATGTGGTTAAAGGGACCATGAAGCCCTAAACACAGAAACGCCAAATTCTAGCTAACACTGGTTGTTAATCACTTAACTAACGAGGAAAAGCTACGAAATTTACCCCCAGTGCCACTGTTTTTCCCACAGGTGAACGTTGCTACGTGGTTTATTAGGGGAAAAGATATGGGGGGAGTGTTCTTCAATTTAAAAATTGTAGACTTTCCCTTTAAAAAGAAAGTAAAAAGGATAAAATAATAATACAAAATTTTTAATGTCTAACGCTACAATATAATAAAAAAAAATCATAACTTATCAGTTGTGTGACATATATCTTGAAACATGGTTGATCACATAAATTAGCATCACATTCAGTGCATTGACAGCGAGATTCACTGGGAATATTTTTCCTTGCATGAACAACACATTTTTACATCACACTTTTGTTAGAAGATGTTAACGTTACTGAAATACTGCTTAGCTATGAATTTCTTCTTTCCTGGAATATACCCTTTCAAATTCCGTCCCCACCTCTTCTCTGAAGTATGTAAATTCTTTAAAAGCACTGTCAATGTCATTTTATTGCATTCCAAAGCCACGACACTGATTTTAAACAGAGCAGCACAAAAAAGTCGTCCTTTGGAAGGACGAGTATACACGCCCGCAGCTCTTAAGGGGTCAATATTATAAATAAGTATTTCTGCTTTAAAATATCACCAATCACAATAACAATTAGTCTGAATGTTGTGCCTCTTTTTTTTTCAAGTTATACTGATAACAAGATTTTATTGCCACTATGCTCCTTCCTTCCTCAGTGGCATGACAGCCCAGGGTGGGCCATGGCCTTCTCAAGAAGCTAGTGTTCTTCCTGCTAGTGTTCTCCTATTCCTAGTTCTTAAATAGATTTTTCTCTAGGTCATCAATCCATCTAAGATTTGGCCTGCCCCTTCTTTGTGTGCCAATTAGTTGAGCATTGAAGACTTTTTTAGTGGTGCGATCTTCATTCATTCTGATTACGTAACCTGCCCATTTAATTCGTTGTATTTTGATGAAGTTAACAATGTCAGATTTTTTATACGACTGATAGAGCTCTAAATTGGATCTTCTTTGCCCTGTTCTATTTTCTTCCTGAATACCTCCGAAAATGAATCTTAAAGTCTTCCTTTCGTAGATGCTTATTATGTTCTCATCTGTTCCAGACATGGACCAAGTTTCACATGCATAAGTTAATACTGATCTTAGAAGACTTTTATACAATAGAACCTTTTTGTTTTTCTTTTGATAAATTTGATTTCATATATTTCCGTATTTCATTAAGACATCTATTAGCCATAGTAATTTACTTTTGGATTTCAGTATAGTACAAGTTACTATGTTACATTCATAAAAATCTGGAATTTGTCAATAAAAGAAGAAGATGCAATAAGTGTTTTAAATAGAAGGAAATTTTACAACAATAGCCTTTGACCAAAGGATCATGCCATGTTGATAAAAGTAGACAAGAAGTGTTACTGGAGGTATGTCATTGGTCATTGCCATACCTTTGGTCAACCTGAGACAAGTCAACATAAAATGGAACTATCCCAGAAACTACTATACAAGTCAACATAAAATGGAACTATCCCAGAAACTACTATAAATTATTAACATTGCCAATGCCCATGTATAAGTTACAACTTGGAAAATACTCCACCAATGAATGTTCTCTACAATCAATAAGTATTAAAAGTTACATATATTACCCACAATTTTTATTCTTTAATTCTGATTCTTTAATTCAGAAAACTACGTGTATACAAAGCAGAAGTGGGGATAACTTTTTTGAAGAATTTAATTAATTTATAATCAAAATTCTAATGGCAGACTTCTTTACTTCACACTCGTAATAAGAATTCAATTTTTATACAATAATTACTATTTCCAAAGAAAATTTTCTTTCAATTCACGACAGAACCTTCCTTATTTTCAATAAAAAACCAATACTAACATGAAAATTATAATTTATATATATAATTTAAAAACTAATATTTATTATTGCATTCAAGCTCATAAAATGCTTTAAAATTCTTCCTTAAAAATGTTTTTCACATGCACCTACAACACTTTCCTTTATTTCTTGTTAATATTCCCATGATTTTGAAATTTCCAAGTTTAAAACAACAAAACTGCATTTTTCATGTATATTTAAATTCTTTATCAACTTAACCATAGTTCTCCCCCTCTTTTTCAGTGATTTTCCAGTTTAAAAATGACAACCAGTTAGTAATTTTATCATCAATAAAATCTCAAAAGATATTCACACTTTACAATGAATATTTAAATTAATTTCCAAGACAATTTCTTTTATAGAATAATATGATACTCGGATGTGTATTGTTTTAAAATTAAAACTAATTTGTTAACAGTTTTATTAAAAAGTACACATGATAAATTTATTTTGTTTAAATAATACATCAATGATTACATAGAAAATTAAGAGCATATTACATATAATAATTAAAATTTAATCTGGATAAAAATTCAAAATATTGTATACATATAACCACAATTGATTGTTAGAAACATACATTTTTATACCTATTTTTAAAATATAATTTGTACCTAAATGGAATATGATTTATACTAAAAGCATATACATAATACTAGCTGGTATTCCCGTTCTTCATGCGGGTGAACAGAAAAATTAAACAACACAGATTGAAGGATAAAGAAGATTTTAATGAGTTAATTTTACGTGACTTGCAAATTAAACAAAAAAAGCTTTTTGCATATCTCAGCTGAACAAAACAAAAAAAAACCTTTATCGAATTTTAAGTCTGTAGATCTAATAGCTGATAAAAAAAGTATTTTTTTTTTATTTATAACTCCCCGTAACACTCTTGAGGGCTGATTTTTGAAAATACCTCCCTAAGCTGATCTCTGCTCAGCAAAAGAAACACATTGTTAAAAGTTTTGAGTAATGTATGCATAAAATAGTTTAAATGATTTATATCAATATGTGTAATACGTTAATATTTATTTATGTTGAATTTATTTTATGTTAAAATTGTAATATTCGCAAGCAACCCCGTTTCTTAAATTATAATGGCCATTCAATGAAAAACATAACGAAATGTTGACAATAGAGTCAAGTTGGCAAATGTCTAGCCACTTTCATAACTCGAGCTTTATTAGAGCTTTGTAGGACCCACCGTGTAGGGGAGCAATGCACATTAATGCTTTATCTACCGCATTATGATTTATTGCAGTTTTTTTCATGACATGCAATTTTTTTTTTTGGATCACTACATTGAAAATTAAGGGATATACATAAACAAAATACTCCACTTTGGGAAATTTAATCTGTTAGAGCTAATAAATTAATTAAAGATATTCCACTGTAAAATTAATTATGCACACTGTTCACTTAAAATAAATAGTCAAATCGTCTTCTAAGGTCTTCATTAACATACAAAAACATAAGACACTTAAATTTTGACATTAAATATTTTTTCGGGACAAAAATGATAATCTTTCCAATCCGCTGAAAACGCAATATCTGCTACAAAACTATTCGCCTTCCCCGCTAAGACTCATCATAGAACCCGTGCTACCAAATATCTTAGAGAGAAGAGAGGATTTCAAAGAATATTCCAGCTAAGTTGGTGTGGTGTGGTAGTTAGGAGAAGGGGGTGCCAGGTCAGCTTTCGTTCATGTCACTTGACCATGGTTCAAAATTATGTGGTCCGTCACCAAAAGCCCTCGTGTAGCTGAACAGTGCAACGTTAATATTCACTCACTCACTCCAAAAAATACAGTACAGTAGTTATAATTATTTTTATACTTAAAAATGCAATATCTGCCTATTCCACTAAAATTATAGCATTATAATTAACTATTAACCACAAACAAATTTTGAAAATTTGTCCAAATGATGAAGTGTGAAAGAGAAAGTTCATTTACTTTAAGTACCAGAAGTGATAAATGTATTTATTTTGAAAAAAGATCAATTTCTTACTACCAAATGTGCATAATCAAATCATAAAATAAAATATTCAAATAAAAGAGATATTTATAACAATCTCTCCCTTCAAAACTTAAGTTTTATTCTGAAATAAAAATTAGGGATTACACTGATTACAGGAATAAATTAGAAGCCAGCACCTTGCATAGCCAAAACAAAAAGGGTTTCTTCACAAATAAAAGAGATATATGCTGTTGTAAGCTTTTTTGCAGTGCACGCCTGAATTGCTTGCAGATGGCAGAATTTTTTCCTACTTCTAGACAAATATCGTAATATTTTGGACAGTTCACACAATATGTTTATAAATTATAGCTTTTGTGTTATTCTGATGTATAAGCTATATTACTGTAAAGTTTCATTAAAATCCATTCAGTTGTTTTAGCGTGAAAGATGACCAAACATCCAAACAAACTTTTGCATTTATAATATATATCTAGATTTTTTTCTGAAAACATGAATTACCATAAGGAAGAATATATGCAAGAAAATAAATAAAATAGATCACTTTCAATTTACATAGTTTACTCCATTAAATATATTTCTTTAAATACGAAATAGTTTTAAAATGAAAATATTTAGCAAAAAATAGGAATGTAGATTTAACATGTTTTTTATAACATCTGAACAATAAAGGACAAGTTATTGAGTAAATTAAGGTAAAAATTTCAAAATATAAAGATATTGAGCCTATATAATGACAAAGTTAAATCTTACCTAAAAGTTATGAATGCAAAGTGCAGAGGATTTCCAATTGCTTTAACTTTTCGAGGCTTCAAATTTAAAGTATGTTGCAATAGTTTACGCAGTTGCTATAAAAATAAAAAGACATAATAAACAATTTCAACATTTTAATTAAAAAGAAATTATTTATAAGGACAAGAAAAGAAAATTTTCTTAACACCAAAACATTAAATAATTAGTTTAGCAACACCCTCAGCAAAAAAATAATTTGTTAAACTTTACATTCTGAAGCATAAATAAACATATTTATAGGTAATAGAATTGGATAGTTTAATATTACATAAGTAATACATTTTTTTTTCATTATAGTATCAGCTGAATACATTATACATGAGAAAATTACAAACAAAAAATATTTCCCACATTAAAACCATTTTTTTAAGTTTCAGTCTTTAATTTTTTTAAAATTTACATTTAAACATATTATTACTATTTTTTTTTTAATTTGGAAAAAAACTATTTTTTTCTCTACATGTTTCTACTGCTTAAATGTAAAAATAAAGAAAAATGAAATCGATCAAAGAATTAGTTTTTTTTTTCGTATACATATATATAAATACCTACACACAACTTCTTTTTTACACGGTAGATATGTTCCTTAGAAAACCATGCAAAAAAGAAACTGTGTAAAAAAATACATGTGACATGGTAAATTTGGGGATATGTTCTACAATTTTAAAAAATCATGTAAAATTAAAAATCTGTAAATATTTAAAAAAAAAAAACATGCAAAAAAGTAATAATAAAATCCATGTGACATATTTATAAAACAAAAACAATTCATTATTACAAAAAATTCAAATTAATATACGGTGAAAACGCAGTCTATAAGTATACATAACATATAAAAACGCAAATTGAAATTAGGAATAAAACTACTATCTAACAAATATTAATGAACTAAATTCATGATGGTCACATGATAACGGCAATCACGTGTTTCCCATTGATTAAAATTTGACATACTAGTTGTTCAACTTGTAAAGTTTAGATAACATTTAAAATATGATGATTGGTTAAAGAGTTCACGTGTGTTAAAGTTCTTCAAACAGTTTTCAAAATTAATAAAAAATACTTACATTATACGAATACTTTTAAATTAAGTGCATTTTGTTTAACTATGTGCATTATTATATCATTGACAAATATGTTCTTTCTAAAAGAAAGTTCCTGCAAAAAGCAAAAGTTGGCAACAGTGAAGCACATGAACTAATTGGCTGGAAACACATGATTATATTTATGATATAATTATGATGTCACATTAGTTTATTAACTGATTGGCCGAAAACACGTGGCTCAGTAATCATGTGACTATGACGTCACATGAATTTAGTCCATTGTTACTTGATAAGAAGCATGCATGTTTATTACGAACTGTATCAAAAAGGCTATCATCAGAAGATGTGTCAGATGTTTAGGACAACTGTTGGTTTTGATTCAAATGAAGAATTTTGTTCATTCTTAATGGCCTCAGTTGGGTTTTTTTTGTTATTATAAAGTTTGCTATTAGTGGCTGTTTTTTATGGTTTCTCAAGTCCTTTATATACTTCTTGATATCTTGCAACACAAATTTTATGATTATGTTGAGATTCTCGTAGCAAATTTCAAGCCTTCTCAAATTAAATCAGATGTTAACAACTGAACTTCACCTTTGACTTCCTCATTGACTTTTATTACCATGAACTGTCATAAATTCGATCAAATCATAATCATCTAAAAATCAAAAATCCTCAAATTTTTTTTAAATTCCTGCTAGAACAAAAAGTTTGAATAAAAAAAAAATTATTAAATTTGTGTAGCATGTTATTTCAAAATCGTGTAAAGAAAGAGTTGGGTGTATATACATATATGTAGCTTTAGCAAATGAAAGATGAACGGGAAAGATCCATACAATATTATTAGAATATAAATGTGAAAATAATAAAAAAATTTAAAAATGAAATCAATACAAGTATAAAGTAACTTACACCATGACCAATAAAATTTGGCAGGTTTCCAAGCTCAATTTTGAAAATTTCTGAAGTAAAATCATTTAATTTTGTATATGAATATAAATCAGGTTCTTTATTTTCAACTCCTATTTCTCTTTTAATTGCATCAGGAACTAATCCACTATTTTCACTTAAATTTTTACAAGAATTTAATGGAGACTCTTCTGAATTCTCGATTTTTACACGAACTTTGTCAGGAGATTCTTTAAGTTGAAGGTCTTCCGTATGGTCAGTTATCTCCATATCTAAAATAAAGATTGCTAAATTAAAAGAAATAGAAGTTCCCATACACAAACTTTATTCCTACACATGAATACATAAATACACTCACCATTCACAAACAATTCTTTTTGACTCATATTCTTAAAAATATATAATTTTTATAATGTAATTAAACTTAGTACGATTTTAAAATAAAATATTAATTCATCAACTCTTTCTGAAAAAATTAAACTTGTTTAGTATTAATGCATTTATAATGGAATAAATTATTACGTGAATTTAATGGAGGCTCTTCTGATTTATCTACTTTTAAATGAATTTTTTCTGGAAATTCTTTAAGCTGTGATGATTTTTCTTCAGCATGATCAGTTACTTCCATACCTGAAAAAACATTGGCAAATTAAGAGTTATAAATGCACTAGGATTTTGGCCTTACACATCAGTACAAAAATACATTAGGTATTCACTAAAAATTACAAACAATTAATTTATAAAAATACATAGTTAATTTAGTTAGATTTTAAAATAAAGTACTAATAAAGATAATATTAGTCTGAAATACTAATTCATAGACTCTATCTAAAAAGATTAAACTTGTTTAGTATTAATGCATTTATAATGGAATAAATTATTACATGAATTTAATGGAGACTCTTCTGATTTCTCTACTTTCATAAGAATTTGTTCTGGAAATTTAAGGTGTGAGGACTTTTCTTCAACACGATCAGTTACCTCCATACCTGAAACAAACATTACCAAATTAAAAGACATAGAAGCTGAGAGACTTTATCCCAAAACATCAATACAAAAATACATAAATAATTTTAAAATATCTCATTTAACATAGATTTTCAAATAAAAAATTAACAAAGACAATATTAGTTTAAAATATTAATTCATTAATTGCTCTTTCTGAAAATATTAAACACATTTATTATTATTAAATTTGTTTATAATGAAATAAATTATTACAAGACTTTAATGGAGACTCTTCGGCATTCTCTACTTTTATATGAATTTTATCTGGAAATTCTTTAAGTTGTAGGGATTTTTCTTCTTGGTCAGTTACCTCCATACCTGAAAATCAAATTAAAGGTTATTGAATCACCTGAGTTATCAAATTAAAAAGGTATAGAAGCTTTGTCCCTACATATCAAAGCTAACATTTTGGGCATTCACTTAATTTTAATATTAAAAGCACATGACTCATCTTACTAAAAATATATACACAATAAATCCTGTAATATCATTCAGTAAGTGAGTGTTCACTAATGTCACTCTGTAAAGCAACACAAGGGCTAATGGTAATGGACTTTGTAATTTAAACCAGGGTCAAGTGACAAGGATGACATCTGACCTGGTACCCCTCTCCTAATTACCACACCAACAGGAGAACTTTGAGACGTGATCGGTCTAATTCGTATCAGCTCCTCTACATAACAGGTTTTCAGTGACACAAAGGCTCAAACTCATGGCACGCCAGCCACGAGCTTGTGACCATAACTATATTATAGCACCACAGCCTACAATAATATCATTCAACTCAGATTTATACTATATTTCAAAATTGTACTAACCATGGAAATCAAATTTGCTAGAGCCGTAGAAGGTATTGGTCTGTGAAAGGTATTTTATTTCCCTTCTTATACCCATAGGAAGATCAGTGCAGCCATTCTCCTATCTAACCACCTGGAGATATGCCCTCTAGATTTTTTTTTTACTTTCTCCTCATATTTTTAATTGTCCTTCTATATTGGCTAAACTTCACAACATAGACCTAAGCCCCACAAACCATCGACTGTTTTATTCTCCAAAGGTTTTCGACATTGCAAGGGCCGTTTTTCACACTTTTGATTTCTCTGCACTACTTGAACAAGACAACTCAGATTTTAAAATAAAGTATTAATAAAGCTAATATTAGTCTCAATTATAAATTCTTTCTCTCTTTCAGAAAAAATTACACTCATTTTATTATGAAAAAAGCATTTATAACAGAATAAATTATCACTTCTGTGATTATGTACTTAATAATCGCAGAACAAAACTTCATATAAAACCAATAATACAATTTCTGGTAATATTTCCAAAAATTACATTTTTATTATTTCTTGAATTATCTTTTCATAATTTACATCAATAATTAAAAAAGGGAGGAATATTTTTCTTTTTTAGACAATGATAAAGAAACTTTACAAAAATGTTATATAATCTGGTTCATTTCCATTTAAGCCCTACCACCTAGCCCTTTTGAGTGTTAGCTTCTTCATGGTGACAATGTACCTAGTCCTATTGTTTTAATCCTAAGAATAAACTTTATGGATACAGCAAAAATGTGGATATTAATAAAAGTTAATTCACAATATGAAAAAAAAAATTTCATTCATTTTTTTATTATCTATCATAAGAATTTTGGATGCTTGTGCCATGAAACCACAGAAAATATGTTGTCTTGTTTTTATTCAATTTAAATATATTTTTACTTCAAAAGAAAATAACGAACTAAACGATATTTCTAAACTACTAGGTACAGGATTGTTATATACTACTGCTGTTATATACTCTGATAAATTGTTCAATAATCAAACCACTAAAAATGAATATTTCACAATAAATCATACATTACTACTGCAACTGAATGTTATACCAGGGCTGTGAAGTCTGTAGGAAAAATTTGCAATATTCAAATATTTCTCAAAATCTGTTTCATAATAAAGAATAAATAATAACTCAGTTTAAGATTTATTTTTTCCCTCGATTCATTTTAATTTCAACTGTGCAACAAAAATTGGAGTCGGAATTGACGTATTTTTAGGGGCTCCAGCTCTGATTCCTTTTGCCAAGAAATCTGTTCGACTCCATGACTCCAACACTACAGCTCAAAGTTATAACCCTCCTCTTAGTGCAAAATAGCTCATTAGATAACAACAAACAAAAAAACCCTGTCCTTCAACATACTTTTTGACCAACATTGTCAAATTTACATGGCATTCCATGCATTCAAATTTTCTAGTACAATAAATAGTATTTTCAATTTTGAAACTTACTCTGCAGTCATATGTAATTTTCTTTATATAATACAAAATTCATTCAAAATTTTTATAATATTTTTCTTACATTTTTATTTCAATTTGTTTTTTTTTCAGGATCAAATGCATGAATTTTGAGGGTGGCAAAAGAAGCTTTCCAATTTGCCCCAAATGTAACATCAGTCCTTTTTCTCCTCAGCACATTCTGCAATGTCTGGGGTTTTCCTGTGAGGAGGCTGTTGCATCCCCCCTGCTATTCTTAGACTTTGTACAGATTTATGGACTCATGTGGATCTGGTCTAGTTTCACTAGACCAGTTGGGGATTAGTCCAACCACCACCACTAAAATTTGTAATATGGTTTTAATGGGAAAATACCCAATGATCTTATAAAATATTCTTAAAAAGGAATAAATTTTTAATGGGCATTAAAATATCAGAGAAAAACTCACTTTTATTATTTACAGATCTAAGTCATTTTAAATTTTAATTTCCTTTTTCCGAAGTTTCCATATATTTACAGAGCAAAAATTATATACCATAAAATCCGGCGTATAACGCGCACTTTTAACACAAAAAATAAGATGGAAATTACGGGTGCACGTTATATGCCGGGTATGAAAATGAGAGCTTTAAAAATAAAGAAAAAAGGTGAGCATTAGAAAAAATTATACTTCTACATACATCAAAATATGTGTATTTAAAAGAAATAATATTCCTCACAATTTAAAGAGTGGTAGTTCTAGAAGTGTACTATTTTTTTTAAAGTTTATGGAATAATACCTTAAGTAAATGACTGCAAAACATAAGAGTATTGCACACGTACATTTCAGAGTCCTTTGTAAAAATAGGGTGCACGTTATACGGTGAAAATATCTAAAACTCAAAAACTGCAGCTTGAAAGTATAGGTGCATGGTATACGCCGGATTTTACGGTAATGTATACATATGGAAACTCAAATTTTTAAGTAACATAACATCAAATGAGATAAAAGTTAAAACTCTGTATTCACTAGAAAAATAAAATTTTCATATTTTCTTTTGTTTGCAATTTCATTCCTTTGGTACATGTGTAAAATCATTTCGACTATTTTACACAATGTGATATTTTGCCAATAATATATTTTGATTGACATATGTTTAGCTGGAATTGTACCAAAACTTTCAATAACATGTACTACTATTTGTATAACACAGGAAAATAGAACATAGTTACAAACATTTATGAAATTGCTTTATGTAACATGTACAATTTAACTTGATATATTTTTCAAACCTAGACAAATATTTTTTACTACTCTTGTTTCTAATTGAAAAAGTACTTAAACTGTTATAAATAAGTCTAAAACTAAAACTGTCAAGAGATTTTTTTAATAAAAGGCATACATAAGCATTAACTTGCTTTATAAATTGAGTACATAAGTCACTGCAGCCAAATTTACGCCATGCAAATCCACCATTTTCCACTATCTGATTGACTGAATATTTTTCAAATAAAATGCTTAAGATCTTTTTGTTTCGAATCCTGGCATGATTCATGTGGCGTAAATTTTGCAGCTGATTTTGCCATCAATTGTTTAAAAAGTAACAGAAAGTTTACAAAATAAAATAATTTATAGTTTTTTTTAACAAATACGCACCAGAACACCAAAATTTCTCATAAATACAAAACATAATTAAAGAGGAACTGTCCTGTTTATCCCAAATGAAAAATTAGTTTCATTTTTCAATCATTAAAAATTCTTTGGCAATTACAATTTAATCCAAAGAAATTCATAAAATTTCATTTCAAATAAATAAATTGAATAACTCTTTCCAGGGAATTCAAAATTTGAAATAATTTCCTCAAAATAAATTACATATAAAGCAAAATCTTATTTTGCAGAGTAAATATTTACAAGTTAACTATGGTATCTAATTAATACACAAAATAAAAAATGCCAGAAACACTGCAGAATTATTTAAAAAGTATTTATTTCGCACAAAAAAAGTACACATAAGACATGTGAAAAATAATTATTTTGCAATACCTCAATTCTCGTTTTACATTTTAAATGGTAAGAAAATCAACAGAAAGTTTTTAAAATAAAATTATTGAACGAATTTAATATTAAAAATGTCATTTACTAATTGTTTCCTAATATATTGATATAATCAAGAGTTTACTAATAAATCTCATAACCGATCCTATCCAATATTCCAGCAAAAACTCCACTAACAAACACAGTAAAGAAATACGACAGAAAGAAAAAGATTTCTCAGAAATTCTTAGAATTTCATTTATAATAATTGCAAATTCAATAATTATTTCTACAGAATTCAAAATTTGAGACTACTCAAAATAATTCCCTTCATAAAATCAATTATTAAATGTAAAATAAAATCTTATTTTACAGAGCAACTATAAAGCACTTAATTATGCATCAATTTTATCTGCCAAATAAAAAATTACAGAAACATTATAGAACTATTTGGTGCAAAATAAGAAAAAAGAATTTTTTTTTTGTTTTTTAATTCCAATTGTAAGAAAAACAACCAACAGAAAATCAATTTAAATTCTCTTTTAAAAAATAATTGGAAAATTTAATATTAATAAGGCAACTTACTACTTTTCGCCAAATATACTCATATAACCAAAAAATTTTCAAAATACCTCGCGACGGCAACGTTTTAATGCTCCGGCATGAGCTTTATTTATGAAAAAAGTGTTAAGGAAAGTGCTCTAGATAAAAGGAGCCAATTATTCCGGAACTGTAATACTCGATTTTTTTGGAGGCAACATAGTAGCCTGTATTTGTGTGAGTTGCCTGGTTAAAGTGTAGTAAAGGGGGGAGGGGGCACTTGGCACAGTCCTTTTTTTGGGAGGGGGGGCTAAAAGCGGTCACCAAAGTACTTTTTTTGGAATTATTTATCATTTATTTTAGAATAAAATTCGATATCTCACCGTGACATTTAGATAAAAATCGCCAAATCCAAAGTGCGCTCCCCCTATATTACACTTGAGCAAAGTTGCCTTATTTGACTCCTTATAAATTATTAGCAACGCCCAAAATAATTACAATAACTAAAATTCTGCAATTAGCATAATCATATCAATGCAGTTTAGATGGAAAATACAAAAAAAGCAAAATAAAGCAATTCAAGAAAAGTGCAAAATCGCTCATTGCTTAGGGTGATTTTAAAAAATTGCCGACTTGGCGCACTCTCGCGTGTTATCCTGCGGAGTTGTAACCCCTCCAGAACATGTAACTCAGGAACACGACATACAAGGTAACTACAATTGGTGCGCTTATAAATCTTAGGAAAAGCGCAAAAAAAAGCAAGTCAAATAAGTGGGGGATTTTGCACTTCAGCCAACAATTCAATAAAAAAGAAAAGGGAAGAATAATACGAAATAAAAATTTCAATATAGTTATAAAAGTAGCCCTTAAATATAGATGAGCCTTACAGGATGAGCGTTATAGCGAGAGTGATTTTTGTGTGTTCAACAAGGTCAATGATAAACTTGGCATTTTCGAAAATAAACCAAAAATTCAACAGTAAAATACTTTGTAGAGACTTTCTTGCCTCCAACAAAATTCAAGTGTTACATATCCGGATAAAGTTATTCCTGTTATTTAGTGTACTTAAAACAGAAAAGAAAATAAAAGATGCAATTGCCATATTAAAAAGTAAAATTTTTCGGCAAATGAAAATTAAGAAAATTCATTATGATACATTGTATTAAACCAAATAAAATGCATAGAGCTGTTTAAAAAGAGATAAAAATGTTTGGAAGCTCAGAACTTTTTAAAATACTTTTACAGGATTGTTTTGGAAATAAGAAATGTATTACAATATTGATGATGTATTATGTATTTTCTCTCAACTCGTCTAACTAATGTAATTTGTTGACAAAACAGGTGATTCGCTTTAAAAAAATAATTTTTTCAGTTCAATAACTCTTGTAACTCACTTAACCACTGTCGTGAACACTTCTGAAGTTTTAGTTTTTTACCGAAGAATTTTTAAAGTAAGTTTTTTTGTATTATTCGTTTGTTTCTGAATTTGTGAGTTCTGAAGACAATTTCATTATTTGATTATAACATTGACATACGTGTTACAATAATTTTTTCTCAATGATATAGCGAAAGTAGTAAGGATTAATAATTCATTATTCATATCATTACTTATTACTTTTCCGTATTTTTTTCCTTATCAAAATGTTAGTTTGTTGCTTTAATGATGTATTCTTTTTTTTAAAAAAAAATAATAAAACTTATAGGACACAACATAAATGTTCCTTTAGTAAAGTGTTTGAAAATGCTGTATGTTGTTAAAAAGTAATTCTACGTCAAATCAATCAACCCATATTGAAGTAAATAAGAATTAAATCGCAATTAATAGAAAAGTATTTGAGTATTATTTAGTATACAGTAAAATAGGTTATTCATGGATCATGAGGACCATAAGTTGGTGATTGCTTTTCCTAATTATTGGTAATATTGTCAGTCTATAGTTTTTTTTTTTTTTTTTTTTTTTTTTTTTTGCCTAAAATCTGTCATAGACACCATGACACAGAAATAAGTTCATTGAGTAGTAGTGAAATGCTTCTGTATGTAGAATTATACATCCCAATAAAAAAATGTATCATATGAAGATCAATAGTACACTGACTTTTTATGGAAATGTAAAACCTGAGAAATTTCTTGCTTACTCCCATCTGTATGATCTACCTGTTTGAATGAAACTACCGTTGCTGTAAAATTTCTTTCCATAAAAAAAAACTTATTGCTTCTTTGTTCATCTGCTTATTCCAGATTTTCATTATTGTAGTAAAATGGTTATAAAATCTAGCTAATGGTATAACAGAAAGAAAATGGCTCCAAAATTGAAGATGTTTAAAAATAACTTTTTTTTTTACTATATCAACAACCAGTATAAACTACAATATTTAAAAACAATGACACCTATTTACTGCATTATCAGTCAGAATTCAGCATTTTTTTTACTCATTGCTGTGCTTGGCTTCATGACCCTTATGACCAATAAGTACAAAAATAGGCATTAAATATTTTACATTGGGTAAATTTTAAAATGTGTTTGTTAGAAAGGTATTAGGTGATTACTTTCAGTTAATGTTATATCACTTATTTATAAACATACATGATGTCATAAAGGGAAATTGATTGAGATATATGAATAGGCAAAAATATAAACATTTTTTGAAACTCATTAGAATTTCTTAATTAGAATAAATAAAAAGAATAAGAAAAATGAAATATGATTTCACTATATTGTTAACTTTAATTTTTGTAACTGCATCAATATCTTTTTCTTGTTGATTTTAAATAATTCATTTGCTTATTATAACATGAAATAAATAAGGTACCACATTAGGTTTGACATGTTGCTGCATCTTGTTAAAAAGTGGGCCAAAGATAAATACAGTGAAAATCGCTTATCAACGAAACTGATATATTTTTTTGTGTTAAAGGATATTGTATAAAAAACTTCATATATCAACATAATTAAGCTCATTAGAGTTTATATTTAATAAAAATCAATGAAACAAAAACATTCACAAGAACTTAAAGAAATTTCATACAAAATTTTTTAAATTTTTGAAAAGCAAAGCATTTATTGAGTTTTTGGGGAAATAATCAAATTTTTCTGTGCATTGTTTTTTTTAGCATCAATTTGTCAACATTGTCCATTTTGTTATTCATTTCACCATTGGAATGTGCATCTAAATAACTGTGCATACTTTTCATAACGTTCCTCATTATGGATGATGTGGGAACAGGAGTTGCATTATTCATTTCATTTTCATTGTTGGAATCTGCATCAATGATATGTTTTTAGCTTTGAACATACTCCAAAATGCCTTTGTCTGCCATAATTGGAGCTGTACACACATTATCATCACTTACTGCAATGAATTCTTCTGATAATACAATAGGACAGTCCAATCCAGCTGGTGTTTTCCGTATTTTGTTTACTCCCAGAAGGGAAATCTTTTCCTCTCAAGCAATTTTTGCTGCATATTTAGAGAAAAAAAATGCATGAAAATACTTAGTAGTTTATTGGAACCATTGTTTATTATTTCGTGTTAACCCATATTTCCTCCTAAACATTTTCGCGTTAAACGTATTTCACTCTATATAGAAAAATCAAAATTTTCTGTCAGGTTTGAAAAATAAAATCAATTTTTCCCACTTTTAAGACATGCTATTATCAAACATCTGCTGTTTGGCAAAACTTATTAATCAGCTAGTTCTGAAATCGACAAACTGCGCTTCCCAAGCCACATGTGGCTCTTTGTATAGACGATTCAAACTTCGGTTCACTCCTAGGAGAGCCCACACCCTTGGCGCGAATTACTTTGGTTGGCGATAATTGCGCCATCTTGGTAACCCTACTTTTAAACACTACATATGACAACCCTAACTATTTCTAGCATTTTCGTATTTTGTGGGCGCGCATTTCAAATTTCATTTTGTTGTTGGGCTGGCTGCGTGTGTGAGGGAATATACTTTAGAATTTTTTACTTAGTTGAATGTGAAAGGTAAGAAAGAATTGATTGAATAGTGTATGAAGGAAGGATTGATTGCTTCGAGTTGTGAATATCCTAAATGTAATGATCGGCATGATGTAACATGGTCGGCAATAAAATGCTTTCTTCAAAATCGTACCAGCCACGCTGAATGTATGTTTGACCATTGCCTCGCAGAATAAATATGGCGACGCTCACACAATCATTTGCTTAGCGATGAGACCTTTAAGGCTTTTTAAAATCTGTTATTATGCTGTACCCTCCACTCGGAAAAGATCAGCAGTAAGGGAGTAAGTGCTGTTTTTATATTTTTTTTATCTTAAATGTTTAATTTCTGTATTGTTTACATATATTTTCATTATGCATCCACCTTATCCCGCTATATTCACTTGCCACCATTGTCGGCTTCGCTTGGCGCCATTTCAGTTTCGCTTGGCGCTTTTTCCGATTTGGCGCCAAGGGTGTGGGCTCTCCTAGGAGTTTACCCAAACTTCTAGCTATGGTTGTTCAGACTTCTAGCTATGGAAATTATTAAAAAATAATTATATCTACTTAAATTATTGTTTACACTTTTCTAATTCTCCTTTATAATTATTCTATTAAAAATTTAACCTTATTTGCATCTAAAATTAAAGATTTGACTGGCTTAAAATTTTGTGTTAAATTGTTCTTCGTTGATAAAGTGTATTAAGAATCAGTGAAACTATTAAAATTAGCTCCAAAGTAGCTAAAGTCCAAATTATTGGTAGAAATACTCCCTCGGAAAGACACTCTTCTAAATGATTTCTAGCAATGTTTACATTTAACACTCATGAGTTTGGGAGCACACTCTTGAATATATATGAGCAAGAGATAGACATAAATCCCAATAGAAATGACTAAAACACATTCTGCATTTTGTGACACATTTAAGGGTTAGTAAAAAAAGTTGGATTGACTTTTCTATGCAGGAACAATCGAAGTCTTTTTTTAATATTATAAGTGTAAACATGAAATTTCAGAATAAAGCTCTAACAATATTATTTGTAGGAACATTTATCCATGATGCATGGAATCTTAATTCCAACACATTTTAATATTGGTTGTTTTTACTTTGAGCCACAGAAATAAAAATATATTTGAAAGTGCTTAGTTTTGGAAGGAATGGAAAATGTTACTTTGTGTAAAGCTATATATAGAAAAAGTTTTAAGGAAAATGTTAATTGGAGTGCAACAGTTTTGATCATGAGTGGTAACTGAGGCTCCTCTTCCCCTCCTACATTTGATTATGTGGCTCTTTGTAAAATTTTCTCTTTATGTAAATAGCTCTTTGATACTTTAGTTCAATTGGAGTCAAGATTTTTGAATAATGTCCAAATACAAACCATCTTGGTTTAAAGTGTAGTATAAGAAGGTTGATGTCAATTGGTCCCTTGGTGATGTCAATTTCTTTTGGCGACCAAAACCGGTCGCCAAGCTACTTCATTTAACGATAAGTTTCCGGAAGCCAGAAAGAATTCGTTTTCTCACCATGACATTTAGATAAAAATTGCCGGAACTAGTTTGATATCGGGGGGTAATGGCGCCAAGCAGCGCTTCTCACTGCTGGAATGGAATCCAATATGGCGGCCTAGCGGTAATTTAACGATACACAATAATTTTAAAGAAATGTTTTGAAATACATTTCAAAGTATTTCAACTGAAGGATATAGGAAGAGATTAAGAATAACGTAGATCAATCAATAAATAATGTTGTTGTGGCTAATGCTACCTGTCTGACGTAGTCAGAACGAGTCCCATGAAATTCATCGTGGCAAAGGGCTAGAAGTATGCCTGTCGTTGGCCTAGGCCTTGAGCACCATACAGTTGACAGTACAAATTAGCTCGGTGAAATTCCCCTAGGGGACGATAGATGGCAACACCACCTATCTCCACCTCCACAATTTTGCCATGGGACTGGAGGGGAGGGAAATATTCTCCAGTCCCCTGCACTTGTGATTAAGCCCACAAGACTTTCGAACCTACTGATTTAACGAGCACGTACTCCGTATGTACTCGGAGGGTATTTGGTGGCATTTCGTATCGAACCCAGGCCTTCTGGTCTGGAGTCCGATGCTCTAACCACCAGGCTACCCACGGCCCTTTTTCATCAATAAATAATGAATGTCAATATTATGTAATAAAAAGTAACATGTACTAATAATAGTATTATAAGCAGCATATAATAATCTTATAATATTATTTTATCATAATTATATATAATATTCATACAGAGCGATTTAATAACAGTTATTAGAAATAATAATCATATAATATAATTTAATAGTAATTATAAAAAAGAATAATTGTTGAATTGTAAACAAATAAAAATAATGCATAACATTACTCATATTATATAATTATAAATAACATAATACCTATAAGTAAACAAAAATAATTATAAATAAATATTAAAAGAAACAATTATAAATAATGAATATTATACGATTATTACACATAGTAATAATTGCATTTTTGTATTACATTATGAGTAGATAAATACATAATATATGTTAAAATTAATTAAGAATATCAATTACAAAGTGGTGAAAGCTTGCAATGTGAAACTAGCACTGCAAGTTCCTTCAACGAATTTCATCGAACAATGAACGTAAAAAAAAAGAAGCATTTTTAAAACTTAAAATAAAACAAAAATAAATTATTTATAGCGATAATTAAAAGCACACCACTTATTCTTCTAAGAAAAAAATATTCTAGTACTCACTCATTTTAGAAATATTCATATTCGAAAATAGCATAGAATGAAACAGAAGATGCAAACAATAAAAAAATTACACTGAAAATGGTTAAATTTTTACAGAAATCAATTAAAATCGTCTGAATTAATAGGGTTACAGCGAGAAAAAACCAATAAAAGTTATTTTTAATATACGTTATCCCCATGACAACCACATTGACAGATGATGAAAATATTAAGGTAACCATATTGTAATGTTATCGCCCATCTTGGTGAATATAAGCAACAACTTGGTGCTATTACCCCCAATATCAAACAAGCACCAAATTGCCAAATCCAAAGGGCTCCCCCCTATACTACACTTGAGCCACCATTTTGAACCATATTTTTGGTAGTTTGTTACACATAAAATGAAAGCATTAAAATTTTCATGTGGTGCCATATAGAAAGTAAAAAAGCAGATTACTAGTTTATGTATTTTAATCATCACTTAACCAATATTTAAAATTATAAGATCAATCACCAAAAGTCCTATGCAGATCAAGAGTGAATTTATTGAAAATTCAACCAAGACATACTACATCTTTCAAACTGAAATCTCCACAATTTTAACATATGAAAAGAAGTGTCTTGATAAAAAAAAAAAATTAAAAAATGTAAGAAATACATTAAAAGACTTCTAACACCCTGGCTGCTTTGCAAGTTTTGTAACAATATTACTTCTCTTTGAAAATTGATAAAGCTATTGGTGTCCTGATCCTGTTGGTGACAATAAAGTTGATCTGTTTGCTTCTGTGTGTATAATTGAAAATGTTACATCTCAACTTAAAGCCCTGTCTTTTCATTGATAAGATATAAGAAGTCACACACACACACACATCCTCTTTTGGAATAGAAAAATCCATGTTCAGTATACTACACATTGCAATTCTATGTAAGATTCATTCCAAGAAAACTATTGAATAGTTGTCAAAAGGTCGGGGGGGGAGAAGCCAAGGTGCACACATTTAAGAATATTGAAGGGGAAAAAAAGATAAACTGCTGTTAAAATCAATTTAAAAAAAAAAACTTGGAACTGTAACTCTCTATATGTAAGGGTGTATTATTATGATTGAAATTTCCATTGCCTTTTGTGTGAAAACGAGTTTTTTTTCTAGAAATATGATTATTATAATCTGCTTTGGAAAATTTATTCTAATGTAAGATGTCTTCCAGAATTTATTCCAACTGCTGAGGAGTGAGGAGTTAATTTCGTATAAACCTATTTCACATTTACAGGGTAGGAATTGAAAAAGGTTTTTTTAATATTGAAGTAGAATTTCAATTCTGTTATAGTTTATCTTTCTTAAGTTTTGTCGAGCAATTTTAGATAAAATGATTGATTTTATTCTGTTTATGTAATATTTTTTAGACAAATTATATTGAATGTAATTTATGAATATTGTATAAACAAATATGCATTTATGTTTGTAAAATTAATATTTTTTACTTCTTTTTAGATGGCAGTCTAAGTAGTATTTCTACTATACAGTTGCATTCCTAAAGATGTATACACTTTTGTATGGACTTTGGAAATATTTGTTTCAGAAAGATGAATATTTTGTTCTTATCCTTGGATTGGATAATGCTGGCAAAACAGTAAATTTCTCTCTTTTAATTTAATTCTTTTTAAAATAAATCTTCATCTTCAAATTAAAAAAAGAATTCAATGGTTAATAATTTTTCATTTGCATAGAATATAGAAACAATGTTTTTGTTTCTGTTAAATATTTTAGAAAATTTCTAAATATTTATGTATAAGCAATGTAACTTTTAGTATGTATAATTTTTTAACTGTTACAGCTATATAACAGCATTAAAGTACAAAAATAATTTAACTTTAATGTAAACTGTATTAGACTATTACTCAGCAATGAAATGTATTCTTCTTTTTGTGATTGAGTTTTTCAAACATATAATAATTTTTTTTAGTTTAACTTCAGTGGTAGGTACTTCGATATATTCAGTTAGTACAAACAATTTTTATTTCCAGATTATAGCTTTTCTATTTAATTAATTTTTTACTGTAAAAATATTGTAAATTTAGTTGTAGCCTTAAGTATTGAGTTTATATTTTCTCTATTAAAATTAATGATACTACTTTAAGAAAATATAGTAAATTTTATATTTCAAAATTAATAAACTTATGTAGTTTGTCATAATTTAATTTTGATTTAGATTTTCAATTTGCTCTTACAGATTTTTTTATTAGTTTTATTTGTTGAAAGAATTTAAGGAATATAGATGTACAATTTTTAAACTGCAAGTAAAAAAAATAACACAAATTTGTGCTGAAATAAACACATGCATATATTTAAATATATTAAAATGAAAAATCAGAGAAATCTTAGATCTGTAAGTAAAAACCAATTTTCTATCTTTTCCAATAATTACAGTGATTGATTTTTACTTTAAAAATCAGAATTCTAGATTAATTTAGCTTTGAAAATGAATTTCAATGGAAATCTAATGCGAGTTAAAAAGGTGATCATAGTTATTAAAAATCATTTAAAAACCAGATATTTCCGTCACTGAAAGTTGCTCAATTATGCATGTTTTCTAAAGATGAAATTCAAATTAAATTTCAGCTAAGATTAAAAAAAATTCTCTCTTTTTTAGCAGTTAGTGTATTCCTAATAACTTTTTTTTTCAGACATTTCTAGAGCAAACGAAAACAAAGTTTTCAAAGAACTATAAAGGGTTAAATCCAGCTAAGATAACCACTACTGTAGGACTTAACAGTAAGCATGTTAACCAAATTATTCAATAATTTTATCCTCTATTTTTATTCAGTGATTATTTATACTATTTTAATTAAACTGTAGTTGGCCGCATTGACATGCATGGAGTACGTCTGAATTTTTGGGATCTGGGAGGTCAAGAAGACTTACAAGTTCTATGGGATAAATATTATGCAGAGTGTCATGCTGTTGTGTATATAATAGATTCTTCTGATATCGATCGCCTGCAAGAATCAAAAGAAGCCTTTGGTAAATAAAGATTTTTGAATTTTATTTTTAATCTAATTGGATTAAAAGTATATGTACTTTTTATTATATTATTAATAAAGTTTGTTTTGTTTAATAATTATTAGTTTAAATTCTTTTATGTTTTGAACCTATTGTTAAAACTAAAGAATCCAAGTAATTAACTTTATTTTCTTAAGAATATTTAGAATTGTGAAACATTCTCAAGTTTGTTCATTGGACTTTGTTTGTATCACAGTGTTTAATTAGTAAGTTTTAAAAAGTAGTTTATTAAATATGAAAATCAACAATTAACCTTAAAATCTTGGAAATACTGCATTTAAAGAAAATTTGATAAATGGTGTTTTCCTCCTATGATTTATATTCTGTTAATAAATAGAAGAAACATGCAAATTATTTATGATAGGAATTGAAACTAAATGTAATGTAAATAAAATTTTACTGATGCTGTTGTAAACTTTTAATGTTAGTAATGTAAAGTAACATTAATGTTAAAAAAATAAATATTAGTTTTTAACTATTATACTAAGTTTAAAATTTTTTATGACATTTTGATGTACAACACTTTATCTTCTCAGTACCTCAATGCTTCAAGTATCTGTGTATTTCAAAGCAATGAGATGACTAATATTTTATTACATAATAAATGGGATTATATTTCTTTTTCGTATTTCAAGATACATAACAAATTCATTTTAGTTTTTTGGCTAAATGAAATCAAATCATTATGTAGAATGTAGATAATGAATATGTGGAATGCTAATATTTTGGAACTTTTGAAATATTTCATACATAGGTAAATGGGATACTATCATTTTTCTTTCAGTGTTGAATATTAAATTAATGATATTTTCATCAATGCAAAGTATATTTTTAAACATTTTAATACTCTTCTAAAAGGTTATCACATTCTTTTAAAGATGGCGAAGATACATTTTAGTTTAAACCACCACCTATATATAAACAAAATAAAATATATATTAATAAACATAAGTGATTGTTTGATTTATTGACAGGATATTTCAAGCATATGCTATTAAAATACCAATATTATTTTCTCTTTCTTTTCTGTTATTTGGAAACATAAACATTTTCTTACCTTTAATATTGCATCAAATGTCCTATAGTAACTATTATATGCATATTACCGGTAAATAAATATAAAACATAAGTTTTAACATAATCAGAAAATTATGTACTAGGAAAATATTGTAATGATAATTATGGAATGATTATATTTGTGAAAAGTTATCTTTCCTATATTCATATAAAAACTTCAGCAAATTTATTTTGGTTTTTATCTGAAAAAGTACTTTAAAAAATTAAATACAATTTAATGACGTAATACATGGCTTACATTGAATTTATTCAAATATTCTATACTTTATTAATTTGTTTCATTAGAAATGGAAGTTGTGTTTGCATCAGATTGTCTTGTGTGAGAAATTTTAAAAAACTTATAAAAGACTGTTATGCTTAGTAAATAAAGAATGAATAAATATAATGTTATAAACTTAACTCAATGGTGCAACAGCCCGGGGTTAGAGCCTCGGACCTGTGGTGTGGAAGCACGATGCACTACCACTCAGCCACTGGGCTTCCATAATGTTATTAATGATGTTTTATCAAAAGCAATATGATAGTATTAATTTGTTGCTCTTAGACGTAGTTTGTATTCTTTTTAGGTAGTTTAATTGTAAACAGTTTTGTTATATAAACTTATAAACATTGCAATTAAATTACCAAATTCTGTTTCTTTTATTGTTTTGTCTGGAAAAAATTGCAGTGTAATACGGTTTTATTGCTTAAATAGAAATACTTTTTTTTAATTTTTAGATAAGATGATTACTAACCCATCACTTGTTGGTGTTCCACTACTTCTAGTTGCTAATAAGCAAGATATTCCAGTAAGTATAATGTGTATGTGTATTTTTTCTGATATACTTCTGTTGATAAAAGATTATGTAGAAACTGTTAATTCGTAATAGTGGTGCACACAATGGGTGGGGGTACAGGTAAATACCCCCCCCTCGTTGCCCTTGATTTTTTTTTTAGATAGATTTTATCCAATGTGTATAGTATGTAAAATTTAACTAAGCATTTGTTATTAATAATTTATAATTGATTAATACTAACTATTTATTCAATAATTTATTTTTAACCATTTGTTCCCAACAATAGACAAAATCTTAGGTACAATATGAAAATCATGGACTTTTAACCCTGACCCCCCCTCCCCCATTTGAAAAATTCCTGTGTACGCCGCTGATTTATAATAATCAAAAATATTCCTAGAATACATTTTACCTTGCTCCAAATTATATCTTTTTATAACAAAGTTTGAATTAGAAACAATCACATTTAAAATCCGAAACCATAATATATGCAAGTATTATTAAAAATCTGTAATGTAGTTAAAAAGTTATTTTATTTGGTTAAATCTAAATCCCTTTCTGGAAATAAACATTTTAAATAAAGAAAATAATGAGGTATTTTAATTAAATACTATTCAGATTTAATATTGAAAACATAAAATATGTTTATTATTTTTACCCACCAGTTTTTATTGTTATGTTTTTGAATACTGAATCAAAATTAAAAACCCAACCTATGATTTTAAAATACATTCAGCTTTTAAAATATTTTTTTCCTGTTAACTATTTCATTTAAATATTAGCTATTTTGATTGAAAACATAAATTTTTTAAATAACATGAAGATTATGAAGTACTGCTCTATAATAATGAACAATTTTAAAAAAAATTAATTATATATTGTTATACTGATATTTAAGGCATCAAAAACTTCTGTTTGTGTTCAGAAATTAATTTTAAGACCTGATCTTAAGGGAATGTGTATCTATTTACCTGTCTTATTCTTACAGTTATTAGTTGCAGCTGATTGTCAACAGTCAGAAAATTGAATAGTTTTATTTTCATATTTCAATCTATAAAAACTTTATACAATCGTTCAGTTCTCTGGTTGGAATGCTTATTGCAATTATATTATAGTAATGAATTCACATTTAACAAAAAATAAATGTAATATGAAAATTTTCATTTGTGACATTGAAAGTCTTAATGACTTACTAAAGTTCTAATTACCTTATTTACTTGAATCTAAGCCACACTATTTTTCCAGTGTTAATGCTACTGAAAATTGGGTGCGGCTTTTAATCGAAGGCAAAATATTTGTTGGATGGGGAATATTGAGTTTCCACTCCCTTTCAAAAGGAAAAATTTAACTGTCCATTCTGGCCACTTGCATCAATGACTTATCCCCTTCCACAGTTTATCTCCAGTATTCAATCTATCTTAAGCATCATTGTCTTCTCGTATTTTGGAATTTTTTAAATTTATTTTTTGTATACACCTTCTTATATAATCATCTAAACATCAAAGGTATCGGTAATAGCATCAAGACAAGTTTACTGTGAAACAAGTATGAAAAGAGAGGCAATTGTATGTGCAGAACAGAACAGAGCAACAGCTACTGAAAATTTTACATGGATGAAACAAATACATGTCAATGGCATAAACAAAATGATGTAATTTTTACTTGTAAATGTTCAATAGTCTTTAATAATTCTTTTATAATAATTTTTTTTAAAAAAGTGTTGCATAAAAAAATTCATTGGATGGCACGAAAGATTACACCGTGGGAGAAAATGATGATGCTGGCACCAATTCCGAAGTTATCTGTGACAATGGGAATGACGAATGATTTTTGAAGCATGATATTGACAGAGTAGTTATAGATTCACATGTATGTGTATTTGAAAGTTTTTATTACTGGTAAAATAAACTAGTTCTAATTATTTCTCATTGAAATGTTTTTTTTAATTTCTTAAATATTGGATATTGATGAACCTTTTACACAATTTTTTATTTTTCTCAAAAACATATAAAGAATTGAGGGATGTGGCTTAGAATCAATAGCAACATTTTTTCACAAAAACATTCAGAGAATTTGTGGTGGGGCTTAAATTCGAGTAACTGCATTAATTTTTCATTATGAAAATGTATTTTACAGAAAAAAAATACTCAATATTTATAAAAACCTCATTTTACAGAAAAATTTCCTAAAAAAAAATTCTTTAAATTGTTAATTATGATTTAATTTTATTATGGATAAAAAGATAATTGTTGCATTATTGTATATTTCAATTTTAAAAAGTAAAATTTTGATGAATTACAGTTTGTTAACAAATAAAAAAAGGTAAATAGTCTCATCCCCTTTTAAAATTAATCGTCGTTGAATTACCTGATTGAGTGGCGGTCACGTGTTTCCGTGACATTTGATCGCGTGATCGGAAGTCGTCGGGAGGGCGGTGACTTCCAGAACGATGGATATAAAAGCAAGATGTTACATTTTAGATTCTCTTCCTTTGATATCACTCTTTAATGTCTCAATCTCGTTCACGAGACGTTGATACTCAATAACTCAATCTTGCTAGCGGGTTTAAATCAATGAGGACATGGATTGTCTGCTGAGAAGTATATTTTTTCCTCTATGATGTCTCAGATGTTTTTATATCTTTTGGAACTCGTTTTTATGTTTTATGAATTGAATTGTTGGTTAATAAATAATTTCTGAAGGAATATATAGTCATTCAGGTTATAAATAACACTGTGCAACTCTGCTGCCATGTAGTTGTGGCAAGCACAGTTGACATAATAAGGTTTTAAAACTTTCTGATGAAATTTCTCATTTCTTTATTTAATGCTTTATATTATTTCATTTGTAAGAATATATCTGATATCTTGACTCTTATTGTCTTTATTTTTTAAGACTTGTGCATAATTATGTTACATTAAAAATATTTTACACTATTTAAAAAAATATTTAAAATTATGTAATATTTTTAGAAATGTTTAACAGTTGATCGCATCAAAGAAGTATTTCGAGAAAGTAAACATCTAATAGGCAGAAGGGATTGTCATGTTTTAGCCGTATCAGCATTGCATGGGTAACCACTTAATATTTTATTATTTCAAGTAAAATTAATATCTTTGTAAATTTTACAAATTGGCAAATTTTTCTTGGCATGTAATATTTTAGAAATTTCCATAAGAAGGAATTATAAATAAGCTATAACCATTTAACATAATTCATGATTAATACGTCTTCTATTTAAGAATCAATAATTGAAATAGTAATTGAAAACTGTTGAAAAAGTGTAAACTAAAGAAAAACATCAGTACCTTTGCAATTCCAATATTTTTATTCAATTTCTGAAACTTTGAAATAATATTTTTCAAATTTAATCATTTAAAAAATTGCATATATCTGATTGGATCAGTATGGGATAGCTAAATTGTTAAAACCCTTGCAGGTCTCCCAGTGTTACAAAATGTGGCCTTGTGAACAATCTCAAATTTTATAAACTTTTTTTTTTTCTTCCTTTCATTTTCATGTAATATTTTTAGTCTTATAAATTTTAATGTTGTCTACGGTTAAATATATTTTGAACATTTTCTGTATTCATGTTATAAGTAATTGGAAAGCTTCTTCAACTTCTCAGTTTCACTGGTATTTCTTTTGCTTGAATAGAATTAAAGAATTTTTTTTAATTATAACAAACCATTAAAGGACTTAGAGACTTTGTGCAATATTCATGAAATCATGTTTTATTTTTTTATATTTAGAAAATGTGTTCTGGTATCTCTTGTAAGTATAATATGAAATGGTGTAAATCAATCATTTCTTTTTACTGAATGTTTTTCAAAAATGTCTTTCTATCTGCTCTTGCTTCGTTACAAAATCCTTTGCAGTTATGTCAATATTTATAAGTTGATACCTCATTAAGAAAAGTTTGACGTTTCTTCTTATTGAGGCTAAATTTAATCTATTCTAGGAAAGGTCATTTATATGTATAATGTCCTAATTTTTTTGAGAAATGAAATTTTTATCTGAATGAGATTATAATTTAAATTTATTTTCTGATTTTAGTGTTAAGTACTTTTATAAATATCTTATTCATCAGAAAAATTAAATGAAAAACCGGTATTTTAATTCATACTTTTTCCCCTGAGAATTTTATTATTGTTATTGCTGTATAGTTTTGAGATGATTTATTGCTGAAGAACATTTTGTTTTGATATATTTTTAATTATATTCCTAGATGTCAAATTTGGGTTTTTTGACTTAAATTTAAACATTTTAGACAAAAGTAATATCAATTAAAATACATGAATATATATATTTTCTAATTATCAATTTTTCAAATCTCTTTTGTAGTGATGGAGTTCATGAAGGCATTGAATGGGTAGTACACCGTGTGCGTAGGAATACTTTAAGACCCCCAAAGAAAAATGGTGATTCATAGTAATGGTGATGTTTAATTTTAATAAATATGTAAATACTCATATAGTTTTTATTGAATCTTCTTAATCTGTTTTGTACATTCATCTGTAAATAAGGAGGCATAAAATATGATTTCAAGAAATTTTTGTCAATGTTCATATTTTATTATGTTCTATTCATGATGATGTAATTCTAACTTATAATTGTTATTAAATGTGCATTTGTATTTAAAACATTGTTGCATTTATTATTTTGGAAAAAATCTGTTTGCAGTACACTGTTAATTTCAAAAACAAATATTCAAAATGGTGTTCACTGAACTTATATTTGTTTTTATTTTAAACATTGAAAACTTTTGAAGCCATTTTTATATATAAAATACATTTCCCAATGCTTGATTTAAAATATTAATCATATAAGCAGTTTTTCAAAGATGTGTTATTATTTTATCAGCAGTACAAAATATGTGCTAGCTTTCTTTACCTCAGCCACTATTATAAGGGGAACTTCATGCAATGCTGTTTTTTATCTGCTTTGTTGTTGTTTATCTCCTTGTCTAGCTTCTGCTAGATGAGATCTATGAGTTTATTCACCCTCACAAAGTCGTATACAAGCATAGGAAAATCTAGTAAGTCATTGTAGGACAAACTCAGGCATCCAAGAATATGAGTTGGGAAAGCTTACTCAATGTTACATTTTGGATAAATCAGATGGGTTTTATGGCCACCCTGGAAGGCAAGGCTCCTTAAATGTCCACTGAGAAATCTGGAAGCTGTCATTTGGGTGCATCTGTCGCAATTCATAGCAAGGGATCCTACAGGGGAATCAGCTTGATACCAAGTATGAACCGGGAAGACAAGCCAAGTTTTTTTTATCAATATGTTTTCTGGCAGAGTACAGCTCAAGATAAGTCAGGCAATTAGATGTTGCCAGAGCCTCTCTGGCACCCTCCTTCGCCAAGACATCCGTATCTTCATTACCCCATATATCTACATGCGAAGAGATCCACCGAAAGTGCACATCACAAGATGATGAGATTTGTTTTAATTTATTAAGAATAGAAGCTCCAGTTTTATCACAAATGCTACTCCAGTTTTACGAATGTTGGATGGCACTTTGTCTATCAGACAGAATCCAGATGGACTTAAGGTCTGCGGAAGACAATATAACTTTTGTCTCTCATCCATAGTGACAAGTTCACTTTTAAAAACTTAACTAAAATCAGGATTTCTTTTCTTTATTTTAACAATCCCTTTGGTGTCTTTGATAAGTGCTGCACTACCAGAGTGAGAATCCATCTTTGCTACCATTAGTATATATTTCTAGAATGCAATTTATAATTTCCAGAGCAAATTGTGGGAGGCATAATGGAGTATCATTTTTCTTAGAAACCCTAGAAAGCTATTCAGTATGGAATTGACCCTGGAAGACCAACAGAGGGGTCAATGCATTGCTTCTGGCTAAGAGGACTGCGTTTTTTAAGTCTTTCGTTACTATGCCAATGCTGCAATAAGTCAGAGGTCCGATTTTTGGATCCATAGCTGTAAAGTTTGTTATAATACTTCACCGGACATGAGTTCCTTCTAAGACTCAATGGCTGGAGGTCTGCCTCAAACAACATATCATTTGGGCAGCTATTACATAAGCCAGTGATGACATGAGCAGCACTAAGCTGCTCTCTCTCATTTCTACAGGTTAGTTGTAGAAGCACAGCAGTATATAGGAAGTCCATATTCCAGAATGGGACGTATAATAGCCAAAAAGGTAGCTCTTTAAAGTTCATCCCAATCATGTCCAATTCGATCTGCATCCCAATCATGTCCCGAGATATATCTCAATATACCGAGTCACTTCCTACTCTTCAGCTCCAGCGCTTCTACATGCCTGTTACAAGTGAATTCCAGGTTCAGAGTAAAACCAAAATATTTTGGGTTTCTCTTATTTGAGATGCAAATCTGCCATAAAAAGTTTTAGTTGATAATTATACAACTGCTTATTAGTAGTAAAAAGCTAATTATTGATTTAGATGGATTAAAACTCAGCTTATGTTCCTTAGAAAAGTTCTACATGTCAGCAAGGGTAAAATTAATAGTAGATTCAATTTTGTTCACGTCTGATTTAGAGCTCCAGAGAGCAATATCATCAGCGTATAGACCGACCTCTCAACTATTCATTGTACCTTCTCAGTTTTGGCCAAGTACAGGGAGAAAAGTATAAGACTCACACACAACACAGAGCCCTGACTCATCTTAAGACTATTTGACATAGTAGAATTGAGCTTCACTCTGAACAGTATATCCCTCAAGAAGTTATAGATCCAAGACAATGCCTTTTTACTGACTCTAAGATCCTTGTGTAGTTTAAGAATTAGTTTGTTTCCAAACTCTGTCAAAAGCTTTTGACAGGTCCTGAAAAGCAGCCGCTGTGTGATTTGTCAGGCTCAGATTTTGAGCATCTGTAATCCTTTGACAAAGATAGAGAACCTGATCAGTAGTGCCGTCAAGATGATAAAGAAATCGTTTATGGACCATTTTTTCCATAAGTTTGCATGTCTGAGCAATGGGCCTATAATTCTCTGGAGATCTATCCACTTGCCCTGGTTTTTTTATAGGAACAATAATGGCCTCCGTCTATGAGTTTATCTGCTTTAATTACTGTGGGTGAAGAAAATAACTTTGAGAGCCCTACTTTTTGAGAAAATTGATAATACATCAGTGTCCAGCATAAAAAAGTATTGACTGTTGTTACATAAAATGTTTTTGATGGAAGGGAAGTTCACATTATACTTCAATTTATTCCCATTGTAATAAAAATTGTGTCTGAAGTATAACAAATTAAAATTTTTTAACAATACTAATACCACTTCCTCTAAGTACCCAATTAGAAGGAAATTTATCCTTAATTTCTGAAATCCAATGTTAATATAAAGACCTGTATAACCACAGTAACAAAGTTTTGCTTCTTTAAATTTATAATTTGGAAAGAGCTTTTTTAAAATAAATGTTCTCATTACTTTCACAAATACAGACCTGAATTTCTTTGTACATTCATCTGAAAAACTTATCATTTCAAAACCTAAACGAATTTTTAAAGTCAATGTTATTCAATAGAATTATATATGAAAGTGGGGAGAAGCTTTTAAAATATCTTTATGTGTACAAAAAAAGTGCCCTAAAAATTCCTACATTCAAACTTTAAAAAAAATCATTGTGTATTTGTTAATTTGAAGTATATTAAAAGTTTACAATTATATATTTTCTGTAATTTTTTAGTTTTCCTCACATTCAAGTTGCAAGATAATAAAAAGACATATTTTATTCTTTTCAAAATGAGCTTGTCAAGCATTTTAGGAAATGTGTGGCGTATTTTGAATGTAAACCATACAAGAAATATTAAGAATTAGATGATGCAATATCAAGTAAATATACACTATATTAATTTGTTCAGCACTTTGCAAGACAGACTTGATGGAAGACCACAATTTACTGTACAATACTTTGCAATATCCTTCATTAAGTTTCTTGCACAATTTCCTCATAAATCTGTATGGCATTTGGGACATCACATAAGTTGATGCATAAGACTTTGATACAGGAGATAAAGCCACTAGACAATAAGTAGCTTTATTATTGCCAATAATTTGCAAATTATTAGTAACAAACATTTTTCTCTGTGTTTCATTTAAACAGTTACATAAATACCCTCATTTGTGGGTGATGATAAATCCACATTCATCAAAGCAAAAACCTTTACATTCTTAAAAAAAATGGTACACATGTCACACTGTCCCATGCAAAAGAATGGTCAACTGATGATTCTCTATTTTGTTCTCTTTATTTGAGTGTATCTGTTCTTCTCTATGTGGAACTTTAAAAAACTAAGTTTATCACACACCCTTGACGTACACTAGATAATCTGAAAGGTGTCATTATTCAAAGGATACCAGAACTTACTCCTAGCATCTTGAAAACCATTTCTCAAAATATGCAAAAACTAATTTTGCTTTCTCTTTTAAGTAGCAAACATTTGGACCATTTGAAAATATTGGTTCAAAATTCACTTCAACATTGTTTGAAATGCTTTTTACCATTTGCATAAAAATGAATATTTTTAGGTTAGCTATTTTTGTACTGTTAAAAGTTAAATCTTTTCTCATGTCCACTATCTATTCAATTAAATATGCATGTCGTGTAATGTTTCTTTATTTGCATATTCATTGCAACAGGCTGATGAATCTGCAAATTCGTTTGCACTGCCGGTGACATCATCGTGCGACCTGTTTGTGAATGACGTCATCGCATCGCTGATTGGTCGCCGTACATGTATATATTCCAATTTGTTGTGTGTCTGTCAGTTCCTGTTTGTACCATGCCCTGTCGATAGTTTTAAATAAAAGTATTTTAAAAACAATGAAGTCTCATGAATGCTGAAACTACTCTCTGCTAATTTCATTTACAATAAAGAATAACATGTACAATGAATTCAGGAATCTTCAGTATATGGAAAATGTTAGGGCACCCAGCATTTCAATCTATTTAATCTCATTTTAATGAATATTGTAGCAACACTGAAAAAAATTTTACTAATCGAAGAGAAAATAAACATTGTTCATTGGTATCAATAAATTAGTGAATTTATTACAATATTTTTAGTGTAACAACAAAAGGCTAAAGAAACTTTGGTGCTAATTTGATATTAGACCGCTATGTGCCAAGTTGTTTACGTTCGCTAAGATAGGTGATAACTTTACTATATGACTACCACATAATAAAAATGTCAAGATAATGTGGTTACCTCATATTAAGTTTTGGTTTTTTTCCCATGGCAACCCCATTCATTTCAGACAATGTGAATTTGATATCTTTAAAAAATGTCCCATTTTCATTGTAATCAGTTTTCTGTTGTATCTTAAGCTATTTTCAAATATGGATATTTCTAATATCATTGGCAAGTACCAGGATATTTTTTTAAGTATATGTGTGATTGCTGTGCTTGTAATTATTGTTCAAGTTGCGCATTTCCACTTTATTTTACTTTTAAATGTGCTCACTGATCATATCATACATGCTGGTAATGTGTACCAATTAAAGGATGAATAAAATCTTTTAAATTTTGATAGAATTACATTTTTTTTTGTTATAATTATATTTTTAGTAAAAATAAGAATATATACATAAAATTATTCATTTAGAAGTGAACCAATATTTATCTTTAGTTGAACTGGAACAAAAAAATTGATACAGTTCCAAGTCCTGATTAAAATGCCGTTGCACAGTTGGACTTCTATTTAATGAAGTCGCTAAATCTCGCAAAAAAGTTCGTTATATAGAGGTTCATCTTTCAATATACTTTATAAACCACATAAAGAAAATTTTAAATTCATAAACATTATACATTAAAAAAATAATTATTCACATTTTTTTGTAAATTAATGTATATTTTATATATATTACCCATAAAAAAAAATGGGAAGAAAAACTGCAAGGAAAACAAGACAAAAGAATGTCAAAGAATACACTGTATTTTCAACATTAAGAAAATTTTATATTAAAATTAATGAATTTTATGGGCATTTTCTAATTTAAAGCATACGAGTAATTTTAAACATACATTACCATATGCATCCTTAAATTTAATTACTCATAAAAATCTGTTAATTTTATCTGAATTTTTTAGTTGAAAAATTACAGCAATTTTTTTGTTCTAGGTGAGTTAGGCCCCCGGTAAAATCAGTTCAAGATTTATGACCACAATAAAATGTGTTAAAAGGGAAGATAACTTGAAATGTCCAGAAATACTTGAAAAATAGGGAGAAAAAAAATTGAATCACAAAAGAAAAAGTTCATTACACAGGAAATGCACTTCACTATTAAGACGTTATTTTACGATGAAAATCGTGAAATGTGCTTGGTACCACAAAAAAGTTTTCTATATGAAGATTCGACTGTAATTGTGAAAATGTATATAACGAAAGCCGTACATTTTAATGCAATATTACATCAATGTCCTTAAAAATTGAATTTCTACTAAAAATAAATTGCAGTTTTCAATAATTATATTATAAACCTTTATTTGAATATATTTTAATCTATATCTCATAATTATACTTAAATAAAAATTGTGCATTATAAACTCACATTATGTGCAAAAAAATTGTGTTCAAAGAGCTGCCCTTTTTTAGAACAACTTGTCTTATCTTAATTTCTAAATTATATACTTAACTTCCAAACTAATATAAACATATCTGAGAAATATTCTGATGCAAAATATACTCACACAAAACTAAAGATTACTACATTTACCATAATTTTAAATTTTTTTGCAATCATTTGGAAGGGATATTTATTTTTTTTAACTTTTTGAATCTTACTTTAATATGTTTGTTTGTCCACTTTTAAAAAGGGGGTTCTTTTCTTCACCTCCACTACTATTAAAATTAAGTCTAAGGATGTCTTGTATAATTACATAGAATATATAGTTTCAATGGATTTGTTTTGAATTAACATCACATTAATAGTAATGGGACAATAACACTATATAATTTTAAGCAACAATCATAAAACTTCCACATTATACACAAAGCAAGCTTTTAAGGTCTAGTGAAACCAATACTGCTGTTAATCATGATTATAACTACAGTTCTTTTCAATGAACTATGGAATTCACATGACCTACACAAAATCTAAGAACCTACGACAACTCTTCGCAATAAAAAATTATTGATGTATAAAGGGGATGTTATGTCCCTCATTAGTACACCGAAGATAAAAATGGGGGATACAAATTTAACTTATCAGCCCTCAGCACAGCCAATCAGACAGCAGGTTCTAAACTCTCATCCATGCCAAATTTCCTAACAACTTTTTCGCCCTGATGAAGAACCAAAGCCACGTACGTCTCCCATCGACTCAACCAATCACCATCATGCCACTCAGCAGAATACAAAACTCCACTTTCGCCATGCCCAACATCACAGGTTTCCAGATATGGGATTGAAGACTGTTTTACAGTCCAGATAAAAATACCTAATCAAATTTAACTTGTGTTAGAACATCAAAAGATTAATTTCCCCTTAGTTATTTTCCTTCATAAAATATTTCTCAGATAACCTTTTAATTAAACACATTTTTTATAGATTTAATATGGATATAGGAACGATATTTATGAACCATAAAGATGGAAAAACACCCATCTTTCAACTTGCATGATTATTCAGGTTTTTAAACTTCGCAATGTTTACTATATGAATTTCAAGCTACCCTTTACTAAATCAAAAATAATTTTAAAAATATGGGAATAAATAGTTAAGTTTCTCTATATAAATATGTTAGGTTCACACAATGGCAGCATATATATTACAGAAAAGTTGTTAATAAGCAGCAAATCATAAGAATTCATTCTTTAAATATTTTGTAAACAGATAAGAGTTTACTCTCATTTTTTAAATCCCTACTAGATAGTAACATTTGTTATGGAAAGACCATAAAATAACTTGAAACATTTGTTATGGAAAGCCCATAAAATAACTTGTATCTGTTCTTTACTATGTTAATTTTGGGCATGTGACACATTGCAGATAAGTCTTTATTTCAATTAAGTATCTTATTAACTGCTACTAATTATGAAATACAAATAAAAGCATAAGAGAATTCTGAAAATTATTTTTGGAGTAGCACAGCATTTCTTCTCTAGATAAAATATATCATTCAAAGGTATTTTATTTAATAAAGCATATTTTTCATTATCCCCGAGTTTCAAATTTGAATAATGAGTTATTAGAATGGATATGAGTTACTTCTGTAACTGATACATGCATTTTTGTACATATGCTAAATATGTAAATTTGATCTGCTTTATCAACAAATAGTTAAATAATTAGGAATCACGAGATGTCAATATCAGCATCTTCAAAATTTATCCACATCGACCCCGTAACTACCATCAGCATATATGTACATCTTGCTCAGCCAGTATGGTAAGTGCCCCTGGCATATATATGCATTTTTCAGAGATACAATCCTTCTCTTTGCACTGCTATCAATAAAACAATTCCGAAATCTTTGGTATACAATAGCGTTGACAGTGTTTACAAAGGATTTACTCATTTTAGTGAAAAATTTACTTAATGACTTTTCTTTCCCTCTCAATACACTGCATATGTGAAAAACAATGGCACTGGGGAGCAAATTGTGTGATTTTTAATAGGCAGTTATAGGGTAAACACACAGCATTCTTACAGCCTGGTTAAACTTAATAAAGAGAGAACACTCGTTTCCCCCTAGTTCTCCAATAGAATCAATCTCAAATCCTTGATTTTTTAAATTAGATTTGTTACTCTGTCACTTTACTATAGCATCTTAATGTCTAAAAATTAGCCAGAAGAATATAAACAAAAATAAGGAAATGAAAGTGTGAAAAAAATAAATAAAAGAATCTTGAGACCAAAATCAGATTCTATTTTTATTATGGAAAATTTGGACACATATACATTCCCACTTGAATTGAAACTGGAACATCAGAGCAATGGACTAGGGTGATGCAAATGAAAAAAGTGAGATTCAAAGGGAGAGAAAAAAAATCAGTGCACGGAATTATCTAAGTAAATAATGGATTTAAAAATGCTTTACAAAAATACTAAAATCATGCATTTGTCTAACATGAAAATAACTTAATACTGTGTAGAAAAAAAAACCCCAAACTATGCAATGAAAAGAACATTTAGTAAACTATACTACAAAAAAAAAAAATGCAGGGATTAAAAATTAGTAAGTCTTTTTATGGAATAGTTCTTTATTCTGAAAAATAATTTGTTATAACTTAAAGAATTCCCATCAACTTTAAAAAATTGTGGACCGTTAAAAATAGTATGGGTAAAAACAATGGTAATAACATTTCTTACATACGTTTTTATTTAAATTTTGCTTTTCTATGCAAACAACAAGTCATACTTTACAAAAACAATTACAATGATGTACATAATTTTACATATTAAATTTTTTTTTTTGTGGCTGAGAAGAAATTTTGACGTTGGTTATTCAACGATTAATAAACATCACACTTTAAACAGCTCAGCTTTCAATAAACAACCACCATCCCCATCATTTGAAAATCTATATAATTGATGGGAAGTTAAAATTATCAAACAAAACAATCATTAGAAATACCATTTATTCCAAAATAATTTAATATTATTTCTTATAATAAACTTATTTTTAAATATATATATTCGAAATTTAAAACTGATCTTTATCACACAAAAAGACATTTAGAGCTGAAGCAGCTTCATGCAAAACATCTGTTATTAACAATTCCAATATTATTCTACAACATATATAAATAGAACACATTTTTATAACATAACTAATATATTGTAAATAAAGGCTTTTATTTCTATACTTACACAATATTCATTAAATAAATTTTAATACAACATCAGTTATTAGATGTTTTATTTAACATAATATTTAAAGTATTTTCTAAGGCAAAAGGAATGTCATGTATAATGACTAGTAAATCAAAAAATGATCTTTAAAAATCCACATTTTGCATTTTGGCAACTCTTTAAATTTGTTTTGACATAAATTTAAACACTTGTTAAAAAAATAATCTATCCACTTCTCTAAAAAAATTTCTAACAATATATCAGGGAAAAGAAACTATTCTTAGATAACACTTTTGAATAACATGCAAGCACAGCACTTCCTATATGGAATAGCATTTGCATCTTTTACATTGCTTGAGATCATTTGAATTACCTTTTATATCTGATTATATGAAACCAACAAGACAAAAAAATATTACAACACATTTTTTTTTTTTTTACAATTAACAATTTCTTCACTTAAGACTCAAACAGTGATGCAAAAAATAACCAATGACAAAAAAAAAGATTAACCTTAGAATTTTTTTGTTCTAAAGATTTCAAAATTTTATTTTTTTACACAATTAATATAACTAATTAATTTTTCCAATTAACTTTTTTGATGATAAATTGAACTTTAAACCCAATGAATGGAAATGTTTATTATTAGGGGCAGACAACAAACTATAAAAAAAAAAATCAAAGACCTAACTGAATTATATCATTTTTCCTCCATCAACTATTTATATTATACTTTCCCATAAACATACAATTCTAAAATTAAATTACAAGGTTGATACTGTAGTACTTTCAAATCAAACCATAAATAACAGGTATAAAAGATAAATGCTTTTTAAACCTTATTTTCTGCAATTTTTTAAGTACAATAAAATGCAAAAAAAAGATGTTTAATCTTCCATGAAATAAATGAGATCAATTGAAATAAGTCAATACTCATTTTTATAAAAAGTCACAATTATTTCTTAAAAGCAAACAAAATAAAGATGAAACTAAACAGAAATTGAACAAAAATACAACCATTTTGTGTTGATTTATAATTTTTTCCCTCTTCTTCCAACCAATGAAAAGTGAAATTTATCTTAAAATATATACATAAATTTCAAATACTTAAGGGAAGACAGCTAATTTTTTGAGGCACACACACAGAATTCATTTCATTACTTATAAATTTACTTTATACAGATTTCATTGACAATTTTTTTACAAGCACTAAAATTAACAAATTTTCAATAAATACATCTTTTTGAAAATAGTTCACTTACATTTTAAATATTTCACCAATTACTACAAACTTTTAGAATCAACAGTTGAAATATTTAGAATTAACAGAATAATAGAAAATTTGCATTCATCGAGAAATAAAAAATTCCAAAAATAATTTAATTTGAAAATATTTTTTAACAGAACTTATATTTTTTCTTCAAAAAAAATTAATAAGACTTAATTCAATAATAACCTTAACTTTCTTTTAGCATTATTATCTGTTTTCAAATAGAAAAAAATATTTTAAGAATCTTGGCCAAGACCTTCAGTATATTTTTATTTTAAGACAAAAACTAAGAATAAAATATATATATACACAGAAGTAAAAGCAAAGCATTACACGTGATTTTAAAAACTGGAGATTGCACATTTTACAGTAAATTGGACAACATGGCAGGTTTAACTACAAAAAATGTATAGTCAGAAATATATGTAAATGTTATAGCAATTAATTCTACATTAGCTGCCTAACATGTAAATGATATACAGATGTATTTTTACTGTAGTCAAATAATGCTGTAAATTCATAACAAATTCATATTTTTTTTCCCAAAAAGAATACATTAAAAAAATCCATAATGTTCAACTAAAAAGAGATCATAAATGTTACATATCCTTCATTTCAACATTACTTGACTACTTTTATACTTTTGAAGAGCACGGAGTTCTATAAATACATAATTAAATTGCTTACAAGATTAAAAATATTTAAGCCAACATTTTTTCCATTTTTATATATATATATATATCTACTTAAAGCAGAAAAGGTTTTAAGATTTTCACTTTGATGCTTATGGTGGTTGTTACTCTAGCATCGTTATTTACTCGCACATTGTTTTGTACGAAGAGGAGGGAAAGTCAGGGAACCTTGTCATTTCTTGTGAGCAGCTTTAGGTAGGAGCACTGTACAGGCTTATGTATGGACAGTAGACCAAGAGCTTCCTCTACAGGAAACCACTTTCGCTTACGTCCTAAAAGTTAACAATATTTTTTTAAGAAATCCATAACAGTTATATCATTAAAAATAATTTTTTTCCCTATTATAGAGGTACACTTTACTCTTTTTTACATGGTAGATATGTTCCTCAGAAAACCGTGCAAAAAAAAAATCATGTAAAAAAATATATGCGACAAATGGTAAATTTGAGGATATGTTAAACAGTTTAAAAAAATCAAGCAAGATGAAAAATCTCTTAATTATTTTTCCAAAAAACCTTGCAAAAAAAGAGTAATAATAAAATTCATATTAAAAATTATATAATAAAAAACAATTCATTTTTATAACAAAAAAATTTTTTGAACTAGTGTTTAGTGAATATTTAGTCTTAAATAAGTACATACAGCATATAAAAATTCAAATTGAAATTAAGAATTAATTTACCAACAGCCATTCATCGCTACTTGATAACAAGCGTGCACGTTTATTACAAACTGGATCAAAAATACTATCATTAGTAGATGAACCAGATATGTTTAGTACAACTGACAGTTTTGATTCAAATGAAACATTTAGTTCATTATTAACGGCCTCGTTTTTTTTTGTGTGTGTGTGGCTAAATCTATTATTAACAGCTGTGTTTTTGGTTTCTTAAGTTGCTTGTATAATTCTTGATAGCCTGCTACACAAAACTTATGATTACATTGAAATTTTAAAGCATGCTCTATGTCAGGATCATGAGTAAGAAAATGTTCTATGCCTGCAAGAAATTTCAAGCCCTCGTGTATTAAACCAGTTGTTAATAGATATAATTTCACGACTATGTCATTATCGACTTCTTTTTTATTATAAACTATCATAAATTTGATCAAATCGTCCTCATCCAAAGGGCATGAATCTCTAAATTTTTACGAGGTCCATGCTATAGCAAAAAAATTGCTTAAAAAAGAAAATTGTTAAATTTGTGATTGTGATTTCAAATCGTGTAAAAAAAGACTGTAAAAAAAAGAGTTGTGTGTATATAAAAGAGATATTAAGGTATATTTTTATTACCTTATATTATTAAGATATTTTTATAACCTTAAATCAATTTCATTACAAATAACTAGATGCAATTTCATGTAGATAAGTAAATTTCCATTTAAAAAAAATTTGTATAAACACAATATTAAAACAAAAATCTCAAAAACTAGCAATATTATGATAACAAAAAGTTTATTCTTCATTTAGTCCCTATTTCAGAAAATACTAATTTAGAATTGCCCATTATATTAATGCCCCCTCCCCAACTTGCTGTACATTTATTCATGGATTTGTATACCAATATGAAGCCTCTTTTGAAAAAAAATTCATGGATATCAAAGAAATTTAAAAGAGTAGGGTATTTTATGATTTAATATATTCAATAAGATTAGTTTCGCAAGACAAACAATGGAAAAATGTCACGGAATGAAACAATTTTTTAATTTATGATAATTATGTTATGGAGTACTTCACTGTTTTTATTCAATAAAATTCAAAACTAAACTAAACAGAACTGAATTGTTACATAATTATAATTAGGTTATTATAATCATTCACACAAAACAATACTTTTAAAACTGATACATTAAAAAGTTCATGCTCATTTTTTATTGCATAAAGACGATATATTTTATTGCTGTTTGATTTTGTTGTTTTCTCTGACTCAAGGGCTAACTTTAGCCAGAGTATAAAAAATATACATGCAAGATTTAAACAAAAATTTCAAAATGCAAGAAAGGGAGAAGGTAAAGGCACAGAATGACAAGGAGAAAGGTCCAAAATAGAGAAAGATTGTTATGGTACATGATGCCCCCCTAAAGTCCTTAACACAACAAACGATTAGAAAAGGGGAAAATCACTTGAGTACCTAGAGATTATAAATCCTATACTTTTTCTAAAGAAAGCAACAGAGAAAAAATGTATGTAGTCATAAATGGAAAGTTCATGTATAGGTACTCTGGTAAGAAAGTTATCAATTGTAAAAGTACATGAAAAAAATGTCACTAAAATATACACTTATTTAAACAAAAAAGGAGAATCAATATTTCAGTTAAATTTAACTTGAATTAAATTCTTTAATAATGTAATTTTTCTTTTCAGTCAAAATATTAAAAAAGATTCAGAAATTCTTTTTACAAAATATTACATCAATAAGATAGAAATGTATAGTACAGAACTTTTTATGTTAGTGAGAAATTATATCAAAATTAAGATTTATTTTTTCCCCCAGAAAATTTCAATTCCCTAACTTGTCAGACATTTTATAGAATGAAATTCATAAATAGAAATATTGAAGGCAATCAAAACAATTTTTTTAGAATGTCATATTTACTCGAATCTGAGTCGCACTTTAATATTCTAATGTTAATGCTACTAAAAATCGGGTGCAACTTAGAATCAAAGGAAAAGGAATTCGTTTGATGAGGAAATTAGAGCAATTACAGGTTCATGTATGTATTTAAAAATTTATAATATTGATAGCATAACTAATTATTCACTTTACTTTAGTTCTCATTTTAAATTTAAATTTCGTAAAATTGGATATTGATAAACCATTTTACACCATTTTTCACAAAAGCTTTATGAAAATTTGGGAAGCGGCTTAGATTCAAATAAATACGGTAATATAGAACACTCACTGCAGTAGTTTTTCTGTTATTTTAACATAAATCTCCATTAATCATTTTTTTAAAAAAGGGTTTAGCGCAATTTAAATTTTTTATACATTCAAAATTTTGTAAAGAATCTGAATGATTAACGGATTGTACATCTACTTGTTTATGTGCAGAAAATCCAGCAAAGCAAGAAATATAACAGAATTAGATATATTACAAAAGAAAAAAAATTTTGAAGAGAGAGGGGATCATTGAAATACTCTAGCATTGCATATTAATGTTTAATATTAAATATTTGTACTAATTACAATGCAATATGAACAAGTAAAATCTAAAACATCGTTTATTGGTCTCTTATCTCTATTTTTTATTTTATTCTTAACTTTGCATTTAAATATCTATAATAAAAACAAAATTTGAAGGAACATTAAGAAAATTCTGATCATGCACCTCACCTTCTAAAGAAAATATCAAATTTCACACATACTACCTATGCTTTTGGAATCTTCCCATTCATCAAGCTCTTCTGTGACGACTAAAACAAACACTGAAGTTCGATGTTTTCTTTCTGGATTCTGAAGAAAGGAGGGAAAACACTAATAAAATAATTATATAAATTTTTATTGCATAATGTTAAATAAATGGGCTGAATTCACAACAGTCACATGATAAATGTTCTCGTATTAATTAGATATGATTCAGATTTTAATGAGAACGAATACAGGGATAAAAATTCAATAGTGATTTCATTGTTTTTGAGATTACTTTTAATTCTTAATTTTTTATAGTTGTGCAGCTTGACTTGTTTGAGTTCATAGCTACCAATGATTGGTCGAACTTTTCACCCAGACTTAAATGTAAGAATAGCTGACCATTCTGATCAACCACAATCACAGAAGTTCTACTCATTACCAACTTATTCTTCTTGCATCGAAATACTGTCTCACTCTAAGCCGGATTCCTTTACTGCAACCGAATTGGCTAGGCTTGCTCGGCCTAATCTTCTCACGGAAAATTTTCAAAGTCCAGATTTTTTTTCACACCCACTTTTAAACAAATTGTAAATGTATTTTTTTATCACAAATATAATGCTTATTTTATTCTAATCTACAATAGTTATATTTTTAAAATTAAGTAATAATTTTCTAAAAAAAGTTATTTGAAAGCATTTATAAAGTCATCAAAATTTCTTAAAAGATAAAGGCTCAAAATAACACTCCTAAAGTGCTCCCACCTAACACAATTCCAAAGGACAAGCACCATGAATACTACTAAAATTCAATCACTTTATTTGAGATCCATTTCTATTTAAAAATTCTGATTTCGTAAAGAAAAGAATGCACAAAAATAGCAATTTAATTAGCAGTATTACATCTTTCTCAATAATCTAAAAAAGGGTTATTTTTTCTCTCGAGAATTTTAATTCTAACAAAAGACAAGTACAGGAAAAATTGTTCAACACGAAACTGAGGGACCGGTGCACTTTTTCATGTTAAAGAATATTGCAAAAAAAAACAGTACGTTCAACAAAATTAAGTTTATTACAGTACATTTTATTTACATAGATATTCATGCATTTAATAAAAATCAATAGAAACAAAAACATTAAATGAACTTAATGAAATTTAATACAAAATTATCAAGTTTTTTTAAAAACAAAACATTTTGGGAAATAACCTAACATTTTTCTTCGCATTGTTTTTTAGCATCAAACTGTCAACAAATTATTTGATATCGTCCATTTTGTTATTCATTTCACCATTGCAATGTGCATCTAAATAACAGCACATACTTTTTATTTTCATGATGTTCCTTATTTCGGATGACGTGGCAACAGGAGCTGTATTACTCATTTCATTTACATTGTCGGAATCAGCATCAATGTTTTTTTTAGCTTTGAACAAACTCCAAAATGCTTTTCTCTGCCATAACATGGGCTGTGTTCGCACATTATCATCTACTGTAATGAATTCTTCCGATAACAATAATACAGAAACTTTCTCGAACATTTCATTAAGTGTTGGCTCAGTTTCAATACCAAGAAAAAAAATCTTTTTGTATTAAGTGATTTTCATTTTGTGTTACGAGGGGAAAAAATGCAAGAAAATACGGTTCACTCCTAGGAGAGCCCACACCCTTGGCGCAAATTACTTTGGTTGGCAATAATTGTGCCATCTTGGTAATCCTAATTTTTTTAAACACTGCATGTGGCAACCCTAACTATTTCTAGCATTTTCATATATTGTGGGCGCACATTTCGAATTTCATTTTGTTGTTGGGCTCCAGGCTGGCTGCGTGTGTGTGGGAATATACTTTAGAATTTTTTACCTTGTTGGATGCAAAAGGTAAGAAAGAATTGATTGAATGGTGTATGAAGGAAGGATTGATTGCTTCAAGTTATGAATGTCCTAAATGTAATGATCGGCATGATGTAACATGGTCGGCAATAAAACGCTTTCTTCGAAATTGTACCAGCCACGCCGAATGTATCTTTGACCATCACCTCGCAGAATAAATATGGCGGCGCTCACACGATCATTCGCTTAGCGATGAGACCTTTAAAACATTTTAAAATCTGTTGTTACGCTGTACCCTCCACTTGGAAAAGATCAGCAGTAAGAAAGTAAGTGCTGTTTTTATATTTTTTATCTTAAATGTTTAATTTCTGTATTGTTTACATATATTTTCATTACGCATCCATCTTATCCAGCTATATTCCATTGCCACCATTGTCGGCTTCACTTGGCGCCATCTTGTTCTGGCTTGGCGCTTTTTTCGATTTGTCGCCAAGGGTGTGGGCTCTCCTAGGATTTTACCGAAAATACATAGCAGTTTGCCAGGACTGTTGTATTATTTCATGCTAACCAAAATTTCGTCTTATGCATTTCCGCATTAAACGTATTTTACAGTACTTGTTTTTTTATAAATGTGTTTCATATCGTTAAAATGTTTCATTCATTCACTTACTGGGTTGAGTGTAGATTGGGGTGTCAGTTGGCAAATTTTTAGAAAGTAGAAACAGTCATCAAAGCATTAATATGTATTGATAGTTGTTCAGAGAAGGTAAAATAGCATTTTCCAAAAAAACAATCAATTACAGAAGGCTTCGCACTTTAAGGAAATGACTTTGTAATTTATTTTCTCATTTGCATTGAGAAAAACTCTAGAAACTTCAGAAAAATCATCTGCTAATGTTTTCTTTTTATTTGAATGTAAAATAAAAGATTCATTTTGAAAATGGCTCCCAAAATTAATAGAGGGCTGTAATTGCACTTGCCGAGGAGAAATATTTGTATCAAATCATAAAGCAGTGTAAAAATCTGTTATTGTATTTTAAAAAAAGGTATTTATAATATGTTAAATTTGAAAGGAAAAAAACGTCCAGCTGAAACTAAAAATGAAAACATAACCATGAACCCTCATCCTAAGACTGCTCGAACATAGGCAACTATCAAGAAAAAAAAGTCTCTGACCCTATAAGAAAATCCGCCAACTCAGATTCATTGTGTCGAAACTAGGAACGTCTTTCGTTATTGCAAGTAAAATCATTCATAATGATTTACAATTAAAAAACATTTATAAATCTGAACTTCATCTTCTTTTGCCAAAACATATTGCAGAAAGAAAAATCAAATTACCATAAAATCCGGCGTATAACGCGCATTTTTAATACAAAAAATAAGATCAAAATTTACAGGTGTGCATTATACACCGGGTATAAAAATGAGAGCTTTAAAATGAAAAAAAAGATGAGGATAAAAAATTAGACTTCTGCTTAGATTGGAATACTATTTATTTAAAAGAAATGACATTTCTTATGAACTTAATGGGCTATATTTCTAAAAGTATATTGTTTTTTCAAAAGCCTAGGATATTACCTCGAATAAATGATTTCAAAACATAAGAGCTTTGCATACGTACATTTCTGGTTTCTTTGTAAAAAAGGGGTGCGCGTTATGTGCCGAATATACCTAAAAATTAAAAATTTCAGCTCTAAAGTATAGGTGCGCCTTATACGCCGGATTTTACGGTATATGAAAAACACCTAATTGCTGAAAATGAAAATGTGTGGCAACACTTGATGAAGCATGGGTATATGTAAGTGACTGTAATAAAAGAAGACCAATTTTCTGTAGCTCGACTGAAGGGAATAACCATACAAAATGGCTTCATCAGGGCACAGAAAAGTTCCCAAAAGGGTTCATGATAGTTGCAGGATTGTTAAGACAAATTAAAAATCAAAAAAGTCTCAAGTAAAGCAAAATTAATTCACTTTACTATCAGTAGAATATTTTGAAACCAATTTTTGAAAAGAAAATACCAGCCTTATATGGAAAGGAGATTGATAAAGTTGAGCTTCATATGGACAACGCTTCCAGTCCAATGTCTAAGTCAACTGCCGTTTATTTAATTAAGAAAAAATCAGAAACAGGAATAAAGTATATCCTATTTGATGAAATACATGTAAAATCACCCGATTCTTCTCCAATGAACTTTGGTGCTTTCGGTTTACTAAAACGAGCCTTTGGAAAACGGTATTCAAGAACACTGAATGTACTTTGGAAAATGGTTCAAAATGAATGGAGTGAAATTAGCAAGACAGTATTAAGAAAAAGTTTACTTTGATAGAAAATTTGAGCTAAAGTCATTGAAAAATTCATGGCTAATAGATAGAAGCAAATTGCCAGAAAAAATACAACATTTATAGGTAAAAATTAACAATCAAAATCATTTCCATGAAGTGCAAATGACCTTCTGTAGAATAATCTTCAAATTTAAAGAAAAAGGAAAACTTGAATTAGAAAATTAAAGATTACCATTGCTTATAAGTGGAGTTCCTTAGAAGAAGAGTTAATTCTTTCACTGGCCTTGAGAAAAGAAAAAAATAATTCTCCCGTATTGATAAGATTTGTGCATTTTTCTCCACATGAACTCAGCAAAGTAAGAATCTAACTGATTCTCACACCAGCAGGTTTCATAGAGATTTTTTGATGGAGCTCCATGTCCCTTAATGAAGTTTATGTGAGCCCCAGTTTGAAATCTTTAAAACTGATGCTGTGATTGACAGAAAGATGAATGAATCCTTCATCTTCTAGACAATCATAAGCTTTCCAGAAGTCTGATATAACAGATGAACCCCAGTGGTGTAACTGAGAATAATAGGGCTCCCGGCAAAGTCAGGATTCCAGGAGAGAGAGCCTCCTCCTTCCTTATTCTGAGCACATTAAAATTAACATTTATTACAACCTTTTTAATCCTAACAAATACTCAGATTCCATTCACTCTTTTGTCTCTATTATACTTCTGTTCACCCAAATATGCTTTTATCAATTTCCAGTCCCACAGGGCACAGAACTTCCAAACACACACCTCTCTATAAAAATTCATGCACAATCAAAACTTTTCTTCAAAACATCAATTTCGAAAGAAATGAAATTGCAGTTCTTGGATATGGGACTTCTGCACCCATATATTCATCATCAAAATCAGAAGCATACTTTCTTCAAACCAGCTATTCTTTTGTATAGGCCTTCCAACATGATGCCCATTTATTCTTATCTTTTGACATTCCTAAATATATTCATAACTCAATTTTTTCTTTTTAACCAGATGCATAGCATTCTTGCAGACCATACATTTGACATTTGAAGCAAACAATCTTTTACCACACCACTGTATTAAGACATTATTCCCTTTTGTTTCAAATCATAAAAAAAATTTAACCAGATGCATAGCATTCTTGCAGACCATACATTTGACATTTGAAGCAATCAATCTTTTACCACACACTACTGTATCAAGACATTAGTCCCTTTTGTTTCAAATCAAAAAAAACCTAAACCATACTTCTCAGACACTGCTTAGGATAATAAAGATTTTTGTATTATGTAAATAGGATGTAGTTCATTGTACGAAATCGCTACCTTTGAAGTTGATGTGGACATTTGATTACTGTACAACTCTAGAGGGTGAAAACCAGAGATAAATGCGATAAATATTTTGAAATTAAATAAAACTTACTTCAAATGTGCCAAGACATCGGCCTAAGTGTCCCCTGACTCCAGCCTCTTCGACCACTTCCCTTATTGCAGCTACGCTCGGCTCTTCATTAGGCTCAAGTCCACCGCCAGGTACTATCCACCTCTCTGGAGCTCTGCTACTAGTCACTAAAAGTACCTAAGAGGGAAAAATAAATCATTTACTGATTTACAGTCAGCTGCAAAAGTATGCTGTACATATTACAGTTCTATGCATTGAGTATTTTCTAGCATTTATCAATAATAACTACTAATCACAATGTCTTTCGAAAGATGAATTTAAAACTAAGACCCCAGAATGTTTCAAATCAATCCTGAAAATATAAATTTCCATGAACAACTAATTCATTAATATTATTCCAAAGAATGTGATTGAATTTTAATCCAAGAGTCTTCCTCAAAATGACATTATAGAGGATTTCTCTTTAAAAAATTATCTCATATCTTCATAAAATAATCTCATATTTAAAAAATCTCTTAAAAAAATTATAGCTTAAAAAAAATTAAAAAAACACACTTTTATAGTAAATCGAACTAATAGGTAAAAAACCTCGTAATATAAGAATAAAATGATTAACGAGAAAATTAATGCCATTGGGATAAAAGCATGGGGTGCTCTATATTAATTGTTATAATTTCTCACCAGTTCTATTCCAAAATGCTGCGTTAGTGTAAAAATGTAGTACAAAGCACACCATGCTTTTACCACAATGACATTAATTTTCTCGTTCATCATTTTATTCTTATATTAAGAATTATTTGTTTACTTTTTAGTTCGATTCACTTTAAAAGCGTGTTTTTTAGTTTTTTTTAAACTATGATTTATTTTTCATTTTTTAGTTCGATCTACAATAAAAGCCTGTTTTTTTAGTTTTTAAAACTTTCATTTATTCTTAGTTGAAATTATCCTTGAGTATTTGGAGCCAGAATTATGTGGCTGCTGGAATTAGTCTTGCTATTCAATGAATATTAATTAATGGGTCTGAAGGGTATTTATTCTCTTCATTTACGGGCTTCGAATGTGACTCCCATATCGTTATATTTCAGAGATTCTGTCTCTATAGATACAGATCTAAGTAATTAAAGTGTGTTAAGAAAAAATATTAAATGTCAATCATATTATCACCTTTTCAACGTATTGCTATAATGTTAATTCGTATTATCACTTCTAAATGTATAAACATTTTTTTTATAAAAATAAAAAATATTTAGCAGTAAGAACATAAATTTTGATTCACATGCACGAGTTTTTTTTTCCCCCTTCCCTTTTTCACGTAAAGAACACTTTTTTTTGTTTTATTTGTATAAACCGCAAGGCTATTTGCAGTTTTAGGGTTGCTCCTTAATCTTTTAGTCGCCAAATTTGGAAATGGAATTTTTGGAATTAGTCACCAAATCTGAAAATGGTTTATGCAATTAATCGCCAAATCTGGAAACGATATAATGAGAGAATTAGTCGTTCCTAGGAAATCCTTATTTTTGACCATCATGATCAGGATAATGAAACAAAATTATGAAATTATTGTATTGTCATCGGCCCTTGACAAGTGTGCAAAATTTCAAATTAATCTGACCTTTTGAAGGGGGTTAAAATCGAGTTCTAAGATTCCATTACATACAAGTGAAACTTATAAAAGCATGTTAAAAAGATGCCATCTTTCCCATTCATGAATAAAATCAACATTGTCAATATATTTTACACAAAAAGAGATTTTTTTCTTGTAATCAGACATGCTAAAAATTTTAAATATTTACAAACACATTTTAAAATAATCATAAGATTAAACAATACTTGCCTATTGACGCTCCCGCGGCCAAATTTGTGCAAAGCGAATTTGAATTGCAAAGCAAAAAAGAAAACCATAAAAAAAATTCTTATTCGTATTTTTTATTTGGCAAAAAGATTTTCATTGTCAAAGATTCCAAAAGTCAGATTTTTTTAGAAAATTTATCAATATTGACTTAAAAATTGAGTCAAAACAGTCTTTCCATTCTCTCTCACGATGCTGTCACCATCTGAACTTGCCCAAATACAATTCAAGTAACATCATGCTGTTCTGTTTCTTATTCCTTTATTTTGCAATGGTCCACATTCTTTAAAAAATTTGAGTTTGGGCACCCATTTCAGGATCAATAAAATTGTATTCATGATTGATGTTTGCATGAAAGAACCCTTCTCTTTTTATAGTTTGTTTGGTAATCTTTCCATAAAGCATTTCCTACTTGAGTGTTTGACATCAGTGAGTGGTTCAAATGGCACAAATTTGGTTGTAATAGCATTAACGCGCACATACCAATTAAACATACTTGAAATTAAGGTACACAAATTTAAGCTTCCAATTCTATATACCCAAAACTGTTAAATTAGATTGTAAGCTTTCGATCAAAACACAAAACATCAGACAAATTACATGAATTAAAAAATTTAATTCAGCACAATTATTCTTAAAAATTAAAAATATTAAAACATCTTTTTAATGGAGTACTAAAACAAAAAAAGCATAAAGAAATCTAAAAATATAAAACCTCAAATTTTGAAGTATTAAATTTAGATTTAGATAAATATATCTAAATCTATAGTTCTAATTCTTTAGATTTAGATAAATGAATAACAGTATTACTTATGCCAAATTGTAAAAATTACATAATTTGTTGAATATTTTTAAATATTGCAAACATTTCAAAGCTCTAATAAAAAAACCAAGCTCAACAATCACCAAATGTTTTAGTCATTGGCGTAGTGAGTTGTGAGGGACCCTGCATTAAAACTCCTTTGGGGACCCTTTTTTAGAAAAGAAAACCATGTTAGTGGTACTGTAATTACACATATTGGGGATCCTGTATTATTAATATGGCTGATACGGTGGTGGTTACACTCTTGTGTGTGGTTTTAGTAATGATTTCCTTCTTTAAGGTATAACATTGCTTCTAATTAAAAAAAGATTAGCCAGAATATGATAATTCCTCAAATTCTGTCAAACCAAAAAGGCTTTATACTGTAACTTTACAGGGGAATGAGTAAAAGTTTATTAACGTCACACCTACAAAGCCACACAAGGACTATTGGCAACGGACCTTGTAACTGTGAGCCTTGGTCAAATAATGAGGACCACAACTGAACCCCAAACACCCTCCTCTCCTAACTATGACACCAACAGGTTAACATAGTCTTGACAGATTTAATGTGCATCGGCCCTTTTTACACAGCAGGGAGGGTCTTCAGTGGCACTATTTACGGGTGAAATGGAAGGGTTACCATATTGTAACCTTTATCGCTCAAAATTTGGCGACCAAAAGTGGGTCCTCCTATGACTCAACCAAAACTTTGAATAAATCCAAACTGTTTGAGTAATTATCCATCCAATAAAATTCTTAAAACGTATGTCATTTTTTTTTCCAACTCTTTTTCCTTTGATGTACATATGTATCACTGGCATAGCTAGCTCTGAGGGGGGTCAGTATCAAAATTCCTTCGGGGCCCTTAGTAAGATATGGGAGCTCTATCAGTGAACTGTAATTACACCCCTGATATGCATTATGGTTATTTTTTTTATAACAGTTATAAACGTCTCTAAATTTTAAACCTTGCAAAAATATAATTGGTATCCCTAATATGATACTGAGCTTAAAGGAATGATTTAACAACTTCCCAACTCATCATATACAGTTCGATAAAAATTACTTATTGGGTACAAATAAGCAATATTGGCAACTCTTTGAAAAAAAACTATCAATATTTGTTGCAGAATATTTATTAAAAATACTAGTATATTTAGCATGCACCAATTAGTTCTTTAGTCAATAATTCATTGTTCTTAATCATATTTTGAAATAATTCTTCATATTATATCAATAATAAAAAATTAAGTACAAACTTAAATTATCACATTTTTAAGTATAGTGTACTTAAAACAAATTACTTTTAATATTTCCATTTCAAAAAAATACTTGAACACAATCTGATAATTTATAACAATGCAGGTAAAAGTAATTAAATAGGAAATTGAGGGAAAAATTTTTTAGTAGACTGTACTGAACTTATATAATAAACAAATTCGAAGGTAAAGATATGATATAAAAGTGAATTTGAGTTTCATTTATCAATTTACGATTTTCAAATTTAGAGAAATTCCATCACAATTTCTAATATATATTGATCAAAATTAGTTTCTATGCTTAATGCTTATTAAAAATGTCTTGATTTTGAGGACGCTAAAAAGAAACAAAATCAAGCTTTTTTTTAATCAAAAGTTACAAATGTGTGTTGTAAAAAAGTTTTAAGCCTTTCGGAAAAATTCCATGATAAAACTAAATACTAATTAAATGCATATTAATTTTTCAAATCAAGCCAATAAAGAAAAATTATCTTAAATATTTCCAAGTATATTTTTTTAAATCAAAAAAGTATTGACATAAAATTTCATTAAAATATTGAGAATAGCAATGTAAAAAGGAAAATTTTGAAAAATTAAAATTGTACATTTTATTAAATGTATTAAAAGTAACTACGACATCACCATACGTTTCAATAATTCGTAACTAATAAAATTTATGCAGTAACTTTGCTAAAAATTAAATATAATCGCAGAAAACCCCATTTCGTAATTATATACTGTCTGGTAGAAAAATTAACCAAGGCAAATTCAGCTGTATGTTCACGTGCCCAAAGCAATATAAAGTCGCGAAATCGCATATACAAAATCATGTTAACAAATCACCACAAATTTTTTTTTCTACATAAAGTCCAGAATGCAAAATCAGAAAAAGTTGTCAAGTGTCCACTTAATTATGATGCAGTATATAATTAACTAACCTCAGTTTCTTGTTCATCCTTAACACAAAGACAGGCCGCTCGCCGACGAAATCCGTCTTCATCGTACGTTCGGGTGGAATTGGGTTTTTCCTTCACCATTTTGTAAGAGAGATGAAAGAAATAATTAGATGACTAATACCTAAAAGTAGCAGGGCTTGCGGTGGACTACGTAGCCATATTCTTCATTTTTCTTACTATAGATTGCAGCAGTAGTGAAACGAAAAGCGCAGGATCACTTCGCAGCAGTGCAGGCTCAGGATTGCTCTGGTTTTCTCCTGAAATAAAGATGTAACATCCGCGCATCTTCCTTGCTAAAATTTTTAACTATTCTGTTAATTAACATTGGTGAGTGGAAAAGAATAATTGGGAGTTTTTTTTACAGTTGTCAGCAAGACTTTTAAATTAAAAACGGTCGAATTTTTAAACGCTTGACCTTCCCCTATGTGACGGCTCACCCACAATTCTTATTTGCTGTACAGGACAGTAGTCTCGCGTAGCAACAGAGAACGAGGCGAAATTTGTCCTCTTACGTCACAACAGCCGCAGTGAAGGCAGCAGCAAAAAATGAATGACATCGTGAATTTCTCCTCTGTGTTTGGATTGTAAAGTGTCTTTTAAATTAATCGCAAACATTTCGTGCAATAAGATGAATACAATCGCTTTCTCGAAAACTTTTGTATTTTAAGCACTCTGCGTTTGAAAAGATATATACATTTGGTAATATCACTTTGCTGTTTTGTGATATATAGTGTTATTGTATGACTCAAGGTTTGTTTTTGTTTTTATGAATGCCTAATATGACGAAATTATGAATTTTGTTATCTGTAGTGTATTTTATGTTGAACTGATCTTTTTACAAGATGTTAACATTTTATAATGCAGATTAATTTATTGGTATTTTGCAAATGAACTTGTTCGTGAAATTAGAAGTAACTGTAAAATCACATTGACCTATATTGCGCAAAGGGTTATAAATAGTCTTTTCATAAGTTCATTATTTTTATTGTGCTTTAGTGAATTTTAATGTTTCACTTCATGATTTGTTCGTTATGGATCGAATTAGGTGTTAATTTTATGTATTTCTAATTAATTTTTCTAGAGGTGAAGTCCCCAAAGACTTGCATCAAATTTATGATTACATGTACAACAAACGTATTATTGGATGGCCTTTCAGAGCATGGCAGCTGACTCAGGTGGTTCTTATGAACCTCTACAACTTGAGCCCTTTATACACCAGGTAAGATGTTAATATAATGTTAAATATAATTTTATTTGTGTCTTTGTAAATTTCATGTACATTTTCCAATTTACCTCCCTCCCTTTCATCTTTTTAAATGCTTTGTTTAAAAACAAATTGTTGACAAACAATAAAGCAGGTTTTGTAAATGTATGTATATTGCTGTATTATTTCTTATGTTTTAAATGTTAATGTTCACTTCTCCATCATTTGTTTAAAATTTGTGAATTATTTAAGTTTATTCAAAATATTTCTAACAAAAAATCTTTTCTCTTCATTTATTGGCTTAAAATCATTTTGGTTGGATACTATTGTTAATGTTTTTACATATCCATGTGGTTAATATCCTTAACATCAAAGTTGTATAAATCTGTTATTAATCGTAGAGTTTTTAAATTGTGTCAAACTTTTAAAAATTAATGTATTATTTTAGGTTATTTTACAGATATTTAAAGAAAAAGTATTTTGTTTATAAAGATTTTATTTTGCTGTTTTTAAGTCATTCAAATTATAATAACAAATGACATTTAATGTAACAGTTTTTGAAGAATATTTTTATTAGCTGATAGTTATGTATTATGATTTAGTTATATATCCAGATAAAAAATATTTTTATTTTAACTAAGTTAATAAATTTGATATAATGAATTAATTTATTTGTTTCTGATTGTTTACATATACATAACCTATTTTTGTTTTGCAATCTTGAATTCTTGCGTAGAAAATTTGTTTATTTATCTTAAGTATCGCACTTTAAATACGTTAATGTGGGTAATTTGTTAATTGTGTTGTAATTTTTAATGTTTGTAGAATGATATATAAAATATCTATTAATATTTTGGTGTAAATTGAATTTTAGGACAGGTAAAATTTGTGTTGTAAATATTGTTGAAAACTGCTGAGCTTGATTGTGTAATTTCATTTTAATTAACTACAAAAAAAATGAAAAGTTTTAAAATTTTAAGGTTCAGGGAAAAAATATTTTTTTAAAAAAAATGAATAGACAATTAGTGGAAGGATATTTTAAAAACAAAGAATTTAATAAGTAGATTAGCTTACTAATATTTTTACAAAAGTAATTCTTCTCATTTCTTAAATTGAAAAAAAATTATGCTATCCTTTAGTTTTATGTTATAATTACTGTAATCACTTATGTATTTGTTAAAAATAAATTGCAAAAAAATGTCACTTTATTATTATCTTGAAAAGTTGCTAAGTCTTTATGTATACCACATTGTAAAAGTATTTAATTAAATGATTCGATTTGTATTTTTAAAAACATTTAAAATGGTAGCAACAACAAAAGTACAAACATTTTCTTTTAAAAGTTTGTTTCAACAATGAAAATCATTAAAAACTCTTAATTTTAAATAACTGTAGTTGTGATGTTGTTATTTTTCTATATTTACTCACACAAGCTTTTATTTAAAGCTTTATTTTGAGTTTTCTATGCTTTGACCTTGGAGGGAAAAAATTTCCTTCCTGTTTTGAAACACTTCCTGAGAAAAATATCTGCTATTGAATTGCTAACCTTACTTTTATAAATATCTTACTTATGAGTAAATATTATCACAGAAAGAGGCAATGAATCATTTATTATTGCTTGAAGTGTAGATTCAACCATGACTCATTTTATTACTAAGGACAGGACAATATTATTGCTTGAAGTGTAGATTCAACCATGATTCATTTTATTACTAAGGACAGGTTGTAAAAAAGGAAAGAAAGAAAACCAGAAAGTTTAGGATGTAGCCTTGATTATTGCAGTTTTATTGTCCCGATTCGAAATCTCTTAAGTTCTATTTTCCTAGTCTTGAAATTTTTTTTAAATATTTTTGCACAAAATGAAATCCAAAAATATGGGTATTTCTGGGGTACTAGGAATCAAATAGAATTTGGAATAAACTGAAAGTCTAATTTATTTTTTTAATTTTTAGTTGAATATTTTCAATTTTCTAAATATTAAAATCTGAGTTTTTATTCATCTTTTCATGTTGCATCTTGACACCCTTGTGTCAGTTGTTTCTTCTTTCTCACTGAAAATGCTCTGATTGTTATCAAAAAAAATATACATACAGTTTGTCTCTTAATTTTTTTTAAATACTGTAGTATTTCTCTTATATTTTCTTTCTGTGTTCATAAGTTGTAAATGTTTTCTGAGAAATGTTTCGAGACTTAAAAATAATTATGTTTAATATTTTTTCTAAATACTAGTGGATAGGGGGTAAAATTGATCCAATTAAAAAATGTTATGCTGATTAAGCAGTTTTTGTTCATATTAGATCTTATTTGGTTTTATTTGTAAAAAAGTTAAAAACAGTGCTTCATTTCACATGTCAGTTAAAATAATCTGGTCACAATTCCTGTGCACTATAGTTTTAATTAAGATGACCAGATTTATTACAATGAAAAGGAGGACGAAAAATTTAAGAAAAAATTTTAATTAGCTAAATATATCAAAGATTTTATTAATTCAAACAAAAATACACTAATTGTGCTTACATCCCTTATAGTTATTTACTTAAACTAGTATTTTTCCATTGAATGAATTTTTTTTCTCATTATATCAATTTCTAATTTATCGAAAGGTTCAGATCAAGAAAAATCCTACATATTGAACTTTACGGTACATAAAGCTAAAGTATATCAACATTCAATCTTGGTTTCTCATCTCTCCAAAAATCATTACCAATTGAGAAAACTCTTTCAATTGCTGCATTTGTTCTAGGGCAGCACAATGTAAATTCAACAAGAATAACTAAATTGTTATATGGAATGTGTTCATTTTTGAATTGGTTAAATATTTCCATCCATCCTTTATCAATTTAAACAAGCTGATTTTCCCATTGTTCTAATTCATCAAAATTTAAATATATACATTCAGTCTTATAACTTCAAACAGGCATTTGTTATGAATTTTAATATCAGGCATTTCTTTCAATAAAAACTCAACATAATTTTTCTATATCTGGCCAATTTACTTGCATTGAAGTGACGCGTAACAGTTCCGCCTGGCTTCTCTGAATACAGAGATTAACAGATTAGCTTTTAAAATATTGAAAAGGAGAACAACACTTTTCAAGGAAGGACAGAACCTATAAAAGAATGACTGTCCTTCCTAAAAGAGCACAATTGGTCACCCTATTTTAATGCAATATTCACCTATTAATGAAACTAAACTCAAATTTTCCAATTACTTAGTTATTTATTAAGTTTCAAAAAAATTTTTATTAATTTTTGAAGTTGTTTGATTATTCAAAATAATGACTAAATATGATCTAAAATATGATGTTAAATTTTTGAAAAATAAGGTATTTCAACATGTAATATGAAATAGAACTTATTTTAGTTACATTGATCTTTTTAGGTTGGAGGACATTCATCTATGCTCCAGTTAGATGATGATACAATATGCAAACCACTAATCCCTCAAGAATTAAATTTTTACAAAACAGCTCCTGATGGTCTAAAAGAATTTATGGCGGAGTATAAAGGTGTGATATTAAACCCCTTATCCATGTATTTTAAATTGACTACAATGCAGTTTTATAAATAATTTGATAACCATTGACTGATGCAATTTTTTCTCATGCTTAAAAAAAGTTCAAAAGTGTAGAATAGGATGCCCCTTGATGAATTTTTACCAACCATTGCTAGTGCTCACCAAAGTATCAATGGTCATTTACAAGTAGCAAAATGGTGCATTTTAAAATTAATGTAAAATACAAATTTCAACATTCTAAAAAGAGAATTATTGGGATATAGTGAATTCATGAAACATTTAAAATTTAGAAGTAAGAGTTATGTTATTTCTTTTTTGTTAGAATTCTTATTTTACTCGGAGTGGAGGGGGCAGAAGGCACATTTTTAATATTACAAAGAAATTGTTGGTTTTGTGATCCTACTTTATATCAACTCAAGGGAATTTAGAATTTAAATAAATCTTGCATGAAGTGATTGAGTTTTTGTTGTGCTCAAGATCTTGTCCTTCATAATACTTATCTCTGAGACACATTAATCTCAAAAGAAAATTCTCATTTAGTTTTTCAAACTCAAATATTAGTTTTCATTAAAATCTGGATCATACCTAATTTACTTTCTTCAACTATTCTTTCTCTTAGGTTTCTTAATACAATATTTATTTGTTCCTTTCACATTATTTCCAAATAAGTTTATTAGTTGGATCCTTCCTTATTTTCCCTACAGAATATTCGAAAAAAAATTAAGTCAAATATTTAACAATACATTTTTTTTTCTTGGGTAATTTTCACATTCTAAAATTATTTTTTTATAGAAATGACGTAAATTATACCTAATTGTACTATTAAGGAAAATTTTCTAAAGACCAACTCTAAAATAAAGAATTTAAATAATACAAATTCTCAACAAAATAAACAATGAATGTCTAAGCGAGAATCTTGGGTAAAGTTTTTCAACAATAGTAATGAAATGTTTATTCTAAAGAAATTGCCAATCATTTTAAAAACATCCACCAATTTTAAATAACTAATAACATTCAAATACAGAAAAAATGTGACTTTATCAGAATAAGTTCGCATTTTATTTATTGTATCTGGGCTACCAAAATAAAGAAGTTTATTAGAATGAAATCATTGTTGCACCATGATATCAAAAAATCATCATGAAATCCAAAGGACGCTGTTCTACATTCCAGCCAAAAATGCATTTGTTTACTGTAATGATTGGTGTTTTAACTTCCTATTAGTGTTAGATACAGTGACATACATTTGTGACTTTTGATCTTTGCTAGGGAACGTCTTCATATTGTGTCTGCTCTTGTGAAAGAATTTCTCATCATGCAAGTCCTCATGGGTTAAGAATGTAGTGATTGTATTTTGCGTTATCAACTAAAATGAAATATGTAACTGGGAGAAAATGCACAATTTTTTTTAAATTTTAGTGGGATATTTTTAGAGAAATTTCTATAACATTCTGAAACATTAATTATATTGTATTTCATAGAAATAAATTGACTATAAAAAAATTACACCATTTTAGATTGTTTCTGTTGTTACTTATGTCACCTGATCAACAGTAATATCAGATTGAGGCCCACAAAATTCATTACAGTAAAGGAATACATATATGCCTGTTAGCTGTAGCTTTGAGCACCATACAGGTGACTGTGTGATTTGGCTCGATTCCACCCCAATTTTGAGGGAAAACATCCTGGAGGTGGTCAAGGCCTTCCACCAACCTCACAAGAGAACTTGTGGCTGGACGGCCCCAGGCTGCAAAGGCACTATACGTTTACAAACATTCATGCCTTCTCTGGGATTCAAACCCAGACCCAACAGCTCTGTAGTCAGCATCACTAATGCTACACCAGATGCATGGCAGACCTATTTCCAAGAGAGTTTTCTAAATTTTGAAGTTGGAGGGGGAAAAATCAAAAGTTTTAATTATAACAGGAATCTTGAATATTAAAAGATGGAAATTTGTTTCAGTTTTGACGTAAGAGTTTTAGTTTTCTTCTTAAATTGTTTAAATTTGTTTATCTTTTGAGGCTTCTAGTTTAGTAACTATTACTCCGATAAAAAATGCAGTCAAAAATCTATATGGGCTGAGTTAATTTTGTTTTCATTTATTTTAAGTTTCCTGATACATTATTTGTGTTTTCTTTTTTTTTTAACCCATTTTACCTGTCAAAGCATGACATTCTTGAAATAATTAAAAAACAATTTTTTAAGTGTTTAAATATTTGAAATGCCATTTCTATGAAATTGCAAAGTTACTTTGGAAAGGAATTGTCTCAATTAATTCATAAATAACTTTTTTCTGTTTTTGAAAATAAGCTTTTTCTTTACTACATTAAATTCTTCCTCGGCCGTGATCTGAATAAGCACTATTCAACCAGTATAAGTTTTTTAATCAAGAAAAAGGTTGTATCTTTAACCTTCATTCTTCAAAGTTTATAAACAATCATGGAAATCTGTGTTACTGATACAAAGGCCGGATGTTAAAAGAAGTAAATAAGTAGTGTTGACTTATTTACACCTGTGTACATAATTAAAGAGAATGGGCTTTTGTTAGGATTAGTTCTTGGTGATATATTTAATTTTTTATAAATCTTTTTCTTTTAAAAAATGAAAGATAAGGTATAGGAGAAAGATAATGGAAACAAAGTTTGGTAATAAAAAGTTTTTATTGCCCTGTTTATACTTTTGAGTGGCAGAATCTCTTGCAGGAAATTTTACGCTTGTCTTTTCTTATCCTTGAACTTCACTAGTAGATCACAAAGATAGTGGAATTTGTAAAAAAGAGAAATATATCATCATAGTGATGAATGAATTGTTTGCAAGATAAAATAATCAGTCTAGTGAAAAATGAAAAATCCAGGTGTTTTGAGATAAGAAATTGAATAGAAAAAGAAATGACACTGAAAGTTTAAAGATCAAGTGCATTGATAAACATTTAAATCACATTCTTATCTAGTATGTCACTGTGTTAGAGATAATTTTTAAGAGGCTTTTTTTTAAAATCTTGTTATTACAATTTTTGCAAGGCTATGTTTGTAAGCTAAACTAGAAATATTTAGAAGTACCAATTTTTTTAAAAAAAAATTTTAATTAGTTTAATGATTAAAATTTTGAAGTTGAAGAATAAAAAAATCACTCAACAATATGATCAAAAATATTTTATCATCTAAGAAGAATAAAATTTTTGAAACTATAATGCAAACATGTTCAAAGTTACATTTATTAATAGATATAATTCGCTAAACTACATTGAGCAACTAAATAGTGAAAAATACCTTTTAGTTTTAAATATTATAACAGAAGTAATTAATTTTGAAGTTAAGTTATTTGGGATTAGCAGTTTCAAAAAGGCATAAACCCATGGGAAAAATACATTTATTGTAGTTAATTTACCCATTTGTAACTAAATTTTTTCCAATACTAATTTTTCTAATGTTATTAAGACATTCTTTAGGGGGGGTTGTGTGTGTGATATAGTACTAAATAGAAAAAAATAATTTTTAACTTGTTTAATAAGTAAGCTTTATAATTAACAACGCACATCTATATAATCTAATATCTTAGTTGCCTATATTATAATTAATGAATGCTTAGACGGAAAAATATTTATAAATGTTAGTCACAATTTAGTCAGTATTTCAAGCATGGTGGTAGAAAAAAACAATTCTTCCATGAAAGAATTTTTTTTATGTGGGAGTAAAGGATTTATCATACACACATTACAGTTTTCTAATTTACTGCTGTAATGAAATAAATACAAAGCTCTAATAATCCTTGGTATTGTATATATTTTGTAAACATAGGTTTCCTAAAATATGTAAATTATTTCTGTTAACGAAGCCAGAAAAGTATAAATAAAGTTCTGGCATGAAATTCAAGTCAATGAAGTCTTCTGGCTATTTGCCATAGTGTCTGAAGAAATCAAGGAGAAGATATATTTCAACATTTAGTTAAAAGATCCTTTGCTCTTTTAGAATATTTCTTCCTTTGTGTTTTCTCTGAACTGTCTTGAGTTGGTGATATAATTTAAAAACAAAACTGTTTTCAATATGTATAAAATACAAAAACATTGATTTTTATTCATTGAAGGAATAATAGTTTTATTATATATTACTCAAAATCTCACTAATACATTTCCAATTCTATATTTGAATATAGGAATTTAAATAAATAGTTTAAGCATTTATATAAAAATACAAGGAAGCATTGATTTTTAAAAATGCAGAAATTGAAACTCTAATGCATGTTTATATTTATTGATTACTGGTTTTATAGATTAAAGGAATTTAAAAATGTCTTTTCTTGAATATTTTTTGTGTCATTTTTTTATATATTTAATTTTGGCTCTGAGAGGTTCTAGAACTGTTTTCCTAAAACCAAGCATATAACGTGCATCTCCGTTATAACACGTACTTATACTTTCAAGCCACAATTTTTAACTTTTAGGCATATTCGTTGCATATAACACCCCCTCCCCCTTATAAAGAAACCTGAAATTTACATGAACAATTCTCTTATGTTTTGAAGTCATTTATTCAAGGTATTTTTCCAAGCTTTAGAAAAAATAGTATTCTTCTAGAACAACAAGTTCTTAAGGAATGTCATTTCTTTTAAATAAAAAGTATTTTGATATATGTAGAAATCTAATTTTTTTCTATGCTCATCTTTTAATTATATATATTTAAAGCTATCACTTTTTTACCCAATGTATAACGCGCACTCGTACATTTCGAGCTTATTTTTTGTGTTAAAAATGGGCATTACATGCCAGATTGTATGGTAATTGATGTAAATGGACTTTTGTATGCTTGACAAATATTAAAGTATATAAATTAATTAATGATAAATAATTCTCCTTTCCTTCTTAAATGCTTTTGTAATGAATATTTTTAATTTCATCTGAATTAGTCTCATAAAGGATGTAATAAACTATTTAAGCAATGTGTAAAATATTTTATTATTTGTTATTCCTATTTGTCTTTTTTTGTATTAGTGTGTATAAATATTTTAGTGTAAAAAAATTATTGAGCTCTTCGATTTTAAATTTTATTCATATGTATAAATAAGTTATTTTAATAAAAATATCATTAAATTTACACTATGAATGAATTATAGAATTATATGTAACTGTATGATTTGTATTCATTTTATTTTTATTATTTATTTTGTTTAATTAAAAAATCTGGCATAGCCTTTGTACATGAATTACATGAGAAATTGTTTTGTTGCAGGTTGCATTGAAGTAACATTTTCAGAGGCCCGTGATGGTTACTTAGATTTAACAACTTATTTGCCAACAACATTAAAAAAGTCTTCTAGCAAGCCAAACTCTCGTCAAAATTCTCTTACTGATGAACGGAAAGCTAAGCACAGGTATATTGAGAAAATTTTCTTGTCTGCATATTATATAAGTAATTAATACTCTCAAGTACTAACCACAACTATCTACTTATTAGAGATGAATTTTTTTAAAAAAACAATTTATTTGATTTGCTTTTATTTTAAATTGAGTTTTCTTTCCCCCATTTTTATATGCATGACATTAAAAATCAATTTTATTTAGTTATTATTTAACTTGCACATAAAGCACACCCTATTCTCTGTAAACCTAAGATTAAAATAATTTTCATAGCTCCTACATATGTCATAGATTGCAGAAAAAGTCATTTTCCCAAAATGGGTCTTTAAAGAGGCTAGAAATTTAAGGTCTACACATGTGGACCTCAAATCTCAGTGGAGTAAAATATAGGAAAATTTCCAGTTGATTAAAGCACCGAAATGTGTGTGTTTAAAATACTGAAGCTAACTTGTAAAATGCAATAATTATTTTGCTTATCTTTCAGTGGTTGGTTTACAACAGCTCTGTGCTTTACATGTATGTTTTCATCTTTTTTTTTGTTTGTATCCAAACATTTCCTCTTCTGTTTGCTGGTTTTGTTTCCTTAATTTGAAAGACCTATTGCAATGTGATATTCAAATCAAGGCATATGTTGCTTATTACCATTTGTGTGTGTGTGTTTTGGAATCTTCCCTATTAAATCCAGCTGTTAGATATAGCAAGATCTATGAAATAGCTATATATATATATATATATATATATATATATATATATACAGGTCATTTTTTTAATAGGGCATTTGTAAAGTGTCAAACATTGGATCTTATAAATTTGAACCAACCTCGCCTTCATTGTATTATTTGACAATGGCAAATTGTGTGATATGCTAATCTTCCTCTTTTCTTCTTTTGACCACCTATTTGAACTGGAAGTAGGGTTGTTTATTTTGCATGAAGACAACTAAATGACAGGTTTTATTATCCTTCCATTTTAAAATGCAATTGTTTTTGTCATCCAGGATGGGCTTTACCCTAATCTCTTTCAATCATTATCTCAATTTTCAAATTTTCTTGAGATGTTCATATTTTGTTGTATTTTACAATTCTTTTCTGAAAGATATTATTTTTGAAGGAAATAGTCTATTTATACTATTCCTGTGTAATATCTGCTTGTGTAAATAAAATTATTAGAATTCTTAGGAATACTTTCCAAACTTATAACAGAACTATTTAAACTTAATGTCTTTAAATCTTCTTCAGAGACACATAATTTTCCAGTTTACTGAAAATGCAGTCAAAATTTTAAATTAAATGACTTAGATTTTATGAGGCAGAAAGAAGAGAGGTATATATATAAGTGAACCTCTGGACTGAAGAGGTTATGCACTTTGCATCTTAATATTGCTAATTCCTACTAATAAAAACAACTATTGTTAAAAGGGATCTTTTGATAAATGTCAAAATACTTTTTTTACATCAATTATAATTTCACAACGAAATTGACTTTTTTAAAAAATTGTTTGTGCAAATATGACTTTGCATCATATGTGTAAAGTTTTGCTGTATGAATGAAAAATTAATAATATAATGTATAGTATTGAAGATTTTAGAAATTTCATTTTCATGTATTTTATTAAATTAAAAAAAAATTTCAAAAGAAAATTCTCTATTATGTAGTCTATATATTTTAATAGGATAAAACTAATTAAGTATATCTGTATTAATAAATTGAATAAAATGAACTTCATTGAGTATTCATTTTTTTAAGATTGTTGTGATGTATATCAGAAAATTATTTTTCCTGTGAGTTAGCATTTTAAAAATGAAATTCTACAATCAGACTGAATTTTTTTAACTGCTTTACTTACCTTTTTTATTTTGTTTTAGATCTACAAAATATCATATTTTATTCTATTAAATATAAGGCACTAAAACAAAACATAATATTCAAGTTTTAGGCTGAATTTTATTTTATTTTTTTGATAAGTGCAAAAACATACTATTTTACCATCAGTCTATTATTCCAAGTTATCTCAGGCAATAATAAAATTGTTAGTCTTTTTATATGATAGTTTTTGAAACGTTTTGGTTGAAATTCAACCAGAAGAATAAACAAAAGGTGTGATTTAGCAAACTTGATATTCCAAAACGGTTGCGAGATATAACTGTGGCCGATTTTCGAATTGCCACTGCCCATTACTGTCTATCTAAGCATTTAAGCACAATAGGCATTGCCTAGATTCCCCTGTGTGCCACTCCAACGAAGAAATGGTCACCATTCATTTGGCACACTGTCGTGCATTCAACTCTGGATCCAAGTGGAGCAGATATTGGGAGGCTAGACACAAAATGTGTGATTTATAGACTATACTGTGAACTTGTGTTTCTTGTTATTGGTCCCTCTTTTCTTGTTTTGTTTGCAGTTGTCTTGTAATCTGCCATTGGAGATTTAAAAAAGTTTTTGAAACAAGGGACAAAAAGTGAAACCCTACTTTCAGTACACTGGTGTGTCTGGATTTGTTCTTTCTAGCATACCTTTGAAATCTCTTTTATGGGAGCATAAAGCACACTGTCTCATTGAATTTGATTTTTTTTCTCAGTAGCAGCTCAGTAAGTTCCATTCTGAATTATTTAAGTGATGTGGACCTTCTGATTTACAAATTGTTCCACATAGCCAAATCCAATAAATGGAAGTAAATCTTATTGTACTTTATCTTCATGAAGAATAAGCATTTAGATGCTGGTCTACTCGATCCACGTCACCCATTTTGTCAATAACACATTCAGTCTTGGGTGTTGCTTCTCCCTGTGTTTATTTGTCTCATCCTGGATTTCAATTTTATGCTTTGCTTTTGTATATCATCCAAAATTAGGCAGATTACATGTTCAGCCCCACCATCCATCAGTAAAACTCTCCAACAAAAATTATCAAAATAATTTCTCTCATTGGAAGCTTCAGTCTGAGTGAAATCATGATAAAACAATTCATACCAACAAATTATCCTATGCTTGAGATAAGTCAGGGTAATAATTAATTGCAATATATACAATCCCCAGATAATACAGGAAATTAGTTAATGGAGGAATAAAAATGCTGTAAAAATTTTAATTAAACCCTTCCCTTCCAACCTATCTTAATGCAGTTTTTAAAGTGCAAGAGTTCATGGAGCATGTGCTAATATTTTTTTTTTATTTTGTTGCTGCATTTTTTATTTTTGTGAAGTTTTATTTTGATAATTCAATTTTAAATACCTCTTTTTGTTTTAATTTTATTTGCTTTTTATCATTTTGCTAAATGAAATTGATTCTGTTAACTCATCTACTTAATGTATCCATTGTTTATTTTTAGAGATACGCAAAAGTATCCACCATTAAAGATGACTTGTTATTTACCTAGGATACGATTATGTCAGTCTGGTAATATTAGGATTGAAAGCATTCCATTTGATGATGCAAAGAAGAAATTTGAGGAATGCAATCATGGTAAAGGTCAAAATGGTAGTTTACTTAATCCATGGGTCTTACATTGTCATCAGAAGCAGATGAAAAAATTGCAAAAATCATCATCGACTATTAGCCAAAGTGAGATATAGAATTTTTTTATTAGATTAAATTTCTTACGATAGATAAAATTTATTCTGTTCCATCTTCCCACCAAAGATTTTTAAAAAAGTTACTTGGATCATATTTGCTCTTTCTCTTGCAGAAGGATGAACTACCCAATATTTATTGAATGAATAATTCATAATCATTCAGTAATGTTTTTATTGTACTTATGCAGTTGCAAAGATATTTTTAAATAATCAAATATATATGAAGTTATAACTTAAATTGTTAGCAGAATGTCTATATTTTCAAAAAAAAATCTTTTATAGAAAATTGTTAAAATAATGCTTTTTTGTATAATTGCATTAATTAGCAAATGAAAAAGAATCATTTAGAATTTCGAATTATTGCATGTTGTAATTTATACTTTAATTGTTGAATGAAACAAATTCTGAAGTGTTTTTTAAAAATTATATGAACAATGCTATTATTTTTTGTTAGATTCTTTTAGTTTGAAAGAACTAACTTGAAAAAGTGGAGTTCTGCAAGAGAACAGAGCAAATCATATATTTTTAATGGATTCGTAATTCTGCAAGAGAACAGAGCAAATCATATATTTTTAAAGGATTTGTAATTCTGCAAGAGAACAGAGCAAATCATATATTTTTAAAGGATTCGTAATTCTGCAAGAGAACAGAGCAAAACATATATTTTTAAAGGATTCGTAACATTATATATTTTTTTATTTCAGAGTATTTCTTTATATCTTTTTTAAAGATGCTTAGCTTCTAATTCCTCAAATGATGCAAAATTGAACGTCTCATCTGCAAATCTTATCTTTAATTTTCTACTTAATTCTCAGTTGCTCGAAAAGTTAGAATCCTGTGTAAATCCCATCTTTTTTAAAAGTACTTTAAGACGTAGTGTCTAATATTTTCCTACCCCTTTACTAATTTTCTTTACATTTTAAAAAATTAAATACAGAAGAATAATAAGGTTACCAGATGTACCTTCTTTCATTTGTTGATTCCTCTATTAATCCTTAAAACTTTTGTCTAGTTTTCTTTTCTCTTTTTTTTTGGTCCCTTGTTAAAAAAATTGTGTTCCAAAAATTATTTGAATATTTTAATTCTTGAGTTTGAAGTCAACAGAAAATAGATCCTCTGTCTAGAAGAAAGTCAAGTGTTGCTGAACAAAGATTTATGAATTAATGGCTGAAGAATTGCATAATGGATTACAAAAGAATGTTTATACAAAGAAAATGTTTCTAATTAATACATTATGAAATCATATAGTTTTACAGGAAGAAGTGTGGAAAGAAAGGGAAGATGCTACACAACAATTATGAGTATCACTCTAGGTAAAAGTATCTTATTTGTTTTGAGCTTTATAGCATCTAAGCTTATCTTACATGCAATACAAAATCCAAATAAGATTGCTTCATTAATTAAATGTATTCTTTGGAATTGCTGTACTCTTAATCAACTGTTGTACTCTTAATCAACTGTTGTACTGGACTGTATTCTTTTCAAGTACTCTAGCCATAATCCATGCCATATTATTTTCCTGAATGATCCATTACATGCCAAATGTTATGGAGGAACTGGCTTGCTCAAAGAAGGCAAATTAGGCTGAGGAAGTATCATTCTTTGGTGATTCAAGCTGTGGAAGAAATCTGGATCCAAGTGTTTATTTTTTTTTTATTTTTATTTTTTAAAATTGTTATTTGGAATATGAACTAGCATTTCTGAGTTTCACTCATCAGCTTATAATAAAAAAAAAACATTTTTCACCCCATATCATGAAAAAAAAATTGTTTTGTTAAATGATACCTTTTACAATATGCCCTCCAGAATGGAAAACAGATTGTCCTTTGACTACGTGCAAGCCAAAGATGTGGGCCGTTGATAAGCTGGGCATTGAAGGCATGGCTGAATCTGGATTTCTGGTTATAGATCTGGTAACCTTATTTTTCTCATGCTTTTTTTTCCTCTCTGACTCCGAGGGATGGAACACTAACCTTTGTCTTTCTTCCCCCCTCAGTTTATAGAATCTTTTGCATAATGGAGTTGAATGCATGCAGATGTGTTTTACCTTGCTCATGGTAAGGTATGAAAGTACCACGATAAATTGTTGCTCTCTATTGATTAAACATTTAACTAAAATTGAATGTGCTTTTTTCTGCATTTCTTTTCAGAATACATATTGTTGGAAAACAGAGTATCCAAGTATGAGTTCCCTTGCATTTTAGACATCAAGATGGGAACTCGACAGTATGGGGACTCAATGTCTTTGGCTAAAAGACAGTCACACACTGCAAAGGCGGCAGCATCTACCTCTGCCATTTTGGGAGTCCGAATATCGGGAATGCAGGTAAGTCTCTTTTATTGTAAATATTTCATCTGAGTAATAATTTAAGGAAAGCAGAGTATATTCGTAACGATTGCATTATTTATAAATTTTTAGTTTTTATTGATATTTGACTATAAATGCTTTGCAGTGATGTTGCTATAACATTGAATAAATGCAAAAAAAAATGTGTAGTCAGTGTATAAATAAATATTTAAATGCCATTTCCAATTGATAACTGTATAGGGATCAAATTGTGAATTGTCAACTTCCAATTAAGCGTTTCTAATTTATGTGCATTTTAAAAAATTAGTTGGCACTTGTCTTATTCTTAATGAAAATACAGACTTAATTATAATGCATATAAATGTTATGAGAGAAGTTCAGTGTATGTATATGTCTTAATGTACTGCTAAAAAATGTTTGCTCAAGTCTGGACATGAGAATTGGTTCTACATTATAACATTTTTAAAAAATTTCACCGTTTAAAGCTTTATAATTTTATATACTGCAGTACTTTAAAATTGATCATATCAACATGTTGACCATCTTGTCATAAAGGTTGAAACTCTAAATGTTATTTCATTACTAAGCTAATTTCTGTAATTCAAACGTCAGTTTCTTCTATTCAAAGAAAGTTGAGGATATGGACATTTTTCTTAAATTGTGTTATTTTATTTCCAGTTTTTTCCTACATGTCATTTGTTTATATTAAGTACAACATTTTATTTTTATAAAAATCAATCATAAGTTGAAGGATTTTTAGCATGGAAATAAACATGATATATGATCTTACTATTACTGAAAACATGAAGATAAAAGATAAATTGTTTGAGAAGTTGTTCTGCTCCTTGTAAGAAAATTGAAATTTAATTTGATTGTTATTAATTTGATAACATTGTTATTTATTGCAAAAAAAAAGTATTTTGTGTTAAATGGTACACCCAGAGTTAAGTGGACTTTTTTACATTGAAAATGATTATAAGAAACTTACCAAAATTAGTCCTCTCTTCCTACACAAACTAAAAAAAAATATTGAATTAGTGTCTTGCATTTGAAAATAATTTTTAGCTTATAATTATGGTACTATTATGTTTTAAATGTCTTAAATTTGTTGAACATCATTATACTTGAGTGGTTATTTTCCATTTTCAAATTATTATCTTAATACAGTTAAGTCCCGAAAACTCGACCCGATGTAGACCGAAGGGTGGCTAAGTTTGTGAAAATGCCGGGTTATCAAGAATGGGATTAAAAAAATAAGAACGAGTATTTCCTCAGAAAATATTGTACTGCACTTGTATGTATTGTTTGCTTGAAAATAGGACAGAAAACATACTATCCAAATACCCTTAAAGGAAAAGTATGTACTTTATGAAGGCATAGAGCAGGGATGGCACGCGTGCCAATGATGGCACGCGACAGAATATTTTGGGCACGCCATCGATCAAAAACGATTTGCATTTTAGCTTAAAATAATTAAGTTTACTATAAAGTATTATGAACAAACGCGAGTGATCCGTCGCGATGCCGACAAGTGAGGGAGCAGACTCGTTTGTTATGTCTTGCATAAATACTTCGTATATTATAAATTGCTAATGATGCAAAGTTTATCTACACATAGTGTGTGTATGTAACTATTTCTAAATATATTCAAGTTGTTTAAAAAACATATTCTAACGTTTACATTAATAGATGTGATCTAATTCTTGTCTTGTAAGTCTAATTGGTAAAATAGCTCTCACTGCTTTATTTTTAAAAATTTTAATGATCTGAGACAAAAGCGAAAGATCAGACACTACAGAAATCTCCTGCAAGCACTCAATTTCTTAAAAACAAATAAATCTGCCCATGAGCCCGCAGTCGTGCACAGTCAGTAAAAGGGGGTGTTTTTTGGCGGGGAGGGGAATCAAACGAGAGCACATAGAATAGTTAATTTCATCGACACAACTGTACATTTAAGGTTTTGTGTTAAATTTACGATTTTTAACTGGTATTTAATATGGCTAGTTCAACAAAAAAAAAAAAAAAAGTGCAAGATAGTAAGTATAGCAGAGAATTTCAAACTTGGTGGGCTGAGAAATATGGCATGATCAATAAAGGTGACAAAGCGGTGTGTGTTTATGTTCTGGAACAGTGGTATGCAGAACATCGTCTGTAAAGCATGCATTTTTGAAACAAATCACAAATCCTTTTGTGAAAAAGCGAACCAGAGCAAAAAGAATTAATTGCAAGTGCAATAAAAGACAGAAATAAACAGTCGATGTCTATGTTTAAATATGTAAGCAAAAATTGTCACACGTGCGGCAAGTTACTCGGCTGCAAATGCCATTGCTCGGCATGGTAAACCTTTTTTTAAGAGGGAGAGTTTTGAAGGAAGCTTGGTTGACATGTGCGCCCTCACTTTTTGATGATTTTGATAATAAAGATAAGATAATTCAAGCGCATCAAAGATGTTCCTCTATCTAGAAACACAATGAAAGATAGAATCTTGAAATTGGCAGAAAATGTTACAGATCAACAAAAAAATGACATTAACTCCGCTCCTTTTATATCGCTATGTCTTGTGAGAAAGTATTGACACTACTAAATCTGCACGTTTAGCTGTCTTTGCTCGATATTGTGTAAAACATCATTAATGAAGAATTAATTGCGATAACATCGTTTGTTAACAACAAAGGCACAGATATTTAATACTGACGATGAAATTCGCTTGCTGAGAAGGAAATTGATTTGAAAAAATTGTTTAGTAACCACTGATGGTGCTCTAAATATGGTAGGCAAAAAATGGCTTAATTTCTTTATTTAAAACAGACGTAGGACACTCAATTCTTGAATACCACTGAATTATTCACCAACAAGCCTTATGTGCAAAGAGTGGTTCAAGATTTCTTGATAATGTAATAACTTTAGTCACAAAAATAGTCAACCTCATATCGTCACAGGCTTTAAATAAACGAAAGTTTGATGCGCGCTTTGTTGAATGAAGTCAATTCGGTGTATAATGGCTTAATAATGTATAACAATGTTTGCTGGTTGAGCCGCGGGAACGTACTTCATCGCACAAAGATTTGTTGATTGCTTGGAAGAAATCAGACTGTTTTTCTACAAAATGAGAGCAAAATTGAACAATACCCACAGTTGATGGATATTATGTGGCTTTTATAATTGATGTTTTTTACAGACATATGCCAATATTTCAACAAATTGAACATAAAGCTTCAAGGCCCGCATAAAACAGTTATCGTCATGATGGATCCGCTTTTGAAGCTAAACTATATGTTTTCAGAAACAATATTATTACAAAAAACTACAAGTACTTCCCCAAACTTGAAAAAATATCACAGATTTAGATGCCCAAAGAAAAGCAACGAAGAAAAAAGTTATTGATGACTTTATTTCCATAATGGATTCTTTAATCAAAGAATTTTCGAGATTTTCTCAGTTCAAGGAATTATCGGAGCGTTCAAATTTATTATGTACCTGATGTGATTTCGTTTGATAAACTGAACTTGTCTGTTCGATTGGTTGGAAATTGAAGAACTTGAAATGCAACTGATTGATTTTTCCAGTCTAGTTCAATATGGATTCAAAAGTTTATTGAAACAAAGGGGAAAAAAGTTGGAATTGATTGAAGCAGAAAGATTGACAAGCAATATAAGTAAAAATACCAGTAACAAAATTTTGGAAACATGGAATTCGATTTCAGACGCATTTAACTGTTTTAGTTGGCGTATGCTATTTTAACCATATTTTCATCTACCTATGCCTGCGAGTCATTATTTTCAGAGATAAATAACATCAAAGACTCGCTTAGAAACCGTTTAACAGACGACTCTAATTCAGCATGCATTCTACTAAAAGTAACATCTTATAATCCTGATATAAGTTATTTGTCATCTAATCTACAACAGCAGAAATCACACTGTTACTTTAATTAAAATTACAAGTATAACTAAAACATTTACTACTATACAGTGCAAAATGTATTTTTTCATATTAAATAAAGAATTTTGATTTGTTCGTATTTAGTTTTATTAGTTGTTCAATAATCACAAGTCAAAATTATTTGATGGCACGCCTATAACTCATTAAACGTTTTTTTAGAAAAAATGGCACGTTGACCCAAAAAGGTTCGCCACCCCTGGCATAGAGCATTTACAACATGAAAATGAAAAATTAATGAATACATTATATACAGTAATGTACCTGATCAGACACACCTCAGAAAAATGCTTTATGAAGACAAAACTGTCTACAATGAAAATAAAGTAACTGACTAGCTTTTTTTTAAAGAAATGCAAATGTCCTATTGTGTCTTTCATACTGCACTCTGCATTTTGCTGCTTCATTACGAAGACTATAAAGAAATAGTAAGTTCGAGTTATCCACACTGCTGTGTCATTGGCTTACTATTTAAAAATCATCCTTAAATGTGAGGAAAATATATTATACTTTTATCATTTAGCTTAATTAAATTGATTAATTTGTAAAATTTTTAAATTTCAGGTATATCACCATGATTCTGGTCATTACATTTGTCATAACAAGTACTACGGGCGTAGTTTAACTGTGGATGGCTTTCAACAAGCTCTGTATAATTTTTTACACGATGGTGTTAAACTGCGTTTCAATGTTATATCCGCATTACTCGAGAAACTGCGCAAATTGCACTCTGTGGTCCAAAGTTTGAATACATTCCGTTTTTTCACTAGCTCTCTGTTAATCATTTATAATGGTAATGAACCCTGTAATAAGAATGACTCAACTAGCGAACCACGTGTAACTCTACAGCTTGCAGATAATGGCAATGTGGGAAAAGAGAAGAAACCCAAGGACCCTCAATCTAAAAGCTGTGATAAATCAGTTTCCAGCAGTGCAGCTGTATGTCGGAAGCATGTAGCTCGCCCTGTGGAACAGGTCAGTGAACACTCTGGGCCAGTGGTTGACCTTTGCATGATTGACTTTGCGCATTCAACTCACAGTCAAATGCCCGATAGGCTAGTGACTCATGAAGGGCCAGATGAGGGCTACTTATTTGGTTTAGAGAATCTCATCACTCATCTGGAATTGATAAAGCGCAGGGAAAAATAAGTTGATAATTGATATTTCATGGCTTCTTAGTCTAGGAACAAAAATATGCATTTCTTTTTCGTACAATCTTGCCTTGGTGTATATTTAATCTTATGTGGGAAAACTGTTTTTATTTACCAGTATTATTTTATTTGTGTGAGACTTTTTGCCATGCTCTGTGTTTAAAGCAAGAATGAAAGTTTAAATTATTTTTATTTACGGTGAATTATTTACTAACTGCAAAGAAAAGAAAGAAAAAAAATTCCATGATTTTGTCAGCTCTCGTAATAAAATCAATTCAGAGTGATTTATTATTTTTAACTCAATTGTGATTTATTTGATTCCTGCTTAATTAAGTGAAGTAATTTTTTATTAATATTCTTGTGACATATATCTATTTGTGGTATTGAAAAAAAAGTAGATGCAAGATAATTCTTAAAAATGATTTTTGAAAAATTTACTTACTCCTTTCAAATGCTTTAAAAATGTGAAAAATGTAACAGTAATTAAGAAAAAATATTTTCTTTTCCGCCCTCTGTTTTCTAATGAGAGCTTATATGGCTGTAACATAAATGAAATTTAGATTGAAGTCTTGTCAATAGATATTTTATGAGTGTTATTATTTTTTCATGGTACCTGTGATCTTTTTACTTATTATCCCAGCATTTGTTTTAATTTATATTAGTGTGCATTTCTGCTTTGTTGAAGAATTTCTTTATGGCTGTTTTATGTTTGTGTTACATTCATCTAAAATATATTTATCTCCCAGTGACTTCTCATGCATTTATGACTGAATGTGATTATATTATTTTTATGTATATATGTAATTGGCAGAGTAGATTTTTTTAAGTGTGTCATTTGTATGATTCATTCTATATATTAAAGTTATTTTTGGCATGAGTTATTTACTAAATAAAGATATTGTTAATAGTTTGTGTGAAAATCTGCAGTTGGTTTTGTTTAAAAAGAAAGTTAATATATATTTATATGTAAATTATTGAAAGAGCTGTTTTATAGGGGAATAGTGTACAAGATTATTTTATTGTTTTTAGAAAGGACTTCACATATTACTAATCTAAAATATTCTTAATTTAATTTTTAAACCTTCTATAAAAACATGCCTTTTTTATGTAATTTTATTTACTTTGAAATCTTCAAATATTTTAAAGTAATTGACTATTAAGATTGTTCATTATGTTTCATTTTTGTTCTCTAAACTTTCTAAATTTATAATACATTTATATAATTGCTACATTAATACTATTTGGTATAGTATTTTTCACTGTAAATTTATAATCACAACTTATTCTGCTTAGTTATTCACTGTAAAATTGTTTTGTAAAAGTGGAATATACTTTTTTGTATAGCTGTAAAATGAAAACAGCATTTTTATTTTTTAAAAAAAATTGAATTATACATACGTTTATCATATTAGTTCATGAGATAAGGTCTTTCTGTATTATGTATTGTATAACAGTAGGCTTATACCTTAGTGTCCTTCACAGAAATAATAAAATGTGAATTATTTAAGTAGCATAATTTTTATTTTGATCATATATGTATGTATGTATTTCTGTCAATATGTAACTGACTGTGATGAACGAGTACTGTTTTTTTTTAATATAATAATAATAATGATGTTTTCAAAATTTGAATAAAATTTCAAATAAAATGGAAACATCAATTATTTCTAGATCCTTAATCATTTTTAGTTGTCATTAAATGTTGTTGCATGAAAAGTGTAAATGATGATTTTAAATATTGAGGATTCAATGCAGCTATATGAAAAATAAAAAACAGAGGACCTTTAAGGACTGAAAGAATTAGATGCTATGAATTCTTCTACAAAGGTCTTTTTAGTGTTAGCCTACTAAATTTAATTTGAAAGACGTCTTTCATTTTTTTTTTCATTGTGCATTCTATCATAAGTGATTCTAGTAAATCATTTGTTTCAAACAATCAATCGGTATATGAGTATTAATATTTGTCAATCTGTATAGAATAGGTGTCTAACACAGACGTTAAGTGTTAGACTGGAACTTTTCCTCTTGAGGGGAAATCGTGTATAGCAAGCAAATACTATGTATTAACAGCATGTATACTTCCATGTCAATTTTTCCATTGTGGAAACAGCCTCTTTCACAGAAGTAATGGCTTTACACACTGTAGCTTTATATTTATTTAAACATTAAACATATGGTAGTATATGTTGGCATTAATTTATATATATGTAATGTATGTATATGGTTTTCAAGAAATATGGGGATACTGATGTGTATAAGAAAATCATTGCTGTAGTTTTATCATGTTGATGTTCTGTCTGCCTCTTTGTCTTATTGGTGGTTTGCTAGGCTCTAGAATATATCTACTCAATGTAAATCAAGCAATTTTCTTTTGAAATAGATTCAATTTAGAATTTATGATGTTATAAATGCTTACTATATCTTTAAATTTGTCTTGAAAGTTTTCACTGTTTTGTATGAATTGTAAATTTGATTGGGCTTCTATATGAATGTATTTTATGTAGTGTAACTATTTGTTATTTCTTAAGTTGTGAAATCTGTGGTAAAGTTAGGCATGATTCTCCTAGAATGTCATTCGTGACAATTTTTAATTTTCCATGGAAAAATATTTGCGAGATGTTTTCAATCAATTCAAAATAATCTGCCTTATTATTTTTCTCTTCTCAGAATTTAATTTTGATTTGATAGTAAAAGTATAAATATTAATTAAGAAATATGGTTTTTTTTAAGATAAATATGCTAGAAATTTTATTTTAGACCTTTTGAATTTTTATCTAATCACAGTTAAAGTATATGGTATGATATTATGTTATTCTTTTGAAGTATTTTATAACAAAATTATAGTGTTAATTTTTTTAAAAATAACTTGCCATATGAGATTTGAGTACATATGAAGTAAAATAAAACCATGTCATCACTTTAAATGTTTTAATCATTAAAGGTAAAAAGATAGCTTTCACAATTAAAATGTATTTGTATTTCAGAAATTAGCAATTTATCAAGAGATCTAAAGAGGGAAAATATACTATATTTGAAACCAATATCTTCAAAATGCAAAACATTTAAAGGTAATTTCTATAATATTTAATTTTTCTTTATTCAATTTTTTTTCAAAGAATACAAGTTTTAAGAAAGTGTTCTTCATTGTTTAAAGCCACTCTAGTGACTGTAATGAGCTCCAATAATGTGAACAATTAAAAGCAGTATTATTTTTCTAAGGAAGACTTTGAAATTATTAATTAGATCCAGTTTTTTTTGTTTATGAATTCATTAGAAAAATGATTGAAGTGAAGAGATATACAACATATATAGAAAGATATGCATTTAATACTGCCACATTAATAGCATACATTTTTAAATAAAGTCTTATCATCAGATGCAGCTTTTGTTCATTGTAATTTTAAAATGAAATTAGAATTGTGAGTTTATAAATACTTATGCTTTTTTTTTAATAAAAAATATAGTGGTCTGTTATAGGCCGTCATTTGTATAATTCTTCTGAAGCTCAGACTCCTTTGAACAACAGTGGGGGAACATGAGTACAAATTTTACATTAGCTGTACTATATAGTAAAGGTGAAACTTACTAAGAAATTTTAATAGAAGCCCTAGGGGAGCACAAATTTATATTTTTAATACTTTCCCTCTTTAATTTCCTTCTGTTTTTAGAGAGAAAAAAATCACTTCTATTTTGTTACTCTTCCGACTAGAAGAAAAATTATTCGGTGTAAGTAAGTATTGTAAATAAGTAATTTTGTAATAAAATTTGTAAAAAATCAAAAATATTTAGTTTAAAACAAATGAAAAATCTAATCAAATGAAATGCCTACAAAAAATTGAAAATCAAAGGTTCAATTTTTGGAATGGAACTTTTGAAATATGTATGCACAATAAAGTGGATTTAAATTTTGTGTGATTTTCTAAAAGTGTTCTATGATGTTTTCCTTAAAACATTTTATTTTGAATTTGGTGTTCCGTTAAATATAGCTCGACTATTAATAGTTTTCTTTTGAAAATTTGTAATTATATGTTCGATGTACCCTTATTCATTGTACTTAGAATTGTTATTGTTGCTAAGTTTTAAATTTTATATTAAAACTACAGATTAAGAACAAGTGTCTTGTCTTTTTTTCCTTCCAAAGAAACTATTGTCAAATGCACACATGATCCATCAAAATTGATAAAGCTTTTGCATAATTTATCTCAACTAACTAGAAAATATTAATGCTTGTACTTCAATCAGTACTATTTGTTCTTAAACATTGTAGAAATTAGTAATTTCAGAATACAAATTATGTTTTAAATATATATATATATTTTATTATAAAAATATACCATTTTTTAAAAAACAATTGATTTACTGGTAAAAGAAAGATGAATAAGTAAAAATAAACTAAAAATGACTAGTTCATATATAATAATTTGACTAACATCAGGTAACAAGCAACTGCAGATAATCCCAAGAAGATGAAAATGATTGCATAAATAATTTATAGGTTATCATTGTTTAATGTGATTATAAATTCAGTGACTGTATGAAAATTTTTAAAAAATATTGTTAAGCATTTGTTTGAACAAAAAATTATGAATTATATATAAAAATGTCTCATTGAACATATTTATCATTAATGTACAAATCTAATAAAGTTGTAATCACTTTTAGGAGTAAGTTTACAATGGTAATCTATGTTTCAATCTCCTGGATTTTATTTTCCACATTTTTGCGAGGTATTAATACTGCCACATACACCCATACTGCTAAAACACAGCAAGGATAGATATGAATATACACTGCTACAGAAAATTCTGCATTTTTATCTTCCGTGAGATGAACACCTGTAGCAAAAACAGTCTCTATTACAGCATCGATATCTGTATAAGGCATTGTCAATGGGAAACCATCCACCTGTTAGAGAATTTATACATCATGCACATAGTACTAAAGAATGAAGAGTAATAAAAAATCAAATATATTCATTTTTTGTAACTGTTAAAGTGTATAACATACACACATGTAAATTAGGGGGTGCTCAATGGACTAAATTCATGTGACGTCATAGTCACATGATAACTGAGCCACGTGTTTTCGGCCAATCAGTTCATAAATTAATGCGACGTCACAATTATATCATAAATATAATCACGCGTTTCCAGCCAATTAGTTCATGTGCTTCACTGTTGCCAACTTTTGCTTTTTGCAGGAACTTTCTTTTAGAAAGAACATATTTGTCAATGATATAATTATGTACATAGTTAAACAAAATGCACTTAATTTAAAAGTATTCATATAATTATTTTTTTTTTTTTAATTTTGAAAACTGTTTGAAGGATTTTAGCACACGTGAACTCTTTACACAATCATCAAATTTTAAATGTGATATAAACTTTACAAGTTGAACACTTAGTATGTCAATTTTTAATCAATGGGAAACACGTGATTGCCGTTATCATGTGACCATCATGAATTTAGTCCATTATTTTTTTCACTTCGCCATAACCTGGAAAAATTTATTACGACCTAAAAACTCAAAATTTATATGGTTTTCACAAGCTTCCAAATAGTTATGTAATATTTTTTTCTCAATTAAATAATACCATTGTAAATCATCTCCTGGAATAAATTTACATAAACGTCGCTTTTTACGCAAAATCTTGGTATTCAGAGTGTTTCACCCCATGTTGATAACTATCACATATTCTCGGTCTAATTATCAGACTGCGTAACTCCATCTGGAATGCTAATTTGATACAGTAGGGCTAGGCGCCAACTGGTTGTTTATGTTCGCCAAGATAGGTGATAATATTACAATCGTGAATTGCAAATTAAACAAAAAAAATTATTGAATTTTAAGTCTGTAGATTTAATAGCTGATAAATAGGATTTTTTAAATTTATTTATAACTTACCATAAATCTCTTGTGAGTTGATTTTTGAAAACACCTTCCTAAACGGATCTCTGCTTAGCAAAAGTAACACATTGTTACAAATTTTGTGTAATGAATGCTTAAAATAGTGTAAATTATTTATATCTGGAAGCGTAATACATTCATATTACTTTTATGTTGTATTTATTTTATGTTAACATCTTGCTACCGCCTCTCCCTTTGAAATCTAGTTTTATTATGAAATTAAAAAAATAGTGATTATACTGATCGAAGGAATGAATTAAAAGTGGAGTGCGCGCTGAGGCGTGGCGTAGACAAAACAAAAGGGAATATTTTGCTTTTTGGCATGATTCTTTAATCGCGCCAAAAAACGCTTGGCACGTTGCACTCCTATATCAAATCAGTTAGACCCGTAGAGTTACAGTCTGATAATTAGGCCGATGATGTATAATCTACACATGAGAACTGTTCAAAACAGGTGTGTTAAAAATCTAATTTTATGTGATAAAACATAGCTTACTTTATATTTTTTTAGGACTTGTTCCAGCTCTTGCAAAGAGTCATCACTAGCTGTCCTACCCACATTTCTTTCTAATCTAAATTTTTTAAAGCAATTAAAAAATGAAATTACATTTTGATTCACTGGTATTCATTAAATATTCTTATTATTAACATTTATTACATGAGGTTTACACCATATAACATTTTTAGGCACACATTGTCTTATTTAAGAAATAGCATGATTTTTTTAAAAATATAAAAAAGTTGGTTAATACAAATAAAATTGAATATTTTTCTAATGTTATCGTATATTTTGAAAACTTGGCAAGTAAAAAAAAAATAAAACTAATATTGAATGTAGAATTCTTCGTTAAATGATTTCCTTATTCATATTTTTATATAAAAAGAGAACATTTTAATATTTTTTTTAATCAGATTTGACTTTTTTTTTTTGAGTTTATATATAAATTTATATTTACAATTTTAAATGCAACCGTTTTATTTTAACGATAATTCAAAATAAATCGCTAGAATGTAAATTAATAATTGTTAAATATTTTGAAACAAAATTAACTCATCATAGAAGAGTAGTCTAATCACAAAAAAAGCAAGATGGAATGATCATAAATCGAAAAAGAAACTATTACAGAACAATATCTTAAGGCAAACTTTTGTTAATAATATTGAGTAAAAAGTATACTCTTAAGTTTAATGTTTGATTGAAAATATTAAACTTTCTTAAAATCATATTAATTTACAGACCTTAGTCAAAATTGGTTATTCTCAATACCAGGTGTATGCAAATGAAATGAGACTATTGATTTAAAAACAAACACAAATTTGCGAAAACTGTTAATATTTCTTTATTCGAAATAATATCCATCGCTAGCTACACATTTCCCCCATCTTTCGGGCAATTTGTGAATACCACGCCAAAAAAGTCATCGGTCTTTTGAGCCCAGCCAGTCATCAAGTTAAGATTTGACGTTTTCGTAAGAAGTGAAGCGCTAGTCAGACAATGCGTATCCCAATGATGCAAATAGGTGTTAATCGGAAGGAGCCAAGTCTGGCGAATAAGCCGCATGCGCTAAGGGCTCCCAGCCGAGCGCCTTAACCATGTCCTAGGTCGGTTTAGCTAGGTGCGTTGTCATCAAGGAAAATCCCTTTGTGTTGCCGTTTCTTGTATTGCTCGCGTTTTTCGAGTACAGCATCGTTCAAATTAAGTAATTGTTGCTTGTAGCGATCAGTATTAACGGTTTCGCCGGGTTTGAGAAGCTCATAATAGATTGGTCCCTTCTGATCCCAGAAAATACACAGCATTCTCTTGCGGCCGAAGCGATTCGGCCTTGCGGTCGATTTGGACGGCTGTCCGGGGTCAACGTATGATCGATTACGCTTGGAATTCTCAACATAAATCCATTTTTTATCGCCAGTCATAATGCGATGGAGATATGACTTGCGTTTGTAGCGGGCAAGCAACATATCACACGATTTTTCGGTTTTCCTGTTGACGGCCCATTAGAGCTCGTGTGGTACCCATCTACCGACCTTTATTATCTTGCCCATTGCTTTGAGACGACGGGAAACAGTGCTCTGGTCAACATTCAATTAATCTGCAAGATGTTCTTGCGTTTGGCCATCATCTTCATCGAGTAATGCTTGCAGAGTTCAGCATCTTCAAAAAAATTTTGATGGTCTGCCAAGCTCCTCACGTTTCTCACATCGAAATCACCATTTTGAAACTTTTCAAACCACATGTAGCACGGCTCAGAGCATTGCCACCGTATGCTTCTACAAGAATTTGAAGCGATTCGGCAGCATTGTTCTTCAGATGGTAACAAAAAATTAATGCTGTCCGCAAATCGAGGTCGGGAGGCATAAAATTCGACATTTTCAACACAGTAAAAAAAAAAAATACCATGCACGCTGAAACTCGTCCAAATGTAAACTAAACATGAGTATCAAAAGTCAAACTATAAAAAAATCTCGTGTCGCGGTTTCGTATTGTTTGCATATATGCGTGACGACATCTGTTAGCTATCGTCTCATTTGATATGCATACACCTGGTATGTATCTTTATTTCTATCACCTATCAATAATGGCTTTATAAGAGACATATGAAGTCATTTATGTTGATCTCTACTTATAAATGAATTAAAAGCTTCCATTTTTTTAAGCTTTAGAATGAATAACATAAACCAGAGGTCTTCAAACTTTTGACTCATAACCTCCTCCAAAAAAAAAAAAATTATAAGATGTTTTGTGGAACCCCATTCTTACCCCCCACACACACACACACTTAGAAGATTATATCTTAAAATAATATTTTAAATACATTAGCATGTTATGGGTATTTAATGCAAAGATAATTTTTAAAAAATGCATTGCATTTAACATTAAAAATTTTCAATCTAATTTTAGTATATTTTACTCATTAATAATATTAATTTGTGATTCAAGTTTCACCAACCCACGAATTCTATTTGGTAACTGAGATGGAGCCTTTTTGTTTTTACAAAAACGTCTAGGTCTTCTGAAAGTATCTGCTATTGCATTTCATATTCTGCATATAATGTGTTTTTATATTTTGTTTTTGTAGTCACTTACACACATTGAGAACTATTACTTTAACGTAAAACATTGTTCTGAATGGTATTAAAATGTTTATAGCTGTGTGGAAAATCCTGTGTATTTTGAATGAACTTGCATTCTAAAATTTAGAAGCTGTTCTTGCTGAAATTTAGATTTCAACATTGAGTCTGCAGATGTGTCAATAAGTAACGCTCTCTCCTTCATAATAGGTGGTTTTTTTTCCACAAATGAAAAAAGATATGTTTTTCATTAGAAAACTATATAGTTTTGTACAATATTGTACTAATATGCATGAAATTATTTCCTGGAACCTATAATGTTAAATAATAGAATAATTAAAATCTAGTATGTAGTGCATATAAAGAAAAAATGTTTCAATATTCTTTTATTATTATAAGGAAAGCTTAAAAAGTATTGAAAAATAAAGTTATATTATTTATAAATAAAATTTTCTGTTTTATAATGACTGGGATGATACTTGTGGTTTTATTACAAACTTCACATACATAGAAAATGTGAATCCATTTTGCATACACATTTTTTTTTTATTGTAACTTGTGGAACCCCTTGTATGCCCCAAAGTTCCATGGAACACAGTTTGAAGATCACTGGCACAAACAAATTATTTTGACTCGTTTTTTTTATATCCGAGTATAAAACTAGAATGATACATTGATTTGAAATAAATTTTAATAAAAATTGTACTAAAGGTAGATTATATTTTATTGCTTTATTATGCACAGTAGTCCTGCCTCTATTCTAAATAATTAACATCTCAAATGATTTTGCTTAAAAATATTGATAAGCATAAATATATAGAGCTGATCCTACATTGTTTCTTTTTTCAAGGAGGACAAGGACATACAGCTATTTATTGTAATACACATTAGATGATTAAAATGATACATTGTTTAATTTCATTTTCTGATGTGAATATATTGTCTATAATTTAACTTTTTTTAATATAAAAAATTATCTTCTTTTCCCTTCCTTAATAAAAATTTAAACCTTGTATCTCTACATTTACTTAAAATCACTGCATTTTTTTTAAAGATTTTGCATTTAAATTTTCAAACTAGATTTTTTTCATTTAAAATATTTTAATCTTATATTTTTTAAAAACTTAGTTATTGTTAAACAAAGTAAAATTCCTCACAATAAACTGAAAGAGAGTAGCAAAGTTATTAAAACTGAGTAAAGGAACACAGACATATAATACAAAATTAAAATCTTTCATAGAATGAAAATGTTGGAAAAGGAAAAAATTATATTTCTTTATTGGCATTATTTTATGAATTTATAACTCCATATTACACAAAATGCAGTCAATATACAACTGATTTTTCAACTGTAACAACCAGAAAATAGAAAACTGCAATGTAAAGGTTTGTGTATTTAAATCTGTGTTTTAAAAACAGAAAATAGCCATGATAACCAAAGCTTTTATATATTTGTAGAGGGGGAGGGGGTCCCTAATGCTATTAAATCTAACTTGAATTATAACCATAGGGTATATGCTTCAACTAAAAAATTTGCGAATTGAATACATTAACATATATGTAGCTTTGGTAGTTACTACTATTTTCTCAAGCCTGTGCAAAGACAACAATACAAGCAAGCTTGCCTACATTTTCAACAATTTATGTAAAGTATAAGTTCATAGCTTATTTAAAAATTGATTTCAAAATTATTAATATAAAAAATATTTTATTAATATATTTTTTAAAATATCCAACTGCTTAATAAATTTATTCATTTTGAATAATGTATATGTAGAAGCTCTTGCTTATAGACTTAAATATAATCTGTGCCATTGCTCAGAAGTTAAATTCAGTTGGCAACATTTTTTTTTCAATTTTAATTGTAACTCTAGACTCATGAATACACCAAATTACACATTATGTGCTGTGTATAATTTATTTATATTTATATAAAGCAGGGGTTCTTAAATGTTTTAGGGTGGTAACCCCATTTTTTCATACAAATATTTTGTGCAACCCCATAAGCAACGGGTAAAGTTTTCACATGCTTCAGTATTTCTATTTGTGTTTTATTTGTAGTATGTTATTGTTTTGTAGCGAGAAACATCCAAAAAAAGTTTTTACTTTAAATAAAATGACATAAAAATTATAATTAAGTAACAAAATGAAAAACATATAACCTAATTGCAAGGTAAATTATGCATAAACTATAATCTGTTTTGTAAGTGTAGTCATTTTAAGTTCACTTCTGAGATCATCACCTTTTATTATTATTATTCGTAGGAAACAAGTTATCTTATGCAAAAATATCCTAAGATTTTAAGCGACCCCTAGTTTAAGAAATACTGATATTAAGGTGATGGCGGGCCATTAGTTTAACATCTTACATGACATCTAGATGGCGTTGGCTATTGCGAAATTTTTGGCACAAATATTCGTCTCAAGACTCCCAAGATGGGCAATAAATTTCTCTCTCAGGTAACCTTTTCAATGAAATTCTCCCCTTCAGCGAAAGGGAACACGCGGGGGGCTAAGGGAGGGGTGACAGTCGTAAAACTGGTAAAATAAAGGTTAGCTCTTTTTTTTTTCTTTTTCGGGGGAGGGGGTTAAAGCAGCAGAGTGAATCTTGACCATGAAAGACTTCTCATTTCTGGACATTGGTCAATTGTCAAACTTTTTCAACTCTTGGAATCCCTAGAACTGTAACATGTTTTCGAGAATCCCCTTCCGCTGAAGGGAATATATCTTAAAATAATATTTAAAGTATATAGATAAACATATTTTTGATATTATATGTAAAGACAATTTTAAAAAATATTATATTTTTATTAAAAAAAATTTTATGATGTAATTTTTAATGTTATTTACTCATTGATAATATAAATTTGTGATCCAAATGTCACCTACGCATGCATTATACTTAGTAACTGAGATATGTGTTCACAATTTTTTACACAAACTATCGACGTATAAGCTTTTGAAATTATCTGCAGTAGCATTTCATATTCCGTGTTCAATCTGTTTTTGTATTTTGTTTTTGTTGCCTATCGCGTTAAAAATATTTTTCACTTTCTAAATACATTTTTGTGAATGGCATGAAAATGTTCATAGCTGTGTGAGAAATTTGCGTATATGGCATGAATTGGTAACCTAAGATATAGGTCTTTAGCTTAAATTTAAATTTTAGCATCGAATCTGTTCATATGTCGATAAATTTTTTTATCTTCTTCATTATAGGTGTTTTTCCTCCACAAATGTAAAAGGTTTCAAAATATTGTACTAACTAGTATAAAATTACTTGTGGAACTCGGGGATAGCAAATAATAGTATATTCACAATCTACTGCATAAAATAAAGTTTTAAAATTCATTTATTATATTACAATAAAAGTTAAAAAGATCTTTAGATAATTGTGGCTAACCGAATTTCATGAGAACATAATCCATTTTGCATACATATTTGTAATTTTTCTTTTCCCATTTTTTTTTTTTTTTTTTATTGGGACTCGTGGAACACAGTTTGTCGATCAATTCTCTAGATAAATGATGTACAGAACGAAACTGTTTAATTTTTCCTGAACAAATGATTTTCAAAGGAAGAATAGGTGGATTTAAAGCAATGAAAAATTAAATTTCACGTTTTAATGAACAAACAGTATGATACAATTTTACTTTTATACAATAGAACAGGGGTTGGCAACCTATTTCACGAAAGGTACAATTCTCAGTGGTACCCTGAATTACTCAACAAATGTGTCAAATTTTGAGAGGATGGAAGATGATAAATTTATAATGGTCCTTATTATATGAAGATCTCCAAAATTATGGACAATTGCGAAATTTCGAAAAAATCGGAAAGATATCTCGAAACAAATTTACAGCTATTTTGTGAATTATTGGATGTCATTGCTGGTGAGATTTGATTGTTTGAAAAGAGATCGCGTGCACTCTGCTCTCCGCTTTTGGTTGATTTCGAAAAAGGCAAGAAAAAAAATTCTCTCTGTGTGTAGCGCACTTCCTTCAATAGAATCCTCCCCTTTCTCTGCAGGGGGAAGAGGGCCACAGTCTTTACGACTGTGAAACGAAATACTTGTTCTTTTGGGGGGCGGGGGAGTAAAATAGTGTTGAATTTTGACCATGAGAGAGATCTAAAATGGCTTTCTTACTTTTTCGACTCATGGATTCTGATAATTTGTTATGAATGCTTTATTCGTTTCTAACTATGGAAAAAATCCTACGTATTTTGCAATCTAAATTTTAGGAGCTGTTCTTGTTTTAATATAGATTTTACCATCAAATGTCTTTTAAAATGTCAATAAGTTGTTCACTCTCCTTGATTATAGGTGTTTTTATCCACAAATAAAAAAAGTTCATTTTCCATTACAAAACGATTTAGTTGTGCAAAAGCAATGTATTAACGTGAATAAATTTGTTTTGTTGGTCCCAGTACAGTAAACAATGGAATGTTCACAATCTAGTAGGCACTACATATAAAGAAAAACGATTTAATATTCTTTTATAATGGAATAATAAATGTTTCTAAAAGTATTACAAAAAATAAAGTTCTTATGTACAAAAAAAAAAATGTTTCAGAAATTTCCAATTAGGTATACACTTACACCTGTATTACATTATTAAAGGTTTAAGGGAAAACAATTTTGAATAGAATTTTCTTTAAAAAAGTAGTTTTAAATGTTAAAAAAGTTAAAGGTTATCAATTTTGATATTTTTCTAAGATAGTATGCAGCTATTTCATTAAAAACTGGTTAATTATGGTTTTGACCATTATTTTACATATAAAATATTTTCAAATTCAAAAATATTTTTATAAGAAATGGTACATAAATGAAAATAAGCATTACAAAAATTATTTCATGTTCAGCAAAAAAAAAAAGGAAGAAAGAAAGAAAGATATTTTGAAATTAAAATTTACTTTTGTAACTTTAGAGAATGATTAAAATATCATTATAAGGAGAGAAAATAGGCTGGCAATTAATTATCAAGCACAATTAATCAAGCATATAATATATAAACCTTGCCTTTATTTTTCTAAGAAATTTATGTTTATTTAATGAATATATGTCAATAACAATTTTTCAATTTGGAAGTTAACATTATATTTAAATCAAAGAAAATTGCATTATTGTTTAATTTTTGGGATATTTGGTAACAAAATAATAGTTTCATTCTCTATGTAGGAATCCAAATAAATTATTCTTCCTCTCTTTCTGTTTTAGTACATAGGAAAAAAATTGGAAACTTTTATTGCTTTTTTGTACTTTTCTTTCCTAAAGACTTCGGACCAACAAGTGTTTTCCGGTCCCCTCTGAAGTGAAATTCCCATGAGATATTATACATCGTGGGGTGGATGACCAGAGTACTTAGCTCTTCCGAGCTATAACCTCTCGTCATTAGGATTTCGAGTGTTATGACTCTTACATTTTTTTAAATAATAGTACTTAAAAGTAAAAAAAAATTTTAAGGACACTAATAGAAATAAAAAATTTAAAATTAAAAGAATGCATTAAGTGCTTGAAAAATACCATGAGATGTTGACCTCATGACATGACGAGATGCCTTTGAAAGGACGCTGAACGGTATTGTGGCTGACAAAACGGCAAAGTAATTTATCATATAGTGATTATACTGAGTAACAGATTGTTTTTAAACAATAATTTATGGTAAAATAGCTTTGTAATAATTAGATTGACTTAAGTTTTCTAGTGGATAGATTCAATCTCTCCTCCCCCAAAAAAAAAAAAGGTATAAATTGCTCTTAACTGATTATGATATTTCCTGAAAATGAATAGAAAAAAATAAGAAATGTAAAACTTTTTTAACCTTTGAAAATCGAGCAATTTGATCCACAATTACGAGATAAAAAAAAGCAAACATTATTAATTATAACAGTTATATTTTTCCTTCGTTTATAAAATAAATCATTCATTTTAAAAGTCTTCCAAAAAATTAAAAATTATGAATATTTGGGTTTAAAAATGAAAACACCGTTTAATTATTTAGAAAAATTAAGAGTTTCAATTTTTTAAAAATTAGTGTTTTTAAAAGTTTATTCAGCAGATATATCTTTTCTGAATGCTTTACTTTCTAATTCAAAAATGAACTAGTAATAAAAATCAATATTTTAATTATAGTAATAAAATAAAAACTCCAATGAGCAATAAATATATGTTCATATCGTAATGCCCAACATATTTCTTTTTCCATAAAGAATTCATAATAAAATTTTACTACTTAAAAATTTTTATCATACATTTAACTAAAATGGATAAAATTTGAATTAACATTAATTCTAAATTTTATATGTGTAAAATGTAATGCGCAAAGAAAAATTCCAACTTCTATTATGTTAAAAATTTAGTCAAGAACTTGATCAAGTTATTGAAAATGTTCAATGACAGAAAATGCCAGACAGTATTTTTTAATAGAAAAAAAGGCAAAAATTTAAAGAGATAGAGAGACTTTAAAATCGCGATATTGCCATATTTATTCGAATCTAAGCCGCACTTTTTCCCCGATGCTTAGGCTACAAAAATTCTGGTGCAGTTTAGATTCGAAGACTGAAAAAAGTTTCTATTTTTTTTCACAAAAATGTGCTGAGAATTTGGGGTGCAGCTTAGAATCTGAACATAATTAATTGAAAAAATAAGTTTCTGTTAATTAAATTAGAAAACAATATTTTGTGTTAATAATTGTTCCAATGGTTTATGGTAAAGTTTTACGTCAAATATAAAATCGATGGGAAAAATTTTTTTGTTAATTAAAAAGAAAATAATATAATAATAACAATTGCATTACAATAATTAGATTAAAATTTTAATTTGTGAGTAAGGAGTAGTAATTTGTGTTCTTATTGTGAGTTAATTCACAACTTTCAATCAAGTATAAAGTAAGTATACTTTCATTCTTCGTTAAGTCATTTCGCAGAATTTAAATATTCTTACAGATATTCCTTCAATGACAAAAAAAAAAAATCTAAGCAGTATAATTATAAACGATTTTTTTTAAAGCACACATGCAGAAAATATTTAAAACTTTCCTAAATCGGAAAGTTAGTCAGATTTGAGATGTTAAATCTCTGTACATCATAAACTTTTTCCATTGTCCACTATTTGTCACAATTTGCAAGTTACCATAATTTCAGCTGGCGACTATATTTCAGAAAGATATCGCCAAAAATAAGTATTCGTAGCCAAGAATAAATTCGCTTTTCAAACGATAGTGGTGCCATCTGTTTGAGATAGTCCTAACTACGCCAAAAATAATTCAGAATGAACTTAAAATTTAAAAAAAAGTTAATTAAGAAAAACATAAAACTTAATTTTGGCTACACTAGTCCAAAGAGGGAAGCTTACTTTCTTATATACTATTTAATTCTACTCTATAAAAAAAAAATTCTGTTAAAATGTCTTTTGCGTTTCCACCTCCTATACTTTAACATAGAAAAGTCAAATTTCATTTTGCAAAAATGCTGAAAACTGTGTAATTTTCCAAAAAAATCAAATTTCAAGAAACACTATCCTTTAAACAATTATTTTCTTTATATCCATAAAAATTTTTATTATTATTGGAGCTTTTTCCTGCCCACAAATGTCTTTGCCGTATCATCCCTATCCTTTAACATTGACCGAAAACAGCCTTAAGGAAACTTTCATATAGCACTAAATATATGAAAAACAAACCTCAAAAAGAAAGTTACAAGGGGGAAAAAATTAGATTCTGGAAAAATAACTTACCTAGTTAAAATTTTGTACAATGTTTTATTGCAATTACTATTCCATGTAGTAGAAGTATTTGGTCTCCACTTTTGTATGCTCTCTTTCAGACTTTTTTTCAAATTTTCTTGAAGTTCTTTAACATATTCAGGGTCAGTTGCATTATATGTTAATGAAGTTGGCTAGAAGTATATTTAAGATAAATTACTTTGCAATGCTCTATTACATGCAGTTGTAGTAATTTAAAAACTCTCTCACACACAAATTCCTTTAACTTCAATTCATTATTTGATAACAATTTAACTTTTATGAGAGTGAAACAGAAATTAATTACACAGATGAAATAGTTCCTTTAATAATACAGTAACATAATTACAAAAATTTTAATATTTTTAGTGAAAATTACAAGTAAATTGTTATTGGTGTTCACTTATAGCAAATAAATAATTTGCTGTAAGTGAAAAATTAAATATTTAATTTCATATTTTATCAAGATCATCGGGTCTAAATAAGTACCTGTATACTTCTTAGTCCAGGATTTGGAAAACTACGACTAAAAAAAGGTTTCCAATCTCCTGACTTGCTTACATCAAAATTGATTCTGGACGGATGATTATTCTTTTGTATATTAGCCCACACCTAAACATGTAAGTAAAAAATTACATTTTTGCTTATAAAACATTAACATCAATTTTTTTAAAGTGAAAATACATTTGAATACATGCATTAAACAATGAGAGAATATACCCTTATTCAAGCATTTATTTCATGTTGATGAAATCATCTTTCTAGAAATAGTTTAATGTTGTTGCTGTGTCCTTCCCGAAGGGAAGGAATGTAAGTTGCCAGAGCCTAAGACAGGTTAGACGTCTAAACGATAAATGGCGACACCACCTATCTCCACCTCCACAATTTAGGCATGGAACTAGAGGGAAGGGAAATATATATTCTCCAGCCTCCTGCCCCCATGGTTTCTGCTCCGACCACCCACAAGACTTTCGGACCCACTGATTTAACGAGCTCGAACTCAGTGCGTACTCGGAGAATATTTGGTGGCATCGGGCATTGAATCCAGGCCCTCCGGTCCGGAGTCCGATGCTCTAACCACTAGGCTACTCATGGCCCTAATAGTTTGATAAAGTTCAGTAATTAAGGAAGTAAATATTAATTCCATTTAGTATGTGTGTGCCTTTATAACATATATTCTAGTTATATACTATATCAGGGGTAACCAATCCGTGGCACGGCGGTTGTGACAGTAACACGAGAAGACTTTCTAAAAAATTTGAAAATATATTAAAAAAAATTAATTTTTTTACAATTTTAATTAAGTGCGGTTGTTCCGGACAAAAAAAATTCTTAAAATTTATTTTAAGCACAATTAATTGAATTACAATGGAAAACTATCATATAAAGAATATACTCCTTCATTGTTGTGTACCCTGGCTTTCAAAAGGAAGTGCACTCGTGAGATTTTGGAATTTGAGGGATCTTGTTTTAAAATATCTGGAATAAAACAATGAACTGCCCAGTGAGTGACTGCTACTCAAGAATGATTAAGCTATAGGATTAAGCTTTTCTTCCCGATATTGTGAGACATTTAAACAATTTAAATTTAAGATTACAGGGATTGTACCTTTCCCACCTTAAGTTGAGAAGATATCTTTTGTAAACAAACTTTTGTCTCACTTTTGAAGAAAATATATGAGCATGTTTCACAGTAATGCAGTAACTAGCTCCAAGTTATAATAGATTTAATATGTTGGATGATTTTCATGATAAAGAAAATGCTCATCTTTTCATAAATCCTCCTTCAATTTCTCTACAAGATGTTAATTGTTACCCACCTGAAATCCAAATCGGAATTACTAACCAACAGCACTATACTAGACAGAAAAGCAAATGTAAGCAACTTATTTCAACTCAATTGATACAAATTACATTGAATTTAGAAATTTAAACCAGCACTTACTTTTCTAAATTTATACAATTTGGCTGTCAGACATTGTTGCAGTTTTGGATCAACATATATATGTCTGTGAACAAATATTTTCTATTACGAACCCAATAGATTCATAATATCGTTCAAAATTGACTGATAAAACAACCTAATTTTTGTTAGCATCTATAGGAACTAATCGAACTAATCCCAATATAGATGGCTTGATAAAAGAACTACAAATTCAATAGCCTCATTAAACATGTACTGATTGTTTAGTAATAAATTAGAATTAAATGTTTCATGTTACTCATTTTTATTTTATACCTAAAAAGGTTATTAAAAATAAAGTAAAAAATTTACTAACAATAAAATCTAAGTATTTATTATATTATTTTTAAATTTTCACTATTTAGATTTGTATTAAAAAAATATACTGTTTGCGTAAAAATCCCATATGCCAATAAGTAAAATTTTTCACCTTTTTTGTTTCTGGGAAAGGTTGGAAATGGCACACATAGTGATTTATTATCAGATAGTAGCACTCTCACCAAAAAGGTTGGCCACTCCTGTACTATATAGTTGTAGTTATATACTATATTTAGTCCAGTGGCATAACGGAGAACTTTTGGGCCCCCCTGCAAAGTCAGGTTTGGGACACCCATGTTGAATTTTACAAAGGGTAGGCACTTATGTCAGTCAGGCTTTGGAATATCAATGGACAGTTTGTATTAAATTTATAGTGATCTTAAATATTCCCTCTTAATTGATTTAATAGTTTTTCAGAGTTAGATACTTATATTTTTACCATAAAAGAAGTGGTAAAAGGATTTCTTCTTTAAAAAAATATATAATGTCTTTCTTTAAAATAAGAAATAATATAATTAATTTTAAACAAGAAGTTGTTGAAATCATTTTTACATCAATAATCTTTCCAGATATTCTTTTGTTTACTCGTTACTTTATAAAATTGCCCTTTTTTGCATACATATTTAAAATACTGAGCAAAAATCAGGTTTTAACATACTTTGCTCATTCTTAATTACTTTAGACATGCATACAAATGATTTATTCATATGCTTTATAGAGTGAACACAAGGCTTCATAGATTTACTTAAGTTACATATTTTAAAACTTGAAATTGCATACTTCAACACATGAAAAATATTTTATTATGTAAATTAAGTTTTGCATTTTTTGTCAATGTAATATTTATTATTTTAAATGTATTTATAAATAAAACATCAAAATGTTTGTTTAATGATGCAACCTGTTTGCAACATTCAATTAAAAATGGCAATGTGTATAAAGAAAGATTAAGAATGTTCTCAATTATTAAATAAGCATTTAAACATACATTTAAAATGTTCAAGTAACTAAGTTTCCCCAAAACTTACATTATCGGGGCTTATTAAACATCCAACTGTCTGCAGAGGACAATAATTATCCCTAACGCTGAAATGATCCCCAGTTGATGAATTCCACACAAATATATTGGTCTGAGATTCCCATGTCACAACATATGCAGTTGGACCCTCAGGGATACCTGATCCTAGGAGTAACATGGATCTCTTTCCCAGGAAGAGGAAATAACTGCAGAGAAGAATAGCATGTTCCTCTTCATCACCAGTAAGCATTTGCAAGAATTGCTACAAAATAGCAATGAAATAAAACATACTTTTTATAAACAAGAAAAATTTTAGAAATAAATTACTTCATAAAATTATTATTATACTAAAATATCAAATTAGATTATTCCATGACACAGGCAAATGAGTCTTACTATGTATGTAAAATAAAAGCAGCTTGGTTGCTAATAGCTAAATCTTAGGTAATGATAGTAAAATCTTGAGATTATACTTGTGAAAGTTACTTTGTTGAATATATCTGAATATCTTTATTAAATTAGTATATGACTTGTAATCTTTAGGAGACCTACAATATTTGGATCCAGAACATCTGTCTGATTTCTCCTTGTATCAGACAAGTAATATTTGCTGTTATTAATTTAAAGAGGATATTTCGTTCCTGTTTGCTAATTGCAAACGCATTAGAGTTGTGCTTAAAGTAAATAAGAGTTGTTGATCTTACAATATGTTTCTTCTTTCATCACCACTTTCACTAATAAAAACTATGGTTTGCCAAAAATTATTTAAACATTTCACTTTAAATTTATGTAACTGTAAAAATTGAGTTGTCCTACAGAACTAAAATTTAGAAGTTCAATTTTTTATTTATTTTTATATTAAACTTTCTCTGTCTCTCCATCATTTTTCAAAGTTGTTGAACACTTAGTATTGTTGTTAGATTATTAGACAATTAACACAGAAGAACTGATCTGTTATCAAAATAAATGCAGAATGAGATATAGCAAGTAAAACAAACATATTATTCAAAAGCTGTATGAGAAATATAAATTGTTAGTTAAAAATATCACTTGGAAATAGATTTAAGATGATAAATAGCAATTTAAAATATTCCGATAGCAACTTTTCCTAAATGAGTTGATTTACTCTACCTTTTGACCATGAATATATATTGAGCCTTATCTATTTATGAATGTAAACTGTATCATATTCAATAAAATCAGAGGATCAAATCCTACCTTCCACAAGTAGTAATTTTTTAACCAAAACTAGCTTGTAAAATTTGCTGAATACAATCCAAAACATAATAGTTTGATGTAAAACATACTGATACAATATCACTTTAGAGTTCTATACATTACATTAACACATTTCATACAATAAGGAATGTTTAAAGTATACCAAAATGAAATAAATATAGTTAATCAATACAAAACAGACAGCAATTATACTCTAATCTTGTAATTTATTTTTTTAATATTCTCTCATAATCTAGAAATATACAAAAAAAATAATATTCATTTGAGTATTATATACATCATTGAAAATATTCATATCATGTTTACTTGAAAAAGTAATAAAAAGTTATGGATAAGAACATCTTTAAAAAATTATTACATATCAAGCGTAAGTTAGTAGAATATTTAATCCATTTCATTGTGAGGAATTTGAATTAATTTTTTTATTGAAAATTTAAACCAGATGAACACTGTTTTTCTTTTGTTTGAAGTTCTTAAACATCCACCATAAGAGGTTTTGCATAAACATAGCCATATTACTATAAACCATTAAACAAAGGAATGCTTACATCTGATGTACTCCATATATCACATAACCCTGGAAATGTGATACTATCTGAAACTGTTGGAATTAATGATACAAAACGAGCCAACAATTCCTATTTAGAGATAGAAAAAAATATGCAGTAAATACAAATGAAAAAAATACTTCTAACATTATACATTATTCTTACCAAAAACTATCTGGAATGCTTCCTAAAAGTACATACATAGCAGACAGCTTCTTCAACTTTTATCAAATCTTTTTATGATTTACACAAACATACCATCAAGAATTTATTTACTTTTACATCGGAAAATTAGTTTATTTAATAAGAGAACACTTTTTGTTTTGTTGATTTTTCAAAATGTCATGTGTAATTTAAAACACACATTAGATTTTGTTTCTTTAATATTATTTCTTTAAAAAACATATTTGAAAAATTGAAAAAAATTTTTTATTAAAAACAGCAGCATTTGATCGGTCCTCAAAAATCAAAAAAATGTTAACTGTTTTGAATGATGTGGTGGTGGTGTGTATTATGAATTCCACCCAACTGAGATCAAATGATCAATAAAGATTATTATATGAGTGCTTTAAAATGTTTACATAAAGTAATTAGTCAAAAATGACAGTAGAGTTGTAGTGAGATTAACCAAGAGTTTTGCATTACAATAATGTTTCCTAACAATGCCGTTATTATAATTTTTTGGCAAAATATCAAAAAAGTGCAGCTGCACAAACTCTGTATTCATCAGATATGGCATTATGTGACTTTATTTTAATGTCCACCATTACAACTGCCTCTTCAAGGTCAACATTTTGAGTCCATCGATGCAATAAAATAAAATTCAATATGAACCTTAATGAGATTTACAAAAATAACTTTAAAATGTGTTTTGAGGATTTAAAAAAAATGTTGGTTGAAGTGCTTAAAGAGAAAGGAGATTACAGTAAGACCCCACTTAACACTGTTTTGTTTAGCGCTGTTTCGGTTTAATGATGTTTTACTTGAATAATAAGATTCCCTGAAATTTTGTATGCAGCTTTAGGCTTCTCGATATCCGAAGCAGTTTATCTGTGTTTCTTCTTTCCTGCAGTATTATACGAACGTATTTTTATCATTTCAAATATTAGTTGACGTTTTTGTAAGTATAAATTTATATAATATAACGATTGCTATAGTGACAAATATTATGATTTTTAGTTTTTACCATTAGTGATAATAAAAAACACGAAAATAAAGCAACAAGAAAAAGTATTTCACTAGAAACTAAAATGCAAGTGATTAAAAGATTAGATTCTGATGAACGTCAATCTCAAATTGGTGCTGCATTGAATTTGGTAACTTCAACAATGAGGACCATTCTTAAGAATAAAAAAAAACTACTGTCATAGGCAACTGCAACTACGACAAGCTCAGCAACTAGAATTATCCATTCTAGAAATGATACAATAGAGGAAATAGAAAAACGACTTTCTATATGGAGTGACGGCAAAATTGAACGCAATATGCCATTCAGCCAATCTACCTTCTTGATAAAAAGGCCGTAAATTGAAAATACAGAAGAGACTGAATGATCGGAAATGTAAACATACTGACTTAGAATTTTATTTATTTTTATATGTATAATCGTTTATAATGTTTCTATATTTGTTAGAAATAATTTTTTGTTTTATTGTTATAAAAACACATAATAAATTTAATGGTAAAATACTTGACCAATTTTCTACCCATCTTCTCATAACCCCTTTATTTACATGATGAGATTACCTCGTTTAACGCTGTTTCATACTACGCTCTACTTTGATGGAATGTATACCCCATGTTTCATAATATTCCAGGTACTTTTCTTATAACAGTAGTATAAGACTGAATTTAAGAGAACATACTGGTATAACACTCTACAGACTCTTCAATTTAAAATTCAATGCATAAAAATACTACCTCAACCAATTTTTCTTAGTTTAATATATGTATGTTTAAGGATAACTTTAGAAGTACAATGTTCAAGTATTTAAAATTTTAAAAATATATATGTATATGCACATGTGTATAAAATTTAAATAACAAATCATATACTGTTATTAAAATATTAGACAAAATCTTTAATAAAGATTTTCTCTAAAATCTCAAGAAATTTGAAATTTTTTCAATAAATAAGCATCTGATAGCTGGCTGGGTGATGTAGTTAGGAGGCACTGGCATTGTACACAGACCTTCTACCTTTACCCCACCCCAAGTTGGTGGATTTTCTTGCTGTAAACAAATCGAAAAGGTCCATGTCATATGATTATGTTGTATATTAAAGATCCCTTGAGTGCTTGTTTATCTTAGATGCTCTCAGCAAAATTAAATTTCTAGTACAATTTTGCATCATCAGAGCTCAAGTGCCTCCTTCTGAGAAGAAAACTGGGCATCAAAATTACATTATGGCAACTGTTATACACCAATACGATGCCACATTAAAAAATACCTGCTCCTATGGAAAAACTAGGTCTGCAATGGTACTTACCAATCCACAGTCCCACTTGAAAGAAAAAGGGAGAAAAAACATCTAATAGAGTACAATTTGCTTATTGTTTATTAAAAGGTGGACTAGGTTGGATTAAAATCTTTTAGTTCTTTCTATTAAATAATTTTTAGTCATAAAAGCCAGAAAAACAAGTAACATAAAAAAAAATTGAGTCAATTCCTACTTAGATCAAAGAAAAATTTTATTCTAGCTACTTTTTTAAATAGTTACAATAAATATAAATATTTATATACATATGACAGAATCACAACATTAAGTGGTAATTAATTTTTATTAATTATCGTTAAAGTATCGTATTGTCATCCAAAACAATCATGTATATAAAATTTCAGTTCAACTCAATGCTTTAAAACGTGAAAAAAAACCTTTTTCAAGTTTAAACACAAGTCACCAAAAGGGTCGCTAAATAGCCAACGGGGCTGTATTTGTAATTCTTTAAATAATTAGTTTTAATCAATTAATTTTATTAATTATAGTTAAATTATTGTATTGTCATCCAAAATAATCATGTATATTAAATTTCAGCTCAATTGAGTGCTTTAAAATGTATTTTATTAATGATTGAAAATTCCACCTAGATAAATAAATAAATAAACAAACAAATAAATAAATATATAGTGAGTGAGTTAATAGTAGGAATTGAAAAATGAAAGCCTAGTTGTGTCTCAAGAGTTAATATAATCTTCCAAATTATTAAAATATTTTTTTTAAAAAAAGTACTACCAAACAGTAATTAGCATGTTAAACTTAGGAAAATAGATGGAAAGATGACCAAAAATTTATTTAAAAAGAACTTATAGACCTAAGTTTAACTCTTTCTTCCTATTAGATATTCAGTCAATATTTAAATTCTTTACTTAGAGAGCATAAAGATAACAGTAAAGTTATATCTCAAGCACTTTTTCTAAAATTGTGTGTGTTTACCATAGTTTCTAAAGATTCTTTATTTCCTAAAAGAAGTTCTTCTGGTGGAGAGAGAGATCGAAGGAACCTTGTTACAAAGATCCACTTTCCACTTAAATCCACTGACATGAGTTTAATCATACGATCTGGAAAACGAGGAATAACAGATTGACGCCATTTTTCCACTTCATTCAATACCTTTTCTGGTTCAGCACTGTCAAACTGAAAGATTAATATTTTATTAAATATAAAAGATTTAAAACAATATTAGATCAGATTATATTTCTTTAAAAAAAATTCTAAAATTACTGAAAGAAGTTACCTTTATATGTGTAAATTAACTCAAAAAGAAAAAAGAAAAGCAGCAATTATTCTATTTTTTAAAAAAAATAAGAACTTTTCAAATATACCAATTGGCAGAAAATATTGATACTGAAAACTTTTAAATATTTTTGACATGATGGTACTTAATGAGCAGCACATTTTTATTTTCAGAAATTTTTTCATAAAAGTTTGTGTTTTTAAACACCTCTTACCGCACTCAGGTATTTTTGTATTAAATTTTGAAATTACACAAAATTTAAAGAAATATGTAATGGTTTATTAAGGATTAAGGTTTAATTTTTGGGGAGAAGGGGGGGATATAAGTAGTGTAAAAGTAAACTCAAAAATTTTACATATAAAATTCTCAATTTAAATAAATAATGATGATTTCATTTGCAAGAAAAAAATTTGCTTATCTTCTCTTATAACATATTACATTAATAAAAAAAATTAATAAACAAAAAAATACCCAAACACAACTTGTTTTAATCCCTCCTTAAAAATGAGTAGAAAATTCAATGAAACATGCTCCATACCAGAAAAAAAAATTACAAAATAAGTAGATGAATTTAAAATATAATCAGAACCTGGTCTCTAAAAATTTCAGGTAGCTGTAAACAAGGCTCAATTGTCATAAAAAATGAAAGGTACGTATAGTTGGAAGCAGCATCTGATAAACCAGTTAACCAAGGACGAGGTTCATTTTCATAACTGAGCAAAACTGGAGGAACATTTATGCGGAACGTTCCTTCAATCTAAATAAAAAGAATTCAAACACAGCATTTAATTGAAGTAATAGTTTATTAAACTGTTATAAGTTTCATTTAATATTGATAGTAAACAGAGCTCTATTATAAGTTTATATAGCTACTTAACATTTATATGTTTATAATTAATTATGTACAGATATTTTTCAACTATTATATTAGTAAAATAAAAAAAAACATTATTAAAGGAATTTGATAAGCAACATCAACATATATTTTTTTGAAAGATATTTTTAATTATAAAAATTATTTTCATATGTAAATTACATATCTAGAAATTCCAGAATTCTAAGATCAATTACTAAAATGTATAGTTCACATCATTACAATGAATACTGCAATAAAAAAGTTCATTGAAATGTGATTAAATATATTTTAAAATAAATGTTTTTAAAAATATTTAACAAATAGTATAATTCATTACTGAAAATTACATTGAATTAAAAAAAAAAATTTTTTTTAAAAGCCTGTAGAATATACAATTTTGATCAACAAAAATAATTTAAAAAGTAAAATATTTTACATAACATTTAAAATTTAAATATCTTATTTTGGAATGTATCAATTAATACAATAATTACTCAAAACATTTCAAAAATAAAAGATATTCTCCTAGACTAGTCAAGTACATCACAAAAATATATTATTCAAATGAAGCAATTGATTCCTATGATAATCAATAAACTGCACTAATTTCTATTAAATTTTTTTCTCAAAACAGAATCAATTGAAATTTTACCTTAGAATTTAAATATAAAGTTGTGAAAGGAATTTTCAGATTTCCAAGCCATCGTCTCTCTAATCTTTCATAAACCACAGTTTCTCTTTCTTTGTCACTTTCCAAAAGATCTACTGTCACTTCATCAAAAAGATTTATGTAAATACATTCCTTTACAGTCTCCAGATTAGATGGAGTATAATTATCATTAGGTGCACTGCAAAAGAATATTATGAAATACATTATATAAATAATCATACAACACAAATTGTTTTCTTGTGATACTTCATAAATATTTTAATCCTTATTTTATTTTAAAAACTTTTTTTTCAGTTTATTAATACAAAAGTGACTTTTTAAATTATATATAAAACAATATTCATATATGTACTTTTTTTAAATACTGCTAAAATGATAACATTTAATTAAACATTTTTATGTACACAATTTATAATTATTAATTTTGAAATAAGTGAATAACATACTAATTAAAGGACTAAAATCTTATACAATTTTTTTTAAATATTAATTCTTACAAAAATGAATCTCAATTTCATCAATTATAAAAAGAAATAATATTTGAACATACACAGTTTTCAATGTATTGAAGTAAAAATACTGTAAATTCTTTGACACTATGAATGATTGTGGCAGCATGTTGTAATTTAATAAATTAAGTACAATTTAATACCTCATAAATGCAATATTCTAAAACCGTAATTATAATCAAAATTTAATTTTTTCTTCTTCAACTACTTATTACTTAAAAGTATAAAAAGAAACTGCAACTTTTTAGTATGCTATGAATGTTAAGAAAAAGTAGGTTATACTAAGACACTGTAGGTAAATAACACCTAATTGGGACAAGAAATATAATACAATGCAAATGCTTCAAAATTGGAGTAAATGTACAGTTGATGCACTATTTGTTCATGTACTATGCAACAATAATTTCAATTATTCGAATAAAAATGCCAGCATCAGAAGTATTATTAACCTCCCCTTTCCTCTGATCTTGTGAAGTATTGCCATCTCTTAAGGGACAAGTGTAACTTACTTTCAAAATGTTGTGCCTATTAGTTACATGCATCCATGTGTGCAAGTTTACACATTAATTAGAATATATTTGATTTTACAGAATAGTGATAAAGCGAAAAGGGTATGAAAAACTTACTTAAAAAAAAACACACCTTTGTTCCAATTTTATGCTAAAACTGAATGTTAAGGAATATAATAATATATTAAAGCAATATTCTTGGAAAAAATACAAAATGTCTTACTGAAAAGGGAGTTCTAATTCTTGATTCCATGTAGGGTGTGGTCCTTCAGCAATACCTGTTTTCATTGATGTCCTCTGAAACATTACTTCCACAAAAGGTTGTACTTGGCTTTCAAAAAGCATGGCAGTATCTGAAATTAAATATTTATCACATGTAAATAAGTGCTGGAGAGATAATGTATTTGTTTGCTTTTTGAAAACTATATGATCTACTACATTTCATCCATTTGACAATTATCCATTTCATCTGCTTTCTATATAAATAACTCATTAATGTTCAAACTGTGAATGTTAAATAGAAATAATTTTAAACATATTTACTACCTCTGTTAATAAAGATTCAACATTTACATGAAAAAATTCTAACAAAGCTAAACAGGAAACAATGTTTTTATATTAAACAAGTTTAATTCAATTTTTTTAAGGAGCCTTGATTTTTAATTTAAAAAGTCTACTGCTTGAAATTTATCCAGTATAATAAATATTTTAAAAAGTTTCATTTACACATGATAATAAGAACAAAATCCATAGTTTCCATATCAAATTATCATAGGAGCTAAGAAAAAATATTTTTAGAAAAATACCAAGGCAAGGATTTTTATAAGCACAATTTTATATAAGCTAATTATTATTTTTTTAAAATTAAAAATGAAGAGAAATAGCAGTTTTGAAATGTATACAAACCTCCATTTTTTTGTTCATTTTTCTCTTTGATTGGACTCATATCTTTTCGAACAGGAACATTAGATGCATGCAAAATCCTGACAATAATTTTTACATCCATATTAGCATTAGAGCAAATTATTTTCTTCCTGTCTTTTCTTTCTGGATATAACGGGCGTTTTGTTTGAAAAAGTTTTAATAAACTAAATCCAATTGTCCTGCAATAATACACAATACAATTAAAATGGAAATAATCAAAAGCAATAATAAAGTACAATAACTAATAAATTACAACATTTTTTTCTAACACTTGTGAATAATGTAATAACATAGAGGATTCTTTGTTTTTCACAGTTCTGAATACTGTAGATGTACATAGAAAATAACAAATAAATATCAGAATATTTTTACCCAATACTTGGAACTTTTTCTTCCATTACAATATCCTCCAGCATTCTCTGATGCTGTGAAACATAAAACCTTTTAGCCACCTCTTCTCTCACCTATAAAATATGACAATTATAGGTACAAAGAATTTCTTTAAATAAATTTTTACATAGGAGAAATGAGATATTAGAAGCAAAATAATTTGAAACTAAAACAAAGGAAATTTACTTTTTGCATCACCATTTTAGCTTGTTCCCTTTGTTCTTCACCCACAGTTTCTTTTTTCTGATTTTCATTTGCCCTTTTATGCAAAAGCTAAAAAAGCAAAGTTATATAACATAAACTAAAAAAAAAGAGAGAAAATATAAAATCTGCAGTGTCAAATAAAAAAAGAAAAGAAGACAGCTCATCAATTTAACTACACAGATTTTCATAGCATCCTTGGCAGCTTCAAATAAAAATAAGATCTTTCATCTAAATAAATTTTTAAAAAGAGTACTATATCAATAATTCATATCAAAGAAAAATATTCCTTTCAAAATTTTCATGTCTATGAAAAAACTTAGTTCCTTAAGAGTCTATAAATACCTACCCTAAATTATCTACATAATAAGTAATCTACTTTAAAAGATGTATCATAAAATTATTCTAGACTCAAAAGTAACTTAAAATTTCCTCTTGATAGTTTTGAGGCCAGAATTGAAATTTGATTATATATATATATATATATATATATATATATATATATATATATATATATATATATATATATATATATATATATATATATATATATATATATATATATATAATTTATTACATATTGAAATATTTATATTTCTCATATTAGTTACTTTATGAGTTATAAATTATTTTAAATTGTAGTTTAATTTTATATCTGTCTTTCAGATGTAGCTGTAATTAACCATCAAAGGCTGAAATAATATAAAAACCATAACATGAAAATCACATGATTGATAGTTTTTTGCTAAATATAAAAAAACTAGCATAGAAACTAAAGCAATTTATACACATTTCATAAATATATATTTCAATTTCAATAAATAATAGTTTATAGTGTAATAAAAAGACAAAATATTTGTTTTCTCAAACATGAAATTTTTTTCTTTAATTTTCAAATTATAACTAATGAAGAAAATATTAAAAATTAAGCTACAAAAAGGATATTGCTTCAGCTACCAATTAATTAAACCTGAACATGTAATTTTCAAATGCCAGCTTTGAACTTGATTCTTAACAATATGTTACAGCAGTGATAACTTTCTCTTATTATTCATATTGAATTAAAGAAATATAAAAATTAAGCAATTTTTTATCAACTTATTTATATACAATAAGAAAGCAATTAATGTATAATAAGACTCGAACTCAGTGGCATAACAGCTCATGAGGGCCAGGGCCCACTGTGCCCATCCCAGTATACATGACCATTGGGTGCAGAGGTGCACGAGCAGATGTCCCAGGTGGTCAGTCTGAAGCAAGACACCCAGTGTTTAAGTCCCCAAGCAAGCTTGGTACTCATTTATCTCTCTCTCTCAACCCTCATTTATCAACCCTCTGCAGCAGGGATGAAAGGTTGAGTCAATTTTGCCCAGCACGGGAATAGAACCTGGACCTATGGTGTGAAAGCGCGATATGCTACCACTTGACCACTGGGTCTTTATGTAATAAGAAATTCAAGAAATTAATTTGAACATAATCAAACTATTATGACAATTGAAAGACTGCCATGTTTGTCTTCAGAATTATTTCTTTATAATTTGGCTTTCTTCTTGGGTACAGCATATTTGAGAAAAATTATTTACTGAGATTGCCAATATAGTGATCCTACTAAGAACTATTACAGAAATATAGGAGGTTACTGTGGATAATCAAAGCTAGAAACCTTAATTTAATCCTTTGACATTCAAAATATATTGTTTTAAATTTTATCAAAATTTGCATTCACTTTTTCATATTTTATGCTAAAAAGGTCACTCTTAAAAAGCCATGAAGTGGATAGAAGTATGAATAGATGGATAGACATTTGTGTATATGTGTTTATTGTGTATATATTATTCTTGTATGTATGAATATATATATATTTGTATATGTGTGAATATATACATACAAGAACACATCTTTTTGGTGACTAATATTGTTCTTTGCAAAACTTTGTGCATAACTTTTTTTTTATGTAATAACAGAATACAATAACAGAATTACACATTACGAAATTCAAATTGAATTTCTGTAGTGTGTATTTGTTATTAAACCTATTTAATGCAATATAATTTTATGAACAAAGTAAATTGTCAAATAATTCAATTTTAAAACATTAATTAAATAGAAAACCTTATATTCAAATTCTTAAGTAAATTTAGAATGAAGTACTTCAGCCTTTGAATAAACAACCCAAATTTTTAACAAGAAAATGAAAAACACTATATTTGATAATTTTCCTATAATTGGCAATTCATTTATTTTCCAAAAATTAAAATGTGAGGAATTATAATCATTTATTTTTTGAGTATTTGTGATATATTATATAAATTTATTAACTAAAATTTGTGAATTTGAAATTAAGATTGTCTTTCTGATTCAAATGCAACAATAAATAGTCTCTATTGGTAAATTAAAATTAAGATAAATCATGAAACAAACTTGAATCATGTCATCTTTGATGTTCTGCTCATCAGGCGGAATCATCCTCAAGTTTTGAAATTCTGCTTCATCTTGATCTCTCAAATGTAAAAGTTGGAATCGTTTATTGTTCTCTATTTCTTCCATGGAACAGAAATCCATTTCATCTTGAAAGGGTTCAAGTCTGAAGCAATCGAAAACCTCTTCAGATTCTTCATCCTCTAGTCCCAATTCCTTATGAGATAAGAAATAATTCATCTTACTAATAACAAGCTAAAATTAAGTTAAGTTAATTAGACAAATTTTTAATATAATTGTAACATATTTTTTTTAGGTAAATACATGTTTTTATTGATTAAAATTGTTTCTTGATACTTAAACAAATTAAACTGATACAGATATAATGAATTTTTGTAAGGTAAATTAAAACATTGAACAGTGGAAATTCATTTCTAATTATAAAAATGATTATTTACAAAAGAATGCATTAAGTTTTGTGTAAGCATTGAAATTATAATAATATACTTATATATAGTGATTTAGAATTATTAAAACTAATTTTAGTATTTTAAAAATTTTTACAATCTTTCTAAATTTTATTCAGTTAAATAATATAATAAGTATTAAAACTTTGTTTAATCCTGAATTCTAAGAGTTTGCTAATATATGGTTGAGACTACATTACTTTATCTTGCATTATTTTATTTTCTTGCTTAATATTTTACTTTACGTTACATTTATAAATATTTTATGATTCCATTAGATCAAATTATTATGGCACCCAATTCAAATTAACTTAACTTCATTTAAAAGGAAAGGAGAAAAGCAATTTTTATACAACATTCTTATTTTTTATTTAATTTCAGAATGATCTGATTTCAGTGCTTCTACTTTGAAACCTTGCTATATTCTTCTATATTTAAATGATTCAGTACATATTTTAGAAAAGTAAATGTAACATAAATATTTTGTAAATTATTCATATTTCTTAATTGGTCTAAATCTTAAATAAGTTTTTAATTAAGGTTTAAACTTGAATAGTTAGTTCTTTTAAATAAAATGTACTTTAAGGGAAAAATTTTTTGAATATGTATTAGCATTCAATACTGATATCTACTTGAAAAAAGTGAAAAAAAGCTGCATTTTCAGGATTATGTGGATCCAAATTTGACTTTTTTATCCATTGATGCAATTTCTCAATATTGGAACATCTAGCACTCATAAGGTAGGATAATGGATTTGGATTTTTATTTTCCCTAGAGAAAACAAAATCTACTTAGTTACAATACATTTAAATTCTCCAACTTTATATTTTAAAATATGTTTTTTTAATTTCACAACTTAAAATTAACCAAAACAGAAAGTAATTTAATCACTAAGTAAAGAATCTTGAAAGTATTCACATAATTTTAACACTATAAATAAAGAACAAAAATATTTCAAATTTTCATTTAACTTAAAAAAAGTTACAATTTAAAATTTATTATTTAAGTTTTAATGTTATAGAAAGTTGAAATAAATGGTACAAATCTATTTTTATGAGAAAGTTCTTGTTAGTGATAATTATTTTTAAAAAATGGGCATTAAAAAAAAGCTTTTTGTTCACCTTATATGTAAGTTAATGTTTGAAGGTACTAATACTGTATTATCTTCAGAAACTCCCCAGGCAAGGCTGCACTTTAAAATACCATTTGTTAATAGGAATATTTCACTCCCATCATGAAATTTATGTGATGTACCTGAAATCAATATACAAATCATTCATAATATACTTTAAAAAAAAGCAAAGCAAATTATATATATATATATATATATATATATATATATATATGATTATAAAATAACTAAAAAGTAACAATAAATTAGTGAAATCATTTGGTGTATAACCTATAAGATTCTAAAAAAAAGCTTTCAAAACATTTCATTTTAGAAGTAAATCAAAATTTGAAAAAAATAGTTAGTATGCACATTATACATAAAGGCGAAAGAAAGAATTAAAAGAAAGAAATTATATTTTATATTATAGCACAAATGCATTCCTTTTGTTAATAGTAAAGAATTATACCACTTCCAACAGCATTATATTGAGGAGAGAAAGATTTTTCAGAGCTAAATTGATGATCAATAAGTTTTGCATTCAAAGCTGTTTGAGATGATGATGGAATCGGAATGTACAATTCTGCCAAAGGGGTAGAAGAAAAAAAGCCAGATTCTAATATCTAGGAGAGAGAAGGAAAATAATTTGAGGCTTATTTTCCAATTGTATAGCTTTAAAATATAATTTTATTTGTTACACTTCAAATATAACATGTTAAAAGGAGACTCAGTGGAAAAAATAAGGAATGATATAAATTTTAAATTAAATAACTTGTGTATCTTTATACACCTTATACAATAAAAACCATAGAGCTTAAGTACAAGTGATAGATTTAAAAAGATACTGAACGTTTTAAAGATGGATGTTTTACAAGTTTGAATAAAATATTCATAATCAGATCAAATAAAAGTATAAAAAAGAACAGACATTAAACAAATAATATGAAAAAAAAATGTAAGTATATTCCTATTTAGATCAACAAAGAAAAATTCTATTTTAGCTACTTTTTATTAAATAGTTACAATTAATATAAATATGCATATACATGACAGAATCACAACATTAAGTGGTAATTAATTTTCATTAATTATCATTAAAGTATCGTATTGCCATCCAAAACAGTCATGTATATAAAATTTCAGTTCAACTGAATGCTTTAAAATGTGAGAAAAAAACCTTTTCAAGTTTTGACACAAGTCGCCAAAATAGTCGCTAAGTCGCCAAAAATGATGCCAACGTGGCTGTATTTGTAATTCATTAAATAATTAGTTTTAATCAATTAATTTTTATTAATTATAATTAAATTATTGTATTGTCATCCCAAATAATCATGTATATAAAATTTCAGCTTAATTGAGCGCTTTAAAATGTATTTTATTAACACAATTGGAAATTCCACCAAGATAAATAAATATATATAGAGAGAGTGTGAGCTAATAGTAGGAATTGAAAAAATATGTTTTTAAAATAAATTTTAAATAAAATTAGAATTTAAGTACATCAGAAAAGAAATTTTTTCAAAAATCTATGATGAGCATACAATTTTTAATTACAGTGGCTCTCAGATGTCTTCATCTCTCATCATAACTAATATATCACATAATAAATATAATACACATAATAAATATCACATAATATATATCACATAATATAATAGATTTTAAGCAAATTTTTTTTTTTAAAAAAAAATTTTCAAATACAGCAAAATTATTGTTATGTGTTCACCAAAATGAAACTTAATCATAAACTAAGTCCTAAACAATGATTTTTCAGGATGCTCATAACATAAACCCTATACCAAATGTAAGCCCTAGTTAAGATTGTTGGCCAAACAGGTAACAGATATTGTCAGATCAATCAAAGTTCAGATGTAACACATAGGCACATTTAATAAAGAACGAACTAGAATGTGACACCGATTAAAATCTTTGATATTCAATGTGTCTTGTTTTGCAACATGTTAGCATGATTGAATGAAAATTTTAAAGGTGATAATATATTTATTCTTACATCAGATGAGTGCTAAAAGAAAGAGCTATTTTATCAAGAAGGGAAGAGTTGTGGGAGGTTTCTGGCCTTTATTCAAAAACAAGAAGAAAACTGTGAAAGTCTCCAGGATTAAAAATCTTAGTTTTCTACAATGAGAAGTTGGATCTTCAAAAATAGTGAACTGAGTACAATAACCTCAGTCAATATGTAGACAAGGGAAATGTTAAGTACAGTGTGGTTCACGTTTTGGTAATTATTATTTGCTGAGTTGGGAAATATTTTTGTGAATGGATTTTTAACAAAAGTGCAAAGAGTTTAGCTGTTTTTAGGGCTGATATCAAAGCATTTCCTTTTGCAATAACACAGTAATTAAGACTAACAAGAAGTATTAACTAGATGGATGGCACTTCCTAAAGCAATATAAACTGACCTGAACTGTAAATAAATATAATGATTGAGCATTAAAGGAATATAAATTGCTGTACATAAAAAAATAAGATATCTCATGAAAGTGAATCCTAACACATATTTAAGACCAGGTCTTATTATCAGGGAAATATGATAACTGTGCATTATCAATTGCTTAACTTTATTATTAGAACTTGAAGTTAAATATCTGAATAAACCACATAAATGCTACATTTTTCAGAAGAAAATTGAAAAATTACAACAGGATAGTATATATAGATAGATAGATATTTAATTTAATACAAACACATTTGTACAAGATGTGTTTCGATCACATTTTGGTACACCCAATCCAGTCCTCTAAAAATACTTATATTACAACTTGAGTATTAAAAAAAACCTGTCTAATATTTATTTTACAACAATAAGGGGGAAGAATTACATAAGAATGGAAAACGGACTTAAAAAAGAATGTTTTCATAAAAAAAAGAAAGAAATAGAACAATAATTCAAAAAAAAACAATAGTACTTCAATTCTAAGACTCTGAGGGGAGTGAACAATTTGAATCTTAAATATTTGACCCCACACTGCTTTGAAATCTTGACTGAGATGTCTAAAAAAGATAAACAATTATAGAAATTTAGTATTTCACAATACAGAATACGTATATGAGTTATGTTATTTGTAATATATATTAAGGAATTTCAAGTTGTAAAAATTTCTAAAACAATAATAAATGTGATGTGTGCATGTGTGAATATCACTATTTGCATTGATAAAATTTTAAAAAGCATTTGATTTTTTTTATTCTTAACAAAATCATTTCAGATATTAAAGGATTTTTCTAATGAATACAAGTACAAGTAGAAAATTCCCACAATTAAAGAGAAAAAATAAAGTAAATCAAATTCATACCCCATATAGGCATAATTGAAATTATTTTTGAAAACTTATTTATATAAATATTTATATAAAGAAAGTTTATTTATATAAAATTATAAACTTATTTATATTTATTATTGATTTAAAATAGATCATAATTTTAAATGTTAACAAATATATCCAGAAAAAATTGAAAATGCCAGTAACAAACATGAAGATGACACTCATTAGAATTTCACATGATACTCTTTAAATTTCATAGAGAATTTTAATTTTCAAAGTTATTTTGATTTGAAAACATTTTACTTCAACTATAAGGTCAAAAAATTTTGAAATATATTAAGTAAATGATACTGAGTCAGAGATTTAAAATATTTCACAAATAAGTTGAGGCAAAATAATAATAATAATAATAATAACCTTCAAAAAGCTTAATAAAACTACTACATACCTTTCACAAGTTTCTGCTACTTTTTTATCATTAAACATTATCTTGAAATATAATTTTTTCTTACATACAGCATTTCTCCTCTGAACTTCCTCCCTACAAATGAATTAAATTTAAGACATATGCAATATTATTTAAAACACATTTTTAATGCTTCAGAATGAAAATTTTAAAACATTACCTTGGACATTGATTTAATGGTGTTATTGGGATATCATGATCAATTGTTATGCGCAATATAGGTTCACCTTTAAAATTAAAAAAAAATTATACACCATATTATTATTTATGGATTTATTTTAATTACATTCTAACTAAATTTTACATGAATTAAAGTAAATATTTTTTTGAAAATTTAAACAGAAAAGTTGTTTTTCAGTTTTAAATACTTGGACTGCATATGATCAAAACAATATAAAATCTGAATATTATTCCTTATAAATTATTTATTATTAACATTATTCCTTATTGTAAAGGAAAAACAGATAACACAATTTTAAAAAAACCAATAATCATACATTAATAATAACATTTAAAATTCTTTTATTACTTATGCAGAAAAATATTAATTTTTAATAAAATTTTTTGAAGTACACATTAAAAAAACTATTAAATAACTTTTGAGGAAAAAAATTATTTCATTTGATACTAAAGTTTCACATAGAATTGAATTAAAACAAAGCATAATTAAAATAAAAAACTATGTTTTATCACAATCAAGGAAATAAATCTTTGCTGTATATGTATATATATATATAAATTCAAAAACGTCATTACAAATAAAAAAAATTGTAAGTTTTTAAAATTTTTAATAATTTTTTCCCTACATATATATTTATTTGTATCAAACTTTCCCCCTCCATACCTGGATTGCGTCTCATTTTAATGGCATTGCTTTTCAATTTTTCAAGAGTGGCTGCAGAGTTAAACTTAGGCACAGGTTTAGGTTTAGGAACTTCTGGTTCAGATAAAATTCTTTCATCTTCTAATTTTGTAGACATAAGATCCTCTCCAACTTCACTTTCATCTTCTAACTGAGAATCATTCTGATATTTCTCCCGAAATTTTTGCCTTTTATGAGCTAATTTCTGAAAGATACAAATGTTACAAATGCTTAGTGTAAATCTCAAGTTTCTTAAAATTAATTATATTAAATACTTAAAAGTATTCCAAAAATCTACATTTTTTTTAATAATTTTTATATGATGTAAGAAAAAGCAAATTTATGTTTACACATTTTGGACTTCTTTAAAAAAATAAACACTAAAAAAAACATTCATTTACAATAATCTTAAGAGAGAATAAAATATATAACTTTTAAGAGAAGAGTGACATACAGATTTTTTAACAAATGTTCTTTTTTTTCGACTAAGAATTTTATTACAAAACTAGAATAAATATATAACAGGTATTTTATCTGAGGCATAAAACTTATTCGAACATTAAAACATTTTGTTTCAAAGATATGAAATTTAATTCCTTTCAAGACTAATTTAAATAATCCAAAACATATTTTAAAGATCTCATTGATGTTCTAATCTTTTTACCATTTTCCCTTCATTCATCATAATTAATTAAAAATACATAAAATTTTCAGCTTCTTAATTTTAAAAAAACTCATCAGGTAAAACAATTTTTAATTAGAAACCTTAATTGCCCTGCAAAAATATGAGAACATCACCATCTGCTGAATTTTTAAAGTCATTTACCCTAAGAGCATTTGCAAAAATTTCAGTCATATTTTTCCAATACAATATAAATATTTTTTCTACATAAAATGAATACTAAAATTAGAAATCTAAATTTCAAAATTTCTGTAATCTGAACCCATATAAAAAATGTATAGAATGAAAAAATGATTTTTGTAAATATGATACAAGAAAAGCATGAATGAAAATTTTAAAACAATGGAAACTTTGACTTCCAAATGCTTAGTTTAAAAAAAAGATTTCCAGATAAAAATATGAATTAATAAACAAGAATTTTACTATTTTTGAGAATCTAAATCACATTTTAATATACTCTTTTATTCTTTATAATGATCTGCATTCCCTTAAAAAATTGTTAACTCATTAGTGACCTTATGCATTGTTTGACACTTTTTTTTTCCTCATAGGGCCGCAGATTTGTATTTTTACCTTTGAAGACCTAGTACATTCCCCAGGAGCTGGTATCACTTTTTAATGCGGCACCATATAAGCGATACCAATTTCTGCAAGTAATTTTGATGCCCAGTTTCCTCCCCAGAGGTAGGCATCTGAGCTCTGACGATGCAAAATTGTACATTGTTTGGCACTTGAATCAGAAGTAATTATATAATTTCACAATTGTGCTCATTGATAATTTCAACTTCTAAAGAATGTCATTGATGTATATTCTTTTGCTTAACAACATATAAAGTGAACAATTGCTATATTTAGTCAGGCTAGTTTGGAACCTAAGAAGTACAACTTTATAGAGAATGTAAATATTTACCTTTCCTAAAACACTATAAAAATGGATAAATGATATTATATTTGTATAGAAATCTAATACTTTCTTTATTATTAAGCAATAAATTACATAGTTCTATTAAGAGGTGTTACAAGCAAAAATAAAAAGTAATCAGGGATAAAAACAAGGGTCACACACAGTAAAATATGAAATACACCCAACTCTTTTTTTTACACAATAGATATATTTTCTAGAAAACTGTGCAAAAAAATAGTGTAAAAAATATTGGCAGCATATTGTAAATTTGGAGGTATGTTCCACAACTTTAAAAAACTGTGCAAAAAAGTAATAATGAAATCCACATGTTTCACATTTATAAAATAAAATCAATTCATTTTTATAACAAAAAAAATTTTAATAAGTGTACAGTGAAAATTTAGCTTGTAAGTTCATACAACATATAAAAATTCAGATTGATAAGAATAAAACTACTCTAACAACTATTCATCATTACTTCATAACAAGCATGCATGTTTATTACACACTGGATAAAAAACACTTTCATTGGTAGATGTGACAGATACATCTAACACAATTGTAGGCTTTGATTCAAATCAAGATTTTTATTAATTATTAATGGCCACTGTTGGTTTTCTTCTTGTTACAAACTATTTATCAGTGGCTTCTTTTTTCCCTCTAATTGTTTATATTATTCTTGAAATCATGCAGTACAAAACTTTAAGATTATGTTTAAATTTTAATGGGCACTCTATCTCAGTATCATGAGTAAAAAAATGTTGTTCTATACTTGTAGCAAATTTCAAGCCCTCACAAATTAAATCAAATACTAATAGCTGAACTTCACCTTCGACTTTGTCATTATCGACTTCTTTGTTATTATAAGCTATCATAAATTTGACAAAATCATCCTCATCCAAAGGGCAACACAAAATACAATATACACAAAATACAATTATGTTGTAGAACAAAAAGGTGTGTTAAAGACAAGATAAAGAAAAAAGTTATTATAAAATTTGGGTATTCCTCGTAACTCCAGAATACAAATTAAGCAAGCCTTAAAATAGGCCAAGTCACTCATACATGTGTGGGACTATCTTCTGGTTAAACTGTCAAAATTAGAATTTTAAAAAATGGGGGGGGGGGGAATTCGTGCTAGAACAAAAAATTTGTGTAAAAAGTATATTATTGAACTGTGTTACTTCAAAATCATGTAAAAAAAGACCATATAAAAAAAGTTGGGTGTAAAGGTGAAGGAGTAAATCTATATTTGTATACTAGAATGTTTGAGGTATGGACATGTTTTGGTTATGTGTATAGTTGTGCATATACTCTAAATTGTGTTAAAAGTACATCAATATTTACTAGATGCCAAAAAATGGCTGTGGATAATCAAAAATAACTTTTTTAATAATACTGATTATGATGCTTTTAAATTACATGCTTATTTATACTTTTTTATATATCTAACATATCAATAAAATTTTATGTTACATGACAGCTTAAAATTCATACCGTGGCTTTATTCCACTGTTTCCATTCATTTAAAGCTGTTTCATACTCCTGAAATAATTTGTCTGATGATGCTTCATAATCTTCCATTTCTTCTTCCAGTTCATCAAGAAGTTCTCGTTCCCATTCTTCCTTTTCAACAGCTTTATCCATTTTCACTCTAAAATAAAAAATACAAAAAGAACTTTGAATAAACTGTAGATCCAGCATCCAGCACAGTATATAATTATAATTTCGATCAAATGAGATGCTTTTGAAGTTCAATTTGATGAAAAGTAGTTCCTATCAATTAAATTAGATACTAAATAGATTTTTTTTTAATTTAGATATATTTTGACAATTAAAAATTATGTGACAGATTCGATCTATTATTATTTAGGAAAAGTTTGACAATAAATGTTTTATATAGGTTTAAAAACATTTAATAAAAATGAAATTTTTTTAAAAAAAATTATTGGTATGCTTATGATAGTAAAAAAATAACACAGTATACAATTTCATATTTATACATTGCATTTGTTTTTTCAAAAACTAAAGAGCCATATTAAAAGATAGAGAAAACAATTAATGCTCTACTTTATATTTGTGTAAATTCTTATATGATAAAAAAATTAAAATTTCCATACAATAATATATACAGTTCAAATACATATTATGTCATTATTCATAAATGTAAGTTAATTTTAAAAATGCATCTTGAATATTAGATACTTGAGTTATAATAGTTTGAAACACGTACATGTGTTAAACAAATTTTGTTTTTACATCATTAAGCTTTGAGATATAACTTAATAACTATCCTTCAAAATTTTACATTGGAATTGCAAAAACGTGGTTTTGTATCAACAGGAATACTTGTAATGAAATTAATTTCCTGAGAATATCTTTAATTTCTTACTTTTTATCAAACTCATAACAGTAAAAAAGACAATAAAATCAACACAATGTATAATTTCAGTACATAAAAAGGTTATGCAAGCAAATTTTTAAATTCCTGTGAGTGAGTGAGGGAATATTAACGCTGGACTATTCAGCAACTTGAGGGCTTTTGGCAATGGACCTCATAATTTTGAACCAGTCAAGTGATGAGGACATTCTTGAGCTGGCTCCCTCCCTCCTAACTTCCATACCACATTAACAGGAAGACGTTTGAGTCTCGACAAATTGAATGTCCATCGCCTCTTAAACGTCGAGTATTCAGCTGTACTAGGTTTAAACTCATGATACTCTGGCCATGAGTTTGTTACCTTAACTACTAGGCTACTGAGGTCATATAATTCCTGTGAATAAGAAACTAAAGATGATTAGTTTAAATTCATACTCAGTTGAAATGTGACAATAAGAAAAAATTACAAAATCATAATTGAATAGTTTTTCAGTAATTACATTACATATCTACATTCTCAGATATTTAATTTTCCTTACTGAGAGTTATCTAATTCAATTTAGGAAATATATATATTCATATGTGAAAAGCAATGTAACTATATATATATGGATGAACATAATTTGCTGTTATATGTTACAACTCTTTTTCTTAAATGATAATTCATGTAAAATATATAATTGACATGTTATTTACAACGTGTATATAAAATATATTTTTCTTCCTATTACTTTAAAATGTCTTTGATGGAAAAAGAATACAAGTTAATGAAATAAATTATTAATCCAAATATTCAAATACAGTCATAAGAATGATTTCTAATTTTAATTGCATATATTTTATTGCATTGCATACATAAGTATAGAAAAATATTTTCTATATTATTCTTTCAAGAACGTTGATTAATTTGCTTGTTTTGCATACAGTTGGTGAAGCCAGACATTCATCAAAATTAGACATCATTAAAAAAACACAAGCATTAGCCAGAACATTTGGCTATGTGTTTTATTTCTTTGAAATTGTATATTTATTCTTGATTAATAACAGCATTAGATTTAAAATTATAGCTGTATAATCTTAACATTTAATTGTAATAGTATTATTCATTTTAAATATATTAAAAGGTTATATGATCTTAAAAACTGAATGATTAATAATAGCACCAACACTCCTTGAAAACAATTATTTGATTTACAAAAACTTTCTTCAGTTCAAATTACTTATATAAAATTAACCATTCAGGCTCAACATAAAATTTTATCAAAAGATTTAATTATATCCATAAAAAAAGAGCACAAAAATTAAATATACGTTTACAAGTGGAATAGCTAAAGAGTAAAGCAAAACTAAAATTTCAATATACATTACAAAGGAATTACATAACAATCATTAAATAAGTCAAAACTAAATATATTATTTAAAATTTAGTAATTTATCTAAAAAAAGCAAACTCTGAATAAACTATTGTGAATACAATATTTTTTTGTGTGTGTTCAATATTTAAAATTATAATCATTTTTATAAAAATTCCCATTTGTCTTATGAATTAATCAACATTATTAGTCAATTTTTAAACTTTAAGAGGTATTTTTTTCTGTTCTTAAGAGAAGGTATAAAATAACAAAATATAATAAAGAGTGAATTCTAAAATACTGATTATTTTTTTATGCAGATAATATCCGTTTTCTTTTATAAAAATATTTATTTTCAAATTTTAAATATATTCAATTAAAAATACTTACTCTTGAATGGTAAGGTTCAAGGAAGTAGATGTAAATCCTTGAGTTTGCCTGTGTTGCTTCAATTCTTCCCAAGTGTTAAGAATACTTTTCCAAAGAGATTTTTGTTCAGCTTCACGTAAATCTCGTAACCTTTTAGTTTGCCTAATAGAAAATAAATAAATCTATTAATTCATACACCGTATATAAAGTAATATACGAATCAATGAGTAATACACAACAGATATTCAAATCTAAAAATCAACAGCTTATACCTTATATCTTTTTGATACTGCTTTAGACGATGTTGTCTTTCATTATTAATAGCCATTTCTTGCATTCCTTTCTGCATGTTTTGTTTCAAATTACTGGCAGCAGACCTTAATCCTTTCAGCTGTGAAAGAACTGAATTATGAATAACAAAGTATCATGAATAGAATAGTTGTAAATTAAAGCTCTTAAAAATAAATGAGAAATTGAAAAATCATCCGGCATGAGATTTTCTCGGTTTCATTTTCTTTAATTTAAATATATTTAATCAGAAAATTTCATATTAGTTTCATTTATAAATACAATAAAGAAGCTCTATATTCCATAGAATATATCAATATTAAAATTTTACAATTTTAAAAACACACACACATAGGAATTCTCACATACTTTGCCCTTAAATACTTGATCACAAAATCAGGTATTACAAATGAATAAGAAAAAAAAATTACATAAATGTGCAAGTATAGAAGAAAGAGAAAACATGAAGTAGAACCTCAATAATTTGGATTAACTGATGCTCTGAGTCATTCAGATTAAACAAACTATCTATAAAATGTGCCAAGGTACGCAGTGAAACCCTTATACTCTAAAAAGAACAAGTATTTTGAACTAAAACAAAAGGGTAAATAGGAAATTGCAAAAGAGGGAATTTAAACCAATCTATGACTTATATAATATGTGATATGTTGAAGAAAAAACTACTTATAACATAATGATACAGGCTTTTTTTTGCAATTATAAGTTATAATTTTTTTAAATAGTTGTCTAGATTAAGTGAAGTTTGGATCACAATGAGAGTTTATTGCATATGAATTTTACAATACTTTTGAAATCAAAATTTTTATTTGTTTAATTTTTCTATATTTATTTAGCATAAAATAAGAGCTTAAATTTTAAAACTAAATACTTTTTAATTCATTATCATACATTGACACCCAATTCGAATTAGCAATGTGAACATGAATTTAATGAATTAAGATAACAGAAAATTATAAATTTTTAATCACTGAAAAATAAAATACTGCATTATAAAATAAATAATTTTGTACAAAGAAATAGATATATTATTAACTTATGGATGAGCTCACAATAAGTTAATGCATCTTTATAACCAAAGGATAAAAAATAAAACTTTTACATTACTAAAAATTGTTAAAAATATATTAATTAATTTTATAAATTATATTACACGCATTTTTTTACTAACACAAAGTTGCAATAATATATAGGGCTAGCCATTACCCACCCACTTCACTGGGTATTTCACGATGTTGTATATATGTATACTGTTTACATATATATTAATTATTGATATCTAGCATTAAGAATTCGATTGTATTTGAAAAATATATTGAAAAATATTTTTTATAGCTGTTACACTCTCGCCCCTTGATATAGAAAGAACATAAATTATAATATCTAATTTCTATTTATAACTAAAATAGAAGTAGAAAGATTTTTTTGCACTCACTTAACCTAATAATCAAGAGGATTTCCACCAAAGCAACTTTCAGTGGATCTCTACTCCATAAAATAAAAATGCATGCTAAATTTCAAGTCTAAATCTAACAGAGCAAAAACGGAATTTTTATCATCAATACCTCATTGACAGCATTCTTAGCGGATTCTAATTCAACAAAAGAAGCATGCAAACCAAGTTTTATTATTATAGTCTTAGCAGTTAAAAAACGGGAGTTTTGTCTATCAATACGCCCCAATAACTCTCCCCGCTTCCCACTGGAGTTGATTTCCGTAAAATCCATTCTTAGTGGAACTCTATTCAACTAGAGAAAAGTGCTCAACAAATTTCAAGTAAATAAGTTAAATTCAAAAACAGGAATTTTTCTATAACACGCCTCAATCCCTTGCAACCCGAACTCCTTTGGGGGTCCGTTTTCACAAAAATCTTTGTAAAAGGAGCTTTATTCCATGAACGGAACATACCTTCTAATTTTCAAGCAGGTGGTTCTATTAGTTGAAAAAAAAAACGCCCCTTAACCCCCTCAGTGATTGGGGATCAATTTCCCCCCAAAACTATTTTGTAGCGGAACTCTACACCATAATTCGCTTACCAAATTTTTAAGACTGTATGTCTCAGTTTAAAAAATGGAATTATCTATAACGCCCCTTAAGCCCCCAACACCACTTAGGAAACGATTTTCACAAAACCCATCTTATAGCGGATCTTTCTTAATGAATGGAATAAGCTCACTAAAAAACGTCTAATAGTTTAGGAGTTAATTGCCTATAACGCCACATAATTCTCCACAACGCCCGGTCAATTTTGACAAAACCCATTCCGGAGGGATCTGTACTCTATGAAAAAGCTTACCAAATTTCACGCTTACGTCTAATAGTTTAAAAATGGAAATAAAACTAAGCGTCAACGCCATGTCTAGAAATCATTAGTAGGGGAATCTCTACTTTTAAAAATACCAAGAACTGTACATCTAATAGTTTAGTAATGGAAATAATTATGTATAACGCCCTTGGGGGTTCGAACTTTGAAAAATCCGTTCTTAGCTGACGTCTACTCCATGAAGGGAATCTACCTACCAAATTTCAAGTCTGTAGGTTTAATAGTTCCGGAGATATCGTGATTAGTCAGTGAGTGAGTGAGTCGCTTTTCTCCTTTATATATATAGATTATGTACATTGCTGCTTAAACTTTTAAAAAATTTTAATTTAATTATTTTTTTAACACTCAGTAAGTACAAACTTTTCAAATGCATAAAAAATTGCACAGAAATTTGCCTAATTCTTTTTTCTCCTTTTTCAGTACAATACATATTAAACTAAATCGAACATCTTCTGTTTTAAGACATTCACCACTCTTCCTTTCTCATTGCATAAGTGTTTATAATACATCTGCAGTAAACGAGATTCTATGATATGCTCTGCACTAAAAAGAGGATGATGAAGAAATGAAATTGAAGAAATATCCAGGTCTAATTGGTAGCCTTTATTGTTTTTACCACTTAATTTCCACTTGTCAGAATTTAATGAAGCCTAGAAAAAAATTAATATTAAAAATGGGGGGAAACATATATTTATACAGGCAAAGGTCAAATTCAATTATGAATTATAGACACAGAAAAATATTCACACTATATATTGCACACATAATTTGCTACAAGTCCCGATAGCCGAGTTGGCAGAGCGTTGGACTGAACTTCCTCAGGTTTCCAAAGACTGGATGTATTGTTTCTCAGATGAATCCAGATCATTCTTTGAGTGCAACTGGTTATTTCCCATATTCGAAGTGTATAAAAGCAGAGTTCATCGCCAGTTGGGCATGTTCTCAGTCCAGTGTTAGCTCCAAGCGTTAGAATAAATCTAATTGTTTGTTTAATTGAACTGTGTACTTCTTTCGAACTCCGTGACAAGTTTGGTCGGGGGTACAATTACGTCAAACGTGGATAATAGTGACTGTAGCCTCCGTTTAATTCGGACTGTTAAAAAATAGTAGAGGACAAAAATGCCGACCGAATAACACCTTCGTTACAGCAATAAGGAGCCCATCGACCTTACCCTCTCAAATGGCTTAAAGTACGATCGAGTAGCTTTAACAAGTGGGATGACATCAATGTGCTGGCTAACGTTTATTTCTTTCTTGGAGGTCGATAGATTTTGTGGACTTTTCGGTGACCGTCAAAAATATAGAAGAAAACTAAAATGCCGAGCCCAGCGTTATACACAGTACAAAATTAGGACTTTGCCAAGAGGTAAATCCTCTGATGAAAGAAGACGAAAAACTAATGAAAGGTGTTTGAGGAAAGAAATCAACGACACAGCAAGTTTTATCAAATGTGCAACTAATCGAAGATATGAAGTTTCAGTTGGTCGACCGAGATTTGTCCAAACGTCGTACCGGTTGCATCTGACGGATACTGATTTGGTCTCTCTTATTCGCACAATTAGTCCATCGAAGTTGGAAACTCCGATCCCCAATTAGAAGAGATCGTTCAAGACGAAGTTGAAAGAGTTTTGGCCCCAGTGTCAACAAAACCTACAGAAACTAGACCACGACCAACATACGCCGCTGTGGGAGCTCCTGTTCAGAAATTCCCACCTGAACCAAGAAAAACAGATTTGACAAAACCTGTTTGTTTCCACTGCGGACGTTGGACATGTAATGCGCTGAGGCTGTCTTTACTCTCGAAACCGCCGACGGAACTTCGACGACCAATACGCCGACCAAACTCTTCTCGGGAATCCCACGAGAGGCCGATCCCCAATACGTCGTTAGGTCCCCGTCGCCATATCGCCGATCAGTCAGTCGCCAGGCCGTAGCAGGAAAACTCAAGAGCGACCTTCAGGAGGTGAGGCCGCGTGTATTACTGGAAATCCTCCGTCGACCGCCAAGATGACTGGTAACCAACTAGACGTAATAATAGATAAAAGCCGATACGAGTAGATTCTGGGGCATCGTTTTCTGTCATATCCGATAGTATCGCCGATTTTTAAAGAAAGTTCTGTTTGCTGATGCCAGAGCGTTATGCTGAAAGTTGCGGATGAAATTTTGTTCGGCCGATAGGGAAATGTGTTTTACGTGTCCGTATTATGAATTTATTGTTTTATATTGTAGCCATGACGTCATCCTAGGGTACTTTTTGTCTCAGCCGTTATAGCTGACTTAAACATCTTCGAGACTCCACAGCGCCTGACGCCTGGAAAACCAGGGACTATTTAGCCGCATTCTTTTAGAATAATTCAGGATATCAAACCCGAGGAGACATAAATTAGTTTAACAGCAAACATTTGCTCTTCGAGAAAGTACAAACATGGTATCCACATATCGTAACGGAAAAGTGATGTCTGGGTTACCAAAAATATTTCCGACACATCAGGTTTTGGATGACCAGCAGAAACTTCACAGAAATTTGAACTACTCCGGAAATTTTTTTTTCACGAAGACCGACAAGTTTTTCAGTACACTGAAAGACGCATCATTCATGAAGAGGTTAAACTAAATCTAGTCCTTGGTCATCATTAAAGTTGGCGTTTTTGCGTCGATTTAATGAAACACGTTTATCCTCTGCCTTATTGACGATACGCTCGACTGTCTGAAAGGTGCCATGTTCTTTTCTTCCATGGATCTCCGATCTGGTTATTGGCAAATTAGACAAGCGGATCGTGCATAAGTGTTTAAAAGTCATGCCGTTTGGTCTCTGTAATGCATGCGACCTTCGAGAGAATGATGGACAATACGCCATTTTTAAATGGACTATGTGTCTTTGTTACCTAGATCTGCAGTTCTACTTTTGAAGACCATCTTATACGATTAAGACTTGTTCTAAAATTCTTCAGGAAGCTGGTCTGATTAAATTCAAAGAAGTGTTTTTGCTGCCCAAGAAGTAAAGATTCTGGGCCCCATCTTGTAATGCGTTCTGCACAAAATAAAAGAGGATATGATGAAGGTTTCTGTTAAAACCTTTGCAGTCGTTGCTGAAATTGGAAGAAATTCGGATCAGTATTGGGGATGTACGACGAAAGAGCTTCTACAGAAATCCCATACTGATTGTATCGGAGCTGTCCTATACAAATTCAGAATAATGTAAGTTATAGCATACGCTAGAACTCTGACAAAAGCCGAAAAGAATTATTCCACCACAGAAGGGAATGTCTTGCCAATGAAGCGTACATATTCGGAAAAAACTGTTTAACTGACCATCATATTAAAGGATCCTTCAGGAAAATGGGCCCTTTCAAGAGCATGATTTTGACATAAAAAACATATCCAGTGGAAGAGAAAACGGAAACATCAGACAAATTTTTAGCAGTCGACGACGAGTATGAACCTTGCGATGGAACAGAAAAAGGTCAAGACCTTGCGAAATTAAACTTTTATGAGATTTATACGGATCCTTTGCAGGAAGAATTTTGATCAGAAAAAGTATTCTAAACATCTACGAGCAGACATACTAAGGCACTTTCATGACGCCCCCACCGCAGGACACCTTGGTTTCTTATGACAGGATATTTTTGGCCGGGAATGTACCGAAATGTCGTTCGGTATGAAAGTCCGTTCCTCAACGACCATGGACGTTTAGTTCCCATTCCAGCTATAGCTCCTTTCCATCGCATTGGAATTGATCTCCTTGGGAGATTTCCAAATCTGCTCATGAAACAAATTCAACACGATATGCAATAACAAAATATTAAAAGTTCTTACTTGAAGAAATTGTCCTCAGGCAAGTGTTTATCACAGAATATCCAGATCTTCGACTTGTGTAACATTGATCATCGAATTCCCAAACAAATGGACTGATCAATAAATTTAGAGCAGAAAATTAATTTAAATTACCATTTGTAACCTTCGCTTATAGGCTACGCTAAACAAGAAGGTTTTACGCCGTTCTATTTACTTCATGGTCGTGAAGCGAAGCTGACACTAGATACAATGCTACCCATTCTTCCTAACGAATGACAATAACATAATCGTCGACGTTACGATTCAAACACCAAAATCCTACGCTCCGGAATCTCGTATGGGTTTATACTCCAGTTATTCTCTCCGAAAAATAAGAAGGTATTTGTACAGGTGCTACGCCGTTTATCAGCCGTTTTTTCACGAAAAGAAAACAGTTGTCCATGTACTGCGTTGAAACACCATGTCGAAACCGAGGATATTCCTCCCAAAGAATCATACAAAAGGACCCATCACTCGTTCCAGAATAAAAATGAAGCGGGGCGCTGTCTTCATTTTTGCAATCATAATTTTTCCAGTCCCGATAGCCGAGTTGGAGGCGTTGGACTGAAACGGGTTTCAGATTTATCCAAAGACTGGAATTTTGTTTCCGTTTTTAAATTGTTTCTCTAGGTTCTAGATGAATCCAATCATTCTTTAGGTGCATACTGGTTATTTCTCGAATATTCGAAGTGTATAAAAGCAGGAGTTCATCGCCAGTTTGGGCATGTTCTCAGTCCAGTGTTGTATCGAGCTCCAAGCGTTAGAATAAATCTAACATTGAACTGTGTACTTCTTTCGAACTCCGTGACATGATTTCATTCAGTTAATGTTGAATTTTATATTAAAAGATAAAGTTTTTATGAAATATGAGATTTTTGCTTCAGGAATTAAATAATATAAATTTAAAAAATTAATTTAAAATAAAAATAAATTTCACAATAAAAAAAGCAATTTTCATGAATTTAAATTTACAGAAGTAATAATTTAAATTATAATGTATGTGCATTTTTTTTATATATTTATATGTGAGAGACTTTCTAAAAGAAAGTTTTGTCATTTTTTTTTTACACAGAAACTTCACTGGCAAAATAAATATACTATGGTATTATGAACTACACACCTAGCACGATTGTAAGAAATAGTTGCCTCAACATTGAGGCATTTGTTGTAGCATGCAATTAAATTGAAGAAACCACTTTGGTAAAATTTGATGACCTGCAATGCAAGAAATTGTTACACAGCCTGCTCCACCTTAACATTGTTTTGGAAGTGGTATACCGATAATGTGCCTTTTGATTCAGGGAACAACTGAAAGGAAGAAATCGAGGAAAATTACATCATTCATATCTCAGAACACTATAATAAAACGTTTCTTGAAGAAGGTGAAGCTTTGAATTTTTCCTCACTGGTGAACTGGGTTGCTTTCATGTCATTGAGGTAGACTTGATTTCTGGGATAAAGTGGTGCACCCATGTCTTGTTGCCTGTGATGAATCTGAACAGGAATTTATTTCCCTCAAATGCATACAGCATCAAGTGATCTAGACTGATTCCCGTTCTTGAAATCTTGTGATCCAGGGTCAGATTTCCCAGCATCCATCTTGCAGACACATTTTAGAAGCAAAACACGTCATGAAGCATCAGTGGTGTAACAGAATATATTATCTCCCCCTCCATAAAGTTATGTTTTGTCTCTTTAATATTTTATAAATTGGTTAAATACATACCTGGGATCAATAAGGCTTTGGGTTCCCTAGAACCATGAGACCCCCTTGATAATGTGTGAACATTATACTACTATGGCGCATGGGATGGGCCTGAGCACAATCAATATGCAGTATGGACACCACGTCTAACACCATGTCCTCTAAAATCCTGTCCTGTACTCTAACAATGTTGTTTCCATTCATGGATGTGGAGGGATGTCCACTTTGACCTACATTACCCACACTCTGCCTTCCTTCATCAAACATGCAGTACTAGCAACCGACAATTTGATGAGACATGACCTCTTTACCAGTCTGTAGGTGTCCATGGATGTTGGACACACTAATCCTACATGCCCTTGCATACTAGGTAATAGCATGTACTACCATTGGCCACCATGTTGTCAGCAAATGTCTATTTGTCATCATGATTTGTACCGAATAACCTCTGACATGCCAGTTTGCTGCACTGTCACTTTCTGAGCTCTCTTTATATCCATCATTCCTTCTATGCTAATGCTCCTTCTATTGTTAAACCAGCAACAAATATAGTTTCTTGTGGCAATTGCTTGTTTCACCAGTTGTACCATTTTCTCTTCCAAAAATGATTATGAAACATACTTTCAGAAAATCTATTTACAACTATTTTTCATGGCAGTCCACGTATTCACAATTATTATTTATACTTTAAATCCATAATGCCCATTTCATAAGTCAAAATTTTCTATATTATAAACTAAGTTATTATTTTATTACCTAAATTTTGTGAAATGAGTACACAGATATTTTAAATATCAGTATAATACATACAGATATTTAAAAAGGATACAATGGTGAAAAAAAATCTTGCATCCTTTTAAAAAGGAAAAGTTTGTTAGTAATTAAGCAATATGTGCATATTGCATATAATTCCTAGATCCCCTTCTAAAAATAATATTCAACATAAATGACATACATTAAAAATTTAAAAAATATTCAAAAATTATAATGTATTAATTACTTTAACATATTCCAGATCAGGAAATTTTTCCGCTTGTTCTTCTACAACATGTCTTATTGGACTTCTACGCACAGGGTCTGGAAGCATCTTCACTAATCCATCATCTCCAAACCATTGAAATTCCTTAAAAAGAGATTATATATACACCCATTAAAAAGGCTTCAAAGTACATGTCTCTTCTACAGGTAGAAAGAAAAAAATCATTATTTTATTTCAATTATTATTTTCAACAATAAGTCAATCTATATTTCTAAATCTTACTTTCTGAGTTATCAATCTATTTTCAAGTCTGTTAATGTTTCGTTTTGAAATTTCAGGTTTCTTCCCAACATAAAATCCTTCATCTTCAAGATTTCTTGGTTCTTTATCTTCTGGTAACTTCATTTTTACAGGAACTATAAACATAAAATAGAAATAAATACTTAACCTATAAATATTTAATCAATAAAAAAGTTTCTCCTTCTATAAAAAGGCACAAAATTAAGACCGAAAAAAAATTTCCTTCATTTTAATAATTCATTAATTATTTCTATACAATAATAATAAAAGATGTATATTATCAAATTCATTAAAATGCCTATAAAAGTACTAGAAACTGTTATAATTACAGATTTATATATAAAATCAAATATATAATACAAAAGAAACTTTAAATCTTTCTAAGTTTCATTTCAAAAGCTGCATAGTATAAAAATATTAACAAAAAAACATTTTTAGAGATTATAGAAAAACTTGAAATCCTGTTAATGCTAGTGAAAAATTCTGTAATGTCTAATATATATAAAATATTCACAAACATAATAATGACAGTAAATTCATAAAACAAAGCAGAAATTGAATTAATATCAAAGTATTATACAAATGCTAAAGAATTAAATCATACAAAAAAAAACTTTCCCACTAAATTTATCTCTGGTTCACATTCAAATGAAGTACTTATCAAGAGCTCTTGAGTTCCAAGTTTCAACATTTTTTTTATCAGAAACTTAATAGAAGAAAATATCACAAAAAATAATGCATTAATTGTACAAATTTTGAGTAATTTTCACTGACTAAAAAACAATTTTTGGTGTTTCTTTTTAACTGTAAATTTTATGTCCAAAGACAAACCTTGAATATTAGTAAAAAAAATACAGTGAGAAATAGGCATAAAGGTACTACTTCCAAGTGAATGCCATTTATCACAGCTTAAATAAAATACATAACTTTTCATGGTTTTTTATTTCATGAAGTTCAAAAAGTTAAGTTCCTGAGATTTGAAATGGTATAGCTTGTTTTTTTTAGAGGATAAAAGGTGACATCTTGAATATGAATTTTAGTATTACACCAAAAACAAATGCTTCAAATGAAAATATTTTGATCTGTTGTCTTTTTCTCAAAATCTCAAATAGGCCTCATATATGTGATAATGTTTCTGTTTCCCAACATATCCTATTGTTTTAAGAGAACCTTATCTATAACTTAATAGCATAACTCCTACCCAATAAGATGATTGGACATATTTTGTTATAGCTTACATGGGAATGCTGAAGACTTGTATGAATTCTAAAGGTTATCCAGAATTCAATCCATTTCTAATAGTTTTGACCCTAACACTTGAGTGAAATAGAGAGAGAGATCCAGTGAATTTCAATTTTTTTCTTCATTCAATAAAACATTGTTTTAAGTTTATTAGATTCTTTTCAAAATCTGAAATTTCTTCAGTATATCAAATTTCGATTAATTGAGGTTTTTTCATACTGTTAAGTAGATATTTTTATTAAAGTAGTTAAACACAGAATTCTACATAAAACACTGCGTTTGTTACATAATGCAAAAATCAAGATAAAACTCATAATTTCTGAAGCTTCTCTACTTCAAGACTTTTAGAATCTGGAGGTCTTGAATAATCAAACTATCATCTTTGTTTGTAAAACAGTCATTATCATCTCTCAGAGAACTTTGTTTGTAACCCCATTATCTCATTTTCCTGTGTAATTTATTTGAGTTAGTTTTAATTACTAACAAGATACTGTTAACAAATAGAATTACTTTACATCTACTTTTTTAAAAAATCATATATTTTTAACTAAAAACTACATTTTAAAATTTTCATAAATTGAGAAACACTTTTATAAACATATTCACGTATTCTTGCATTAGTTGCCATAAAATCTAACTTTTTTTAATAGAGAAACTTTTGATTTTGAATGTTCAAAAGAAAATGATCTTTTCTCTCCTTTAGCATTCATACAGATTAGATACACATCACATATAGATTAAAAAGAATTGGAGATAAAAATTACATAAGTGCTTGCATTCCATCCCTTTTTACGCACATCAGAAAGTATGCAATTATCCTACTATATATATATAACCCAACTTTTTTTCCAAATATCTTGCTTAATGGTACTTTGGGTAAAAAATGGTATTATAAATCCATAAAGATTGAATATCTTTGATCCTGATTGAATTTCCCTTTGTTGTGTTATTACCTTTGTGTTCAAAATTGGAACTTTGACTCTCAAAATGAAGTTCTATAACATTTAGAGATGAGAAATATTACTCTTTTTATTGAATAATTTATTCCTGTCCCTGGTTCTTTTTTGGAATTGTTTATTAGCTTGTTCTTTCAAAACTTAAACTTAAATGCTGAAGTAGTATAAAAAATATGTAAATTTGAACTTTTCATATGTATAGTAAATAATAGAACATATTTAAAAAGATTCATAAAAAAATATTTAAGCAGTATATTTACTTGTAAAAAACAAATCATTTTAACAAAAACAATTTATATTCAATAGTTAATGTACTGCTAAAAATTTTTATGTTAATATTAATTGGCCCTTTTGAATGAATATAAAATAATCAGATAGTGGCTATAATAAAGCATGTCATTTAGAAAAAATTTTGTAAATACAAATGGTTTTCCTAATTTAACTTCCTAACTACTTAAATATTAAAAATTTACATATAGTTTAAAAATAACACCACATATATACATTTTATAAATGATTTATAACAATCATTTAGTTGCTACTATTAACTAAATTTAATATTTAATTTAGAATAATTTCATTTAATTACAGAGAGAAAAAAAAAGGAAAAAATTCTAACTCAAAAGTTTAAACTCACACGCTGCAAGTATGTTGATAAAATAATTACATTCCATAAAACTGTATGGTCCATTTTAAGAAAGTAAAACAACATTAAAACACACATTGAGCAATGCATAAATATAAGTAAATAAAAAAAGTTAATTGTAACAGAACAGTAATGAATTGAAAAGTATGTAATGAAGTAAAAAGAAGTGTATCATAATGAAGTAAAAAGAATAGATTAATAGTGAAATACTGAAAATAGGCCAGGAAATAACACATGAACATATTGGGATGTGCAATGAACATATGAGCAAAATAATACTACTATAGACAATGGCCCTACAGAAAATGACTCACAAGATTTATATAACTTTATGGAATTTCAATAATAGATTATTGAATGCAATCAGCAAATCCTTATTTATAAGCCAAAACAAGCATTAAACTATTCAATAAAGTCAACATATGAATATTCTCATCTTAGGAAATAGAATATCTACATAACATCTTTAATTAAGATTGTATTCCAATTAGTATTTTTTATCTTTATTACTTTTTATTTTAATCATATAGAATACTTATAGCTACTTTTTTAAAAAAGCTTTATTTATTTACTATTTTTTTCCCTGTTTCATTCAAAAAAGGTACTTTATTTAATTTTAAAATGACATCAATTAATAATAAGCTTATTAGTTATAAATAATAATTCTCCATTAATAACCCTTTTTTAAAAATCTTTCCTTATCATAGATATATAAATGCACAACTTTAAGATTAATTTTTTTTTCTATTTTTACAATTAGAATAGGTTTTAGGTGATAAATTTCTTAGAATTCATCAGTTCAACTATGACAAGATAGCATTTATCATTAAATAGTTGTCAATCTCTACATAACTAAAACTTCCAATCTAAATTAAAATAGTAATATACAAAAAAGGAAAATTTCAAAATTCATAAATAAATTACTGATAATACACAACTTTGCTTTACCTGGTTTGAATGAAGGATGGAAAAATGAATTTTTTTCTTTTTCAATTTTTATATGGAAAGGTGTATAAGAAGCCCGTTCATGATCTACAATTTCAATTCCAGTTAATTTTTCTTGCAATTCCTTCCTAATTAGACCTACAGAATCTAAAATATTATTTAAACAATTTATTAATATATACATCCAAAATAGCTTTATAATTCTTTAAACAGACAAACATATCATTCAAACTAATTAATGTTAAAAAATATGTAATAATCTATACCAAATTTAAATTATAATTAAACATATGCACAAACAGCACAAACACTGAAATATCCTTTATTTTTTCGCTTATAGGAATAAGAAAAAATATAAACTACTTTACCCTCTTAAATTCCAAGTATAAAGAAAAATAAAATACATTCCATAAAAATAAAAATAAATAAAAAAAGCCTATATTTTATTTTAATCCTATTTAAAATCCTATTTTTAATATTATTATAATGAATTTCTAGAACAAATTCTAACCTGCTTCATCTTGTGACATTCCATCTGCTATATCAGAACTCTCACATGGTGTAGATTGTGACTCTTCTTTGCCCCAAACTCGAGTAAAAAAGTCATAATCACTTATTTCTGCATCGTCACAAGATGATGGACTGATTCTTGAAGACTAGGGACAAATAAAAATGTTACACAAATTAATTATTTAAATAATACTCAAACACCATACTATTATGGATAAAACACATGGTTTTTCTTTAAAAATATTTTTATGAAAATGTGATGACAATCAAGCTTTAAATATTTAATTTAATCTATCTTATTATTTTAATTATTTCTTCCATCAAGTTATAATTTATTCATTTATCGTTAAAATAACCATTAAATGCCAACTTGAATAAATATTAAATAAGCCATAATATGGATGAATTGATTAAACCTATGAACAATTAAAGTTATCGATTTTTATAAACAGAAGAACTGTATGGAAGGTCCTTGTAGTATAATTAATTTTACTTTATATAAAATTGATTTTGATATAACAGGTAGATTAAATTCTCAAAATATTTTCAGGATTATCTCCCTTAAAATTTGAAATCAATACTATGTACTAAAATTATATTATTAGGGAAATGTTTCAGTAAAATATAAATATTTATTAAATATATCATAGAAATAAATTTTAAATAATTATCTTTATTTGTATATAATAAATTTTACCAATGTAATCATAATTTAAAAAATTAATTTACTTCAGTGTGACAAATAACAATGAGAACATAAAGCAAACCATTCAAAAACATGATCTGTCATAAATTTTCAGCATCAATATGAATGCACTATAAAAACAAATACAAAAAATTGAATTAGAGAGCTATTTAATATTTTGGACTGAAAAATTACAGTACATTACTATCTTTTAATTTCTGGCAGTTATTTTCTTTTCAATATATATATGTAATAATTCCCTCTAGCATTCTTTTAATTAACTCTTTTAATAATATTCAAATAATCTTTTAATTATTTGGTTCGAAACTAACACCCTGATTTTAATCGTAATCAACTAATAATATTACATCATAAATCCCTTTCCCGCCCATTCTATCCAATCAGAGCTGTTATTATGTCATAAGTACTTGTACTATAAAAGCCGAAACCTTGTGTAATCTCGCTCTCTGCTCTCTTCCTTCTTGCCGTCATCATGTAAAACTGTACATAGCTGCTTTTTGTGTTTTTGTGTTGTGCGCTCCCAGATGTTGCTATTGTTTGTCTCCAGTCCACTTTGCTTAATATCGTCGCAAGTTTGTGTGTCTCGTCAACGTGGAAATATATATAAAATTTGTCCTAAGCTTTGATGTGTGCTTCAAAATAAAGATGGCTATTCACCAAAGATGTGTTTAATGAAACCTACAAACACACTCCACAAAATATACCACTCGGCCAATATTTTACATATATATATATATATGAGTATCTTTTGATGAATGGCCTTGATATTAATTTCATTCAATACAAAAATTATTTTTGCATTAAACATAAAAAATGCAATAAACTTAAATCAAGTAAAAACATTCTTATTAAAAGAAATTTTTTAAGCATTCAGCAACAATATCTTAAGAAACTTGAGATATTAACAACACTATTTAAAAAGCAAATAATATTTTTAAAAAAATTAAGTCAATTCCTACTTAGTAGCACAAATTTTATTTTAGCTACTTTTTATTAAATAGTTACAATTAATATAAATATGCATATATTTATGACAGAATCCCAACATTAAATGGTAATTAATTTTTATTAATTATCATTAAAGTATCCTATTGTCATCCAAAACGATCGTGTATGTAAAACTTCAGTTCAACTGAATGCTTTAAAACATGAGAAAAAAACCTTTTCAAGTTTTGACACAAGTCGCCAAAATTGCCGCTAAGTCCCAATGTGGCTGTATTTGTAATTCTTTAAATAATTTGTCTTAATCAATTAATTTTTATTATTTATAATTCAATTATTGTATTGTCATCCAAAATAATCATGTATATAAAATTTCAGCTCAATTGAGTGCTTTAAAATGTATTTTATTAAGGATTGAAAACTCCACCAAGATAAATAAATAAATAAATATATAGAGTGTGAGCTAATAGTAGGAATTGAACAACATGCATGACAAGTTGATTTATTAGCAAAATTAAAATTGTATACTATTTCATCAGTAGAACTTTTGTAACTTCTTTTCAATTTTGATGATGTCTTTGTACTTCCATTTATCCCAGAGTCTTGAGTCTAAGATAATAAATAAATTAAGGAATTATGACAAGAGTAAGAATGCATCACAAAGCCTGATACATTACTACTGTGATATTTTTTTATTAATAAAACAGTTGTTCTTATTTTTTTTCAGAATATTCTTCAGTTTAGAATAAGGATTTATTGTACCTGAAAGATAAATAAAATTTCCTGAAGCTAGCATATATTGAATGAGTGATTTTATGTGTAAAATTTTAAATCTTTTTCAAGTCATTAACTGAACATTTGTGGAATTGGTGAGTTATTTCAGTTTCAATATGCTTACAAACAAATTATTGAAAATAAGAGCATAATAAAAAGCTATTAATCTAAAATCAGTTTAAAATAACTTGAATTATGTTTCAATAAAAATAACAATGATTCATCTCATATGTAAGTGTTGCATAAAGTAAATTATGGAACAATAAATAATTATATTTAAAAAAAACGTCACTCAATTAAAAGCTACAAAAAAGTTATACATATTTTTTATCAATTGGAGAGAAACACTAAGTAGTTCTTAGCATTAAATGTAACCTTACTAGAAGCATCCCTTTTGATTTTTTTTCTCACTTTCATTGACACTGTGGATAACAGAAAGAGAAACTCAATCTGAATATTACCTTCCTTAAAGGAAGGTATTTCCTCTAATTAATTCCTTCATAAAGTTTTGCTTTTTTTTTAAATTTTACTCAAAATTTTTTAAATTACACTTTCTAACAGAAGACTAAAATGTAAAATTATTATAAAAATAAAAATAATTAATTATATCATGTATGTCACTTGAATTAATCTAATTATTTATTTTGTTTTTGTTTCCATGTTAAAATCATATAAATGAGAGAATGACTCATACCAAAAAGAAATTATTTAAGGTATTGAATGGAAATATTCTTTAAAAAAAATGAAAAACATATCAAAAGGGAAAAAGTTTTAAAGATTTATTTGATTTTACAAATTCATGATCAAGGTCAGGATATATATGAAATTATTCAATATCAGAAGAAAAGTTTGCTATTGATTTCTAAAATTCTACTGGGTGTTTCAGTTTTATTTAATGCTATCTGTTCAATGTTTCAAAAACTCTTTTTTTTAATCTAATTGTTGTGATTCGTTTCTCCTTATTGCAAAAATTTAACAAGTATGTGTACTACGCATCCCCTATTACAAGTTCCGGGAAGTACAAGAAAATGCAAAATGCAGTTGAAAATATGTATACAATAGAAAAATATTAGTGAAAGATTATATTGATAAAGCATCATATGAATGTAAACACACACAGTAAGATATAATAACTTCTTGAAATAAATAAGAAATGAGCAATATATACTGAACATTTGAGAAATGAAGAATTATACATTATTGATACAAAACAATCACTAAATTTATGAAAATCTGAAAAATTATAATACTTTTTTCTCGCATTCAAAGTATAATAATATTTTTAAGAAGAAAAAAAATTGTTGTATCACACACACAGCATTTAAATATATATATATATTAAATAATTGTGTCTATATACAATTTAAATATAAACACCATAAAAACATTGAGCTTCAACACTCCTGAAATCAAGCAAAATAAAAACATACCTCCTTAGAAATTTCTGAAAGAGACTTTTCTTCTACAACTGTATTGACTGATTGTTCTTCAAGCTACAAATGTTAAAAAAATGTTTTAATGATTGTACCAGTATGTGAATGAATATAGTACCTAAAAGAATAATAGCACGCTAAATTTAAAACTTACTTTACTGTTCAAAGAGACTAATTCTTTCAATTCATAAGCTTTTTTGTTCCTTCTGGGTGGAGGAATAGGTTTTAATGGCTGAAAAGCATAACCTAAGAAATGAGAAAGGTTTTGTGTGATAAAAATATAAATTGATATTAAAATAAATATTTGACATCATTAGTATGACATTATATTTGACAAGAAATTATATTCATATTTATTAAGGACCAAAAAACATTTGCAAATTTTGCAACCCATTGCAACAATATCATGCATTTTATGCTGTTTTTAAAACAAAAACAAACAAAAAATTGATTATTTAAATAAAATTTTCTTTAAATTATTAAATGTACTATATTTTAATTTTTCTTAAATTTTATACTAAAAAGTTTTGAATCTTTTATTTACAAATTCTGATCTAAGCCCCTGAGAAGTGAAGAAAAAAACAAGTTTGAAAAAGTTTAAAATTTTTTAAAAAACTCTTCAAAACCCTTTAAATATTACTAATATCATAATTTAGTCTAACATATATATTTTATTTCTTGATTAATTTTTAAATAAAACAGTTGGTAATATTTATTAACAATAGTAAATTAAAATTAAATAAAAAATATAATTTTTATCCCTCAATGAATTATTGTATCTTACATTTATATACAGGGTTATTCATAATTCCCTCCAAGGTTTCAGAACACTGTAGTAAAAAATTAAGACGAATACAGCAAAAAAGAACATACGAAAGAATACAGAAAAATCTCGAGTTTTATTACATATTTTACAGGTGTTCTAAATGTGAACCCTTGGTCACATGGCACATATCAATGCAATAGTCTAGTTACTGCCACTCAACTCAACAAGGTACTATCAACGTTATTGATAGCACATTTTATCCTTTCATGTAGTTCTGTTACATCATGTGAAAAATAGGGTACGAAAACTTGAATCTTATGTAAAAGACCAAGTTTTTGGATAAATCAGATAATAAGGAATTATGTGCTGTCAGTAAAGTTGATAGTACCATGTTGAGTAGAGTGGCAGGAACTGGACTATCACATTGATGTAGATCAGGTGACCAAAGTTTCTCATATAGAACACATGTAAAATACGTAAATAAAACTTAAATTCTTTCTGTACTCTTTTCTACGTCCTTTTTTGCAGTATTTGATTCAGTTTTTTTTCCACAGAGCTCTGAAACTTTGAGGGAATTATGAATAGCCCTGTATTGTATATTAATTAAAAAAATATATGGTTACCACTCCTTCATCATTAACATAATTCTAATAAATAAATTAACAAATGTTGCCACTTCGAACAGCTTCCATTTAAAAGTTTATTTTTTATATAATTATCCATCTCTGTCATGCAATATAACATTTGAAGTATATAGCAATACAAAACTGCACATTCTAATTAAATAACTAATTACTACAAAATTTGACAATTCTCCTAATTGCAAACTTCTTTTATTTTCAATTTAATACAAATCAATACTCACTTGATTGATAAGATAAATCATCAGAAGAATGAGGTGGAGAAGGTAATTGTCTTCCCACAATTTTAGGTAAAACTTTTGGTAACTTTCCAATGGAGTGTCTTTTAAGTTGAACTTCTTCTAGAGGTTCTGATTTGATTTCTTCTAAATCAAAGCTACTTTCCTCATAAGAAAACTTTGCCTTTTTCTAAGTCACAGTAAAAATTCTTGGTTATTTAAGCATTATATTAGTCACACTTAGAAATTACAGTATAAAAATTACAACTAAAAGGAAACAAAGATTCTGAAATTAATTACCTCTTTCAGTTTTTTACGTTTTTTCCTCAACTCTACTTTTAAACTTTCAGGAATTTCAGATGTAACCTAGGCGGATATCACAAAATTTCAATGAATATCAAACATAAAACATTAAATTTTTAAAAATTTGTTTTAATGTACTAGAAATTCATAATTTTTAAAGTTTTAAAAATATTTTTAAATATTCTCAAATAAATAAATATGAAAACATATTTCTTAAAAATATTAACGATTTCTTACAGAAATTAGAAAAAAATAAGGAAACCAAAGTAGTTAAATTGCTTCAGCTTTAAGACTTAAATGTTTTAATTGCTTCATTAAAAATTAATCACTGAAGCACTATTTTCTTAATATTACAATCAAATGTTATCATGGATGTGAATAACAAATTATAATACCAAAAAATGTGATCATATGGGAGATGAAATATATTATTTCACATCTTATCAACACTTTACAGGCTTCTAAATTTAAAAACATAATTTTTTTAACATAGTTTTCAAATTCTGTGCATTGTTCCACCTGTTTTTGTAAATTGTATAATTTATACTTTTCCATCTTCCTACTCTATATATTTCATAATTTTTCTATTATTCCGGTATTTCTATTCTATTATACTGGAATATAGAAAACTTTGCTTTAATTCAAATTAGTTATTTCCATATTTTAGTTATTGTTATTTTATTACTTATTGCATTTGAACATACTGTCTCCTATTAGCAATATTTTAAAGTTGACAACCTCTTAAATTTGCCATAAATCTGGTTGACGAATCTTTAATTTCCTTTTTTAGTTTGATCAAAAACTCAGTGGCAGCTTGGTGGCTTAGATGTAGGATGCCCACTTTGTAAGCCTGGTTGCAGGTCCAATCCTTGCTGAAGATAAGATTTTCAGGATGTGAAAATCATAGGTAGCATATCATATAATTATGTGGTGTGTAAAAGATCACTTGAGTATTAATTTGGCTCTGGTACTCTTGGTAAAATTAAATCACAATATTTAACATCCAATTTAGAACTTGAATAAAAATTAATTCAAGCATCAAAATTTGGTATACTGAGAGACACCACTAGATGGTGCCACCATGAAATGGTTCTCACATTTTGGAGAATTACAAAGGCTTAGTTGCCAATATGCAGCCCATTAGGGAGGGGGGAGAGTTTCATCAAAAATATAATTTTCAACTTGGTGGGAAACAAAAAAATTTTAATTCTTAAACAAAAATTCTAATTATTTACCTATTGCAACTTTCAGATTGAAAACATAAAGCTGATTTGTTGCAAAGTCTATTACTGTAAAAAACAGTAAAGTGTTATCCTCTCCCCCACCCCTTTACCCCCAGAAAACACAAAAAGTAAAACATAAACAAAGTAAAATATGAAAGAGTAAAGTAAAATGTATATGGTTCTTGACGTCATCAAAAGTAAATGTCAACCCAAAATTTCTAATTATCCAACTGAAATTTTGGTTCTTTTTAGTTTGGTGCATGCATAAATACATTAACATTTTCTCTCAGAGAGTTTTGTTACCATTAATTTAGGGAAACTTATATTTCGTTCAGTTGAATATCACAAAAATTCAGAAAGATATCAATACAGTGAGTTGAATTTTTGTTACTCAGAAATTAGTGGTAAGACAAGAGGTTTCTAAAAAGTGCCATTTTCTTATCATAAATTATAGGATGATCTAATTGAATTATTTTTAAGCACATACACACTTATGAATTAGGTAAATTAAATTGCATTAAATTATAAAATCCAATTACAAAAAATATTGTCACAAAAAAGAAATTGCAATATAAATCAATAAAAAAAACCCTCCAAACAAAAACAAAAAAAATGATATTTAGATATACACTCATGGTGTTTTCTAAATTTACAAATTTTCAAAACATAATTTTTAACTTTTCACAATTTTTGGTCATTTTTGTAGCACGTTACATAAATTGCATTATTTATATATGATTTTATGACACTTAATATTTTCTATACATTTTAGATCTTACAATTTCAAGCAATTCAAGATATAATTTATCTAATTTTACAAAATTTCAAAACATAATTTACACATTTGTTCACAATTTTAGCTACCTCTGTAGGTAAACTGTTATATTAATTAATTGCATTGTTCATATACTAACTACCCTGATCAAATGTTAAAGCACAGCTACCAAGGCATGCAACAACGATTTAGTTGAGCATATGTGAGCCTCATGTTGGACTGACTACCTGACCAGAACATCTGCTCATGCACCTCAGGGCCAAAGGTCACGTATACTGAGTTCGTCACAGTAGGCCTTGTCCCTCATGGGCTGTCGCACCACTGAGTTAAATTATGTGAGCACACTGATGTAAAATTGAACATCTACAGTTGCATGATAGTTTAAGCTGAAAAATGATCAATGTGATTTCATGATTTTTTATTGAGCAACTGTCAGGTTGATATTATACATATCCACACCATATTAGTCTTTTAACAAATAACTAAACAGTCAAACAATTAAAAATTGATTCACTGCTAATACTTCAACTATATAGCTATTTCTTCAAGATAATTTTTTAATCCAGTTCATTTTAACTTTTGTTAAGATTGCTGTAATGTTTCTTAAAAGTTAATGCATAAGAAATGAAATTCATAATCAAATAATTCAGAAATTGTTAACTTAAAAAATCAACTATTTAAAATGAATATTCATCAGCCAATTGAAACCCTTATATATAAAGTATGTTACTAAACACTAAAAAGTATAATTTGAAACATTACGGTAAAAAGCATAGTATTATATAATTTTAAAATGCTGACTTTTTTTCTTGACCATATAAACTGTATTAAACATAGATTCAACCAAACCAATGTCAGTAAATTTGGAAATCAAAAAATTTCCGATAGTTTTTCAAAATAAAAATAAAAAATCATTTGACTAGACTTAAGCCAGTATAAACTTTGAACAAAGAAAAAGAAGTATATGTTAATCTTCAATTTCCTCTTGGTGCTTTCATAAAGAAAATCCCTCTCCCATTTTTAACTTTTATACTGAATTTTTTTTTTTTACTATTTACCAAGTATTCATTGTTCTAGAAGAATTCTACAAATTCTTTCTTTAATTCTACAGAAAGGCTTACTTCAATTTCTATCATTCTATTAGACCTCATGTTTCTCAAACCTATATAAAGAAAGCTATAAGTGCAATATTTGCTTTGTTATTCTTATCAAGTCCCTTTTATATACTACATTTATCTGTTTTGTTTCCCCATTTAATATTTCTTTTCTTTGGAAAACTGTAAATGATTTCATGAAGTCACAAATGCAATTTTCAAACTCTTCTTTAAATTATAATTTTTGTATGATACATTTTAAAATCTTGTTTCGTGATAGGTTGTTCTCATCTGTCTATTTTCCAATAGGATTCCCTATTGTGTTCACTACTACAGTAAAAAAAATTTTGATACTTGCATATTAGTGTCACTGTAGCAAAATTTGTGCCATGTGAATCGTGCCTTGATATCAAAACCACAAAAGGATTCTTGTGTGTTTTATTTGAAAAAAAAACCATCAGACAAGTTTTGGTGAAAAATAGTTCAATTTGCTAGATGCAAATTTGGCTGCAGTGATGTTAATATATAAGAACCAAAATTGTAATTTCAATATTCTGTATCTTTGAAAATACTCTACTACATGCAGTTCCACAGATGATTTCCCCATCTTAAATTAATTCGGTAAATATAAAAAATTGAAAAATAAGTTAACTTGCATCCTTTTAAATTCATTATTTGTGCTAAGTAACACTGTCTGGTAAAAAAAACAAAGTATAAAAAAATACCAAATTTTATATAATCAATGAATGGAATAGACATTAATTTTTTGCTACATAATTCAAATTTTAAGATAAATTACACAAAAATTATACAAAGTAAAACATTCTTACCTCTACAGTAGTTTCAATTTTACTATCTTGTACTAAAGCCATTTCTATTATTCTGTTGGTTAAATCTTTATTTGGTAAAGTTTTACTTAAAAACTTTATAATCCTTGTAAATTATTTACAATTTGCCATTAATTTGAAAAAAAATATTAGTTACAAAGAGAAAGAATATTTTTAAAAAAGGGAGTTTTTAAGTTGAAGCACAGGAGTGCAAAATGATTACATTTAACTAATTTATATAGATTCACTTTATAAATAAACATTTGACATTCTTTGTTTTCAATTAGCGCTTTCAAATTGAATGTTTCTAGCCGAAACAAGGTCCTCTATCCACAGCTAATACACTTCGTAATTTTAAAAAAAAAAATCGAAAGCTGGGGATTTGAAAAGTATATCTCTATTTCTACAGTACTACAAAATGAATAGCATTAACTGTCAGTTGTAAAACTCCGCAACAAATCTTATTTTGTTATATATTTTGATACTGAACAATAAGTTTCAAACTACTTAACAAAATAATCTTTCAAATTAAAGTGAACGCAAAAGAAAAATAACAAATCGCATTGTTTACATTTCGGGAAAAAAATGAACAGCTTTGCCTTGGCAACCAAGAGGTTATGATTGGTTGATTGAGTTATTGAAAGAAAGAGTTGAGCTTAGTTTTTCAGGCGCTATATATTCAATATATGCAATTTTTCTCTCTTTATTACGTTCACAAGTGCTTTTTAAAAATTTAATTAGATAGTCATTAGTTTTTAAAATATTCTTAAGGAGAATATAATGCACCTCCAACTGACATAGTAAAACTTTATTACTAAGGGTTGAAGGTTTTTCTAAGTGCGCGTTAAAATTGAGCAAGCTGTGAGTAAGTAATTTTCAAATGAGGGAGTCATCCATTATAGAGTGGTCGAGGTATCAGATCGTGGCCTGCGTGTTATGAGTTTGAGCCCAGTACCACTAAAGATCCACCGTGTAGGGGCTCGATGCATGTCAAATCTGTCGAGAGCTCAGATGTCCTTCCATTGATCTGGTGTGGTAGTTAGGAGAAAGGGGCGCCAGCTCAGGGGTAGTCTTCGTCATTTGATCACGGTTCAAAATTACAAAGTCCATCGCCCAAAGCCCTCATGTAGCTGAACAGTGCGACGTTAATATTCACTCACTCATTCATTATAGAGTTTCGTATTGTTGTGGTGGCTAATGCCACATGTCTGACGTAGTCAGAACGAGGCCCACGAAATTCATCATGGCAAGGGGCTAGAAGTACGGCTGTTGTTGGCCTAGGCCTTGAGCACCATACAGGTGATAGTACGAATTAGCTCGGCGAAATTCCCCGAAGGGACGATAGATGGCGACATCGCCTATCTACCTCTCCACAATTTTGTCATGGGACTGGAGGGGATGGAAATATTCTCCAGTCCCCTGCACTCGTGATTCAGCCCACAAGACTTTCGGACCCACTGATTTAACGAGCACGTACTCCATGTGTACTCGGAGGGTATTTGGTGGCATCGGACATCGAACCTAGGCCTTCTGGACTGGAGTCCGATGCTCTAACCACCAGGCTACCCACGGCCTTAGAGTTTCGTACTTCTGACAATGTCACAAACAATGATGGAAGCAAGCGCTGGTGAAGAATTTTCATTCTTCCGCTACGTATTAAAAAAAGCCTTAATTCTTAAGCTTATAAAAGCCTAAATAAGCCTTTTAAAAGCCTATTTTTAGTGATTTCACCATAAAATATATTCGACACATGAGAGAGAGAGAGAGTTTCGTACTTCTTTTATGTTAAAAATTTTTATAGCAGTCTTTGAAAATTTTATTAAAGATAGTCACATGTTAAAATGACATTTAATATGCTCAGGAAATTATTATGTTTGCTTGGAAGGATATCTAAGTTAGAAGTAAAATAACTAGTTCCTAATTAGGTAGAAGTTTTTCTAATAAGATTTATAGTTTTATCAGGAAGTATTTGGTATAAGTATTCCATTGAAATTCTTATTATTTAATCAAAAAATGGAAAGGTGCAAAGCTTATCTCTTTTTTTTAGAGCAATTGTTACGGTATTTTCCTCTCTTACTTTTTGTTCTTTCAGTAGTTTCTATTGAATTAAATTGTTTACATATTGTAAAGATATATAAATAGCTTTCAATTTTTCACTGACATTACTGATTAAGAAAGAATAGTATTTCGCTGATTAGTTCTTGATCTCGCTTAAGCAAATTTTCTTCCCTTCAATTTTGTCAAATTTGATAAGGATATGTTTGATTAAACAGCTTTCTGTCTAATTTCTTTTAAAACGTGCTTCACATTTTATTTATATGAGCAGTGTTTGTTTCAAGTCTGCAATATTCGAAACGACAAAGACATTAGCAAATTTCGTATAAATATTCAGTATGAATTTCTATAATTAAGTTGTTTTCGCCCGAAATAAATATTAAATATTTACATGAAATAAATCAAGTAATTTATAGTTTCAATTTTGTAATCTATATCCCTCCAAACTCTTATGGATTATGCCAAAAAAGGCACACGCACACACATAAATATATATGATTTTTGCCGCAAAGTCCCCTCCTCCTCACCTGCCCTTTAAAAACTGGATAATTGTAGTTACGGTGTATCTATCTTAACACTTAAATGTTTTGTTTGTTTGTTTTGTTCTGAGTTTAAAAATTCTTTTTTATAGGAATGTAGCTACAGGTTACGTAAAAATAAAAAATAAAAATACAAGTAATAATATTGAGATAGCACTTTCCAAAAGTCTGGCAAATATCAAATAAAGCTTTCAAATGAAACTTCGAAACATTGGTAGCTTACCTGACAACAGATGAGAAGTATTTTTTTTTAATTACAGAAATCACTCTTTTAGGGGAAACTCAAAAACAGGAAATTTTTCTCTCCAAGTAACACGCTGAGTTTTATCATCCTCTATATTCATATGTCAAAACAAAAATACAACTTACACGCAAAAAGTAATGTCTTTTTAACATTTTTTATTAACTTCATTTGTACGTAGCGAAATCTTTGAATTCATTTTAACCAGCTTAAAAGGTCAGATTAATTCGAAATTTGCTCACCTGTGAAGGACCGATGACAATACAATAATTTAATAATTTTGTTCCATTGTCCTGATAAGGATCATCAGGATTAACGATTTCCCATTTTCAGAACCCATCTCACATCTGGCGACTAATTCCAGATCCCATTTCCGGATTTGGCGACTAATTCCAGATTCGGTGGCTAAAAGATTAAGTTACTACTTAGTTCGATTAACTATAAAAGTGTATTTTTTAGTTTTTTTAAACTATAATTTTTTTTCTTTCACACGTCTATGGTCATCAACATGTGTTCAGAAACACACACAGTCAGGTTTTTAATAAAATTAAGTGGAACTCTGGAATCTAGATAATTGGTAACACTATAATGCATTTAAGGGTTAAAATAGGAGATATTACTTCAATGGAATTAATAATTTCAAATTTTAACATAAACAAGGATTACATAAATGGGAAAAAGAAAAAACTGAACAAGAAAATAAATATAATATGTAGTTCGAGTGCTTAGTAGTTGCTTACTGGGATGGACTGAAATCTGTTTTCCTCTTTCGATCGATACACACCGAAATGCCACTGAATTAAGGAATTAGGGATAGCTAGGGCTATGTAAATTGTGTAGCGATGCGCATCATGTATGCGCAGGTGAGGGCGCTGTGGTAACTGCATATATATAGCACGCACTGTGGTTGTTCTGAATTAGTTGTTGGAATTGCCAGTACGGGTAAACTGCCTGATTTAGACGTCTTCGATCACGGACAAATCGTAGGTGCGCAACGCATGGGCCATTCAATTTCCGAAATCGTCAAACAGCTAGGATTTTCAATGTCGACCGTGCACCAAGAATACATGGAAGGTGGACAAAAAGACTAGCGATCGGGCAAACTGCAAAGGACAGTTAGCCTTGACATTGCGTGGAGAGAGATGGCTCAGGCGCATTGTACACAGCCAGCGAAGCCAAACGTTAGCTCAAATCACCACCCAGTTGAATGACGGTGCCAATAAACAGACTGTGCAACGCTTGCTTCACCGTATGCGTTTCGGGAGACCTACGAGAGTACCATTGCTTAATGCTCACCATGGGGCTACATGTCTTACCTGAGCAAGAGAGCCCAGAGAGACTGGAGTGTAGAAGACTGGAAAACGAGTAGCTTAAAGTGATCAATCTCGATTCCAACTACTTTACGCCGACGGGAGGCTGAGAATATGGCGTCAGGCTCATGAAGCTATGGATCCTGCATCTCAAGTTGGAACTGTACTAGGCCATGGTGGCTTAATCATGGTCTATGGTGTTTTTAATGGCACTGTTGGGATGTTTGGTGCATGTACCAACCTTCCTTTAATGTAATTCGGTACGTAGTGTTGCGGGTTGATCACCTCCATCCGTTTATGTTGATCTGTTATCCGCATGGCAATGGAGTTTTCCAGCAAGACAACTGTACCTCTCACAAGTCCCGCTTAGCTGCTTGCTACTGGATGAGCAGTCCTCTGACTTTTCTGTTACAAATTGGCCACCTAGAATCCCAGACTTAAATCCTATTGAGCATCTTTGGGATGTTTTGGAACAGGGCGTGAAAGGCCATCACACAGCATCAACGAACCTTACTGAATTATGGACAGCTTTAGCCAATATTTGACAAGTCATTCCCATGGAACGTTTCCAGAAACTTGTTGAATCTAAACGTGTGGCAGCCATTATCAAGGCCAGAGGAAGCCCAACTCGTTACTTGGTAGGTATCTCTAATTCAGCGGCACTTTAGTGTACTTCAGAGAAGTTGCCTTCCGCCTAAGTAAAAAGAGGGGAAAATTCAAAACAAAAAAAAGTATCTTGCGTTCGCGCAATACTCTTAAAATGTTTTAAGAAATTTTACTTTTTCTCACAGTTTTTAATATTTATTCACAATTTTGTACACTGACCTTTTTAGTGAGGGGAAGGATGATGGCCAGATGATCTCTAGACTTAGTGATTGGGGAAAGAAGAGTCTTTTAGAAATCTTTAACTTGTCTTGGAGACTTGGAAGACTTCCCCGTGATTGGAAAAAAGCCCTGATTATTCCTATTAGGAAATCAAGCAAGAAAGCTTGCTATCCTGAAAGTTTCAGGCCGATTGCCTTAACAAACTTCTCCTGTAAGCTTATGGAAAGATTATTCTTGAGCGACTTACTTACTATCTAAATTCTAATGACTTGCTCTCAATCGAACAATATGGTTTTAAAAGGGGACACTCTACTGCGGATCAGATTTTTATACTTCGGACAGAGAGTTCGAGACTCCCAAAACCTTAGACCATCACATCATACAGTTGCTGTTTTTCTTGACCTTTCAAAAGCATTTGATAGAGTTTGGAGAAATAAATTAATCATAAAGCTTTTCAACACCTTTGGCATTAGAGACAGAGCCCTATCTTGGATTTTCGACTTTTTGAAAGATCGAGAGATCAGAGTGAGATTTAGAGACTCTTTATCTAAAACCTTTAGGCTCAGCCAAGGTGTCCCGCAAGGCTCAGTCTTGAGCCCCTTGCTCTTTTCCTTATATATTGCGGGCATTGAGAAAATCATCTCTAGAAGGTGTGAGGTGGGGCTTTTCGCTGATGATATCGTCCTCTGGAACTCTAACTCTGACGTCGTCCATATAGAAACCGCGATCAATACTACCCTTTCTGACATACAGATTTTTGCTGAGCAACATAAACTGATCTTTAATGTATCAAAGTCAACCTCTAGCTTCTTCACGACTAACCGACGTTTATACAATTATCAACCTCAAATTTTTATGGAAAGCAAATCCCTTCTCTATGAAAAACACCCTAAATATTTGGGCTACATTTTGGATCCTGAGATACTTAGCAACAAGCATATAGACTATGTGATAAACAAAGGCAGGAAGAGACTTGACTTACTGAAATACATCGCTGGAAGGGACTGGGGTGCTGATGCTGGTACTCTCAGACTGACATACACCTCTTTGATCAGACCTGTCTTAGAGTATGGCTCTCAAATTTATTTCAGTGCATCACGTACTAATTTGGCGAAACTGGACCGAGTACAATCAAGCGCTGCTAGAATTATCACTGGCATGCGACATAGCTGTCCCACAGATCTAGTTCTTTTCGAAGCTGATATCATGCCCTTGGATCTGAGAAGAAAATTACTGCTTTCAAAGTACTTTTGTAAACTTTACAGTTACGGAGATTATAACCGCACATCTGCATATCTCATAACCTGGACAAACAGACACAGACTAAAAAGAGACAGTCCTTTCTCTCGAATGCAAGCGATGGACCTATTAGATCAGGACATTGAAGAACATTTTTTGAAGAACGTATTTAACCCTCAGGAGGGATTGCCTAGAGTCCATTTTAAACCAGAAATGGGAGCTCATACTTCCAAAAATCAAGATCCACCTGAATATTTACGTCAATTAGCATTGGAGATTATTAACAAAATTCCAGCTACTGCAATGCAAATTTATACCGACGGTAGCAAAGACGAACAAAACTCATGTGGCAGTGGCATCTTTATAAAGGCTCCTAATTGTTCTCATAATATCAAAATTAGGAATTCGGACTTTTGTTCTGTTTTTAGATCCGAGTTAATTGCCATTGATGAAGCTCTCCGAATCATCAAGACGATGACATCTCCTGATGAAATATGGATATTATGTGATAGCCGAAGTGCTATCCAACACCTTAGCGACTGGACAAATGTTGGAGACAAAACATCGGTCTCAATTCTTAAAAATCTTAAAGAACTTTCCCAGCAACATGAGATTTACTTCCAATGGATTCCATCTCACATTGGTCTCTTTGGCAATGACACAGCTGACCTTTTAGCCAAGGAAGGTGTCACTGAAAATTTAATGTCGAGAAGAACTTTGACTTTCTCGGAAATTTTTTCTAAAACGAAATCTTTGATTCAAGAACTATGGAAGACTCCTCCGACTCACCCCTGGTATAATAGGCAGGCACCAGGTGGTGCCCTTTCCATCAAGGTGGATAGAGTCGTCCAAACAACTATTAGTAGGCTTGCAAGTGGACACATTAGAGGCCTTTCCTTTAACTTAGGCCAGAAAATTTACGAGAATTGTACTAAATGCAATTTGGTACAGGCAACTCCAGATCATCTTTTGTTTTGTGCAGGACTTGAAAGGAGGACATCTATTCCAGTCCTCTTTTGGTGTACGATTTCCTGAGGACTCTTGGGCTCATGGACCTGGTCTAGCCTGCGGCTAGACAGGAGGAATTAGTCAACAACAACAACAAAGGATGACATTCTAAAAAAAACAATTAGACGTAAGCTCAAAGGGATAAGCTCTATGGTGAAAATAAAAAAATTTTAATCCTTGGGGGAAAGAGAGATTGAGCCACCAAACCCTCCCCTTGTGTATGCAACTGATTGTTCAACTTTTCAATGCTGCAACGAACCCCCAACGGTAGTGGAATCAGCACTCGAACCGCCACTGAAGGACTTTAAGTCATGACAGATTTAACGTGCATCATTTTCTCTATACGGCGGGTTTTCTATCACATCAGGAAACGAACCTGTGACTCGACACCGTTGGCCACGAATTCGTGGTGTGGTCATGAGCACTAGTCTACCGCGGCCATTGGTCGTAGTGGGAGCGAATGAGGTTGGCAAGCTTTGTGATTGATCGAGCGGCTTGAGTAGGGATGAGTTTAGAGCAGGGGCGGGTAAACTTTTCCATTGAACAGGTTACTTCTAATTTTTTCAAGGTTTCGAGGTCCACCCAGTGGTCTAGATGTGGGGGAGGTGGAAAATAAATAAATACGGAATATGTATACTTACCTACATAACAACAATAAAATAGACTTACACTTTTAAGATCGCATTTAAAGTAAAACGCAAGATATAAACGTAATAATAATAGCCATAAAAATATCAACTGATGCATTTGTTACGAAACAATTGAATGGATGAATAGAAAGTATTTATTAACGATTGAACGTTTGATCAGGATAAATAAATAAATACACTGTATGGCAGAAAAAACGACGCACCAAGAAGGAGTTGTCCGATTGTAATGAAATTTCGTACGCAAAGACATTTCAACCGAACATGCAAATTATTACAATTTGGTGTCCAACGAATGAATAGCGGGAGCTACAGAGCATCGAAAATGCGCACTCAGCAGGTGTCTATAAGAAGCGATTCTCAATCTGATGGTGAAAATTTCTGTTTCATTGAGATTTAAGATACCTTTGAACAAATGAAGAAAAAATGCCTCGCCGCAGGATTCGAGCTCATTACGAGAAACTGTCTGAGTTTGAAAGAGGTCGTATCATTGGACTGAAAGAGGGAGGTTGGGCAAATCGAAGAATCACTCGTCATATGGGTCGAAGCGACGCAGTCATTAGAAGATGCTGGCAAGAATGGGTGAGCAGTGGCAGATTTCAGCGTCATGATGGTAGCGGTCGACCTAGGGCCACAGCAGATCAGGAGGACAGATTGATTGTCAGATCAGCCGTCACAGCGCTTGATTCATTGTTAACCACCATCAGACGTACGACCAGCACACGAGTGTTCATCATGAACATTCACAGACAGACGGATGGTAGAGCGAAATTTATGCTCGTACCGACCGCTACGCCACCTTCCATTCACGCCTACACGCTGTTGCGCTAGATTACAGTGGTACTTGACTGAATCAGGTTGGAATCATGCAGACTGGAGACGTATAGTGCTGAGCGACGAATCCTGCTTCCAACTGTCTCCTGACGATCGTCGAAGACGTGTCTGGAGACGCCCAGGGCAACGTGCCAGTCCCGTTTTCACTATTGCATGCCACACAGGCCCTCAACAAGGAGTTATGGTCAGGGGTGCCTTTTCTTATGAAGCAGGACCCCTTTGGGCGTCATTAGAGGCACACTTACAGCAAGCACATCGGTACGTCGACGGCATTCTGAGAACTGTTTTGCTACCGTTCCTTTTGAAGTACCCTGGCCTTATTTTTCATAGAGATAATGCCAAACCACATACCACACGTGTTGCTATGAACTGCTTTACAGCTTATAAAACACTGCTTTGGCCAGCTAGATCCCTCTCCAATCGAGCATGTCTGGGATATGAAGGGAAGGCGACTGCATCTACCAGGGAATGTTGATGACCTGGCCCGACAATTGGAGCAAATTCGGCAAGAAATACCGCAGGAGACCATCAGGGTGCTTCATCACTCTATGTCACGTCGTGTGGCAGCTTGCATCCAGGCTAGAGGTGGGTCAACTCCTTATTGAGCTCGTTACTTTGTAACTATGTAACTCTGAAAAAAATCATTAAATTTTTCTGAAATTTTAATAATTTTTTATTCTGTACATAATCTTTCTACCCACCAATTTTTGTCTCTGTCGGACAACTCGTTCTTGGTGCGTCGTTTTTTTGTTGTTGTTGTTTTTGTTATAGAGTGCATATAAAGAGAGAGTGAGCTAATAGTAGGAATTGAATAAAACATTTTCATCTTAAGTTAGTAACAGTCAGTAGAAGAGTTATTCTACATACTGTCAGCCAATCTTAAATATTTCGGAGTATATTTACTAACTCAGCATCAATGCTGAAAGTTTGAGGCGCACTGTACTAACTGTTGATCTTCAAGCGGTTTCCCCAAAATATCTTGGCAGTCCACCGGTCGACCACGATCGACTTAATGCGCACCCCTGACTAAGAAAAATTCTGTTGAATCCAAAAATATTGAAAATTATGAGGGAAAACAGAGTAAAATGTAAAAAAAAAAGTTATTTTTGAAAGATACTGAGAGAAAAGGAGAATCCACTTTAAGTCTTTTTAAATAAAAATTTTCCTACAAATGATTGAAAAACACAGTGTCATCAACTATTTTAAGTTCATAGTTACGGGGTGTTTAGAACCCGCGACTTACGGATCCGAAGCCGGGTAACATGACCACTAGACAAAAGTGATCCCTCCTGTCCGGAGGCTGTTACTGGCTGAAGAAGATACCACTACAGTACTTTCTCACCAGTGAGTAATACCTTGTTATATGCGTCAATAATAGTGAAATTTTATTGCTATGGTTTTTTTTTGCAATTGTGATGTTTCGGTTTATATTAGAAAAAGAATACAAGCCAAATCCATCAATAGTATTAACAATCATAACAAACTTATTCATGAAGCAAAAATAAGACACAGAATGAATTCTGTTTTTGATACGAACAGTTACAGTTATATATTTTGTGGGATATGGAGCAACAAAGGCTATTATCCTCTGATCACAATCATGCGATAATTCTTTGACGATGGATATAGGTTATTATTCTCTTTTTAGACATTATTTTCTCTAATTAATAAATATAATATTCTAAGAGCTGTAAAAAAAAATTCTGAATTTTTTTTATTTTATACGAATAACATTCTGGAAATTCTGAACATTCTGTAAACATTCTGGAAAAAAATTTGCAATCGCGATTGATGTATACCAAAAATTTTTAAATTTTCTTAAATTTAAAATGAAGTTGGAATACATTCTGTTTCCTAATTTAGTTTTCAAAAAAAAAAATAAGGAAAAGCATTTTTTCTAAAGTGATTCTTTGACATAAACTCATTCAAGGCAAAAATGCTAATCGGAAAAAGATACACTCCAATTTTTCTCTCCAAGCACTAAAAAGGATCGAACATCCATTTGAAAAACATCTAATCCCCAAAATTCAGTCGTTACTTCATATCTCTCTCGCGATAAATTTATTTCCGATTGCATGACACTGCTTCCGAATCCCACACTTTCAATAACCGAAACGATTCCACACATCATTAGATTGAAGCAGGAAGGAAGAAAAAAATAACAGACAAGAAGGAAAAACGTTTTAGTTTGTGATGAAATAAATTCAGACTCCATTTGCTTCAGTAGGATTTAATATCGCCTGCACAGGTTGTTTCTCCTCATTAGCCGCAACTCCGCAGGGAAAGCAGCTTTCCGGAGCAGAAACGCTGACTCAGGGATAGAATAAATTTAGCTACACCTGCTTTCCTGCCTCTAATCTCTCATTAGGGCTCGCGCGTCTCACTTGTACTCAGGGGGGAGACGGGAGCAGGCCCCATTATCCGGTTCCTTCCTTATCTTCTTCACGTCTGCGGAGCTCTGCCGATTTAGATTTGAATTTGAAACGTTTGTATTGAAATAGAACATTTTGTATTGAAATAGAACATAGTGGTTATTGTAAGCAACTTGGAAACTAGCCGCTGTAGTACAGGTTTTGTTTTCAGGTAACCAAAATGTCGCGTTCAAGAATCAGTGCAACGTAAAACAAAGACAAATATAAACAGAAAAAATAAAAGTAAGGATATTTAAATTAATGAAATAATTTTTAAACGCTATTTTCATTTTTAATTTGTAAAAAAAAAACTACAGTTGTGTTTAAATGACCACTAACATCATTAAACAGCGGCCGCGGTATCCTAGAGGTCAAGATTTCGGATCATGGCTGGCTTTGTCACGAGTTCGAGCCCAGTACCACTAAAGACCCGCCGTGTAGGGCAGCGATGCACGCTAAATCTGTCGAGAGCTGAAACGTCCTCCCGTTGGTGTGGTGCGGTAGTTAGGAGAGGGGGCTACCAGCTCAGGTGTCGTCCGTGTCACTTGACCATGGTTCAAAATTACGTGGTCCGTCACCCAAAAGCTCTTAAGTAGCTGAACAGTGCGACGTTAATATTCACTCACTCACTCACTCATCATTAAATGGACACGGTAGCCTAGTGGCTGTGGTCCACTGAAGACCCGCCGTGTAGAGAGGGCCGATGCATGTTAAATTTATCGATGCTCAATGTTGGTGTGGTATGGTAGTTAGGAGAAAGAGGTGCCAGCTGAGATGTTGTCCTCGTCTCTTGAGGTTCAAATTATGAGGTCCGTTGCCAATAGCCCTCACGTTGCTTTATAGGGCGACTTAAGGTATCCGACTACGTTCGGAACCGTAATTTTGCAAAAGCATATAAAAGGATAATATTTATAATATTTAGTGTCATTTAGATTAGAAGATGTACATAAAATTGTTTTAAGAATAGTATTACAATAAAAAATTATTCCAATACAATATTTTTTGACAAAAAATGAACACAGAATAGCCCATTTTCAAAACATTCTCTTTTTATGGAAAATGCTTCTACAATAATAATATTTATCCTGTATATAGCTCAGACTTATGTAAAGAGTCTGAACTAAAATTTTTGAAATATATATAAATTAGAAGTGGATTTATCCATAATTTAATACAACAGTGGGGAGAAATTTTATGAATAAAACGCCGGTAATTATTTCAATGGGTAGTAACTCTGAAAATAATGTGAATTTTTCAAAAATCCTAGTTCAGGCCCTCTGGAGAAGTCTTTATTTTGTGTATAAGCAGAATATAATTATTATAGAGCCATTTTTCATAAAAGGAGAACGTTTTGAAAAGAGGTCATTCTAAGTTAATATTTTGCCAAATTATTGCATTTAAGTAATTTGTTTTTTTTTTCAAAATGTCCTTAAAACAATTTTATGCATGTATTCTAATCTAAGTGACACTAAATATCATGAAAATTATCTATTTATGCGCTTTTTCAAAACCACGGTTCCGAACGTAGTCGGATACCTTATAAATGTAATTCTCTCTCACTCACTCCGCCAATATTATTACAATCATGCGAGAACGTTATGTTTTCAAAGAAATATCTGTATCCATCATGCTTTCTTCGACATGGTATTGAATTCTATTCATAAAAAAATTACATTTTTATATCACTTATTCTTGCGCTTTTCTTTCAAATTCAAATGGAATCCGTAAAAAAAAAGTTTACCATCTCTTTCAGAAAACTTTCTTTTAATTATCCTATCAAGCGGTGTGGATGCAGTAGCCTAATAGTTATGGTCCCGGACTCGTGGGTGGCGTGTAATGAGTTGGAGCCACTGAAACCCTGTTGTGTAAAGGAGCTGATGCAAGTTACATTTGTCGGGGCTCAAAGCTCTTCCGTTGGCATGGTGTGGAAGTTAAGAGCAGCAAGTATCTGCTTAGGTGTCGTCCACTTCACTTGACCATGGCTCAAAATTCCGAGGTTCGTTGCCAATAGCCCTCATGCACCTTTATGGGGGGACGTCAAAATTACTCTCACGATTGATTGATTGATTGAATATTAACGTCGCACTGTTCAGCTACACGAGGGCTTTAAAATTACTCTCACACGCCCCATTGTCAGCTTATCAACGATAATGACAATTGTTATTGACTTTTTCAGATCAGCACTTCTTTTCTCGCATTAAATAACAAAAGTATAAAATTAATAGGTAGCTTTTATATTAATAGTGAAAATATCTATTAATTACAGGAAATGTTAAAGTGTTTCTTTTTAACTCTTATCAGTTCTTTAAATCAATTGACAGGCATGTGCGAAATGCAACACTGCGAACGGAAAGCAGCATTTCTATTAGGTTCAAGAAATAAAGGATTTAACCCCCTTTCCAAAAAAACACCGTATATTCTGGCGTATAATTCATACTTTTAACACAAAAAATAAGTTGGAAATCTAAGGGGAAACGCCAGATATAAGAAAGATAGCTCAAAAATAAAGAAAAGATGAGCATAAAAAAATTAGATTTCTACATATACCTAAATACTGTTTATTTAAAAGAAATGAGACATAGTATAAATATAATCTCGGCTTCTCTTTTCTTATGCTTTAGAGCAGGAATGGGCATTAAGTCGATCGCGATCTACCGATCCACCAAGACATTTTCGGGTGACCGACTTTAAAAAGCCCCCCTCGATTTTCCATACTAAAGCGAACATTTTTATGGAACACCGACACCAGCTAGACCGGAGAATCGGCTCTTCACAATCGATGCGACGGGGTTTACGTGAGAAAATGATTCTCGATAAATATGTAGACGACACATATATCTTCATTGGAAGCGCACGATGACGCTTAAAACGTTCTCAGTCACTGTAGGGAGCAAAAGAGATTACTGCGACGTCAGCCGCACAAAAGAATGTTTCTCTACACGCCGACTGAAGGGAAGAATAAATGTTGATGATCAACTCTTCCCGCGATAGCACGAGATTGGCTATTCAGACATCATCCCCAGGATTGAGTTCTCGTATTGATGTCATGTCCCGCGATGGCTTGGAACTCAGTAGCGAACAAATTAAGTCCTTTCGTCTATTTCAGATTCATCGGTTCGTGCATGTTCTCTGCTCGCATCACTGAATACGTCCCGCTCCAGGGTCTGATAGTCACCCATAGCTGTTAAGTATTCAACTTGACAATTTTGTGTTACTTTTGTAGTAATAATCTTTCACATTTTAAAAGAGGGATACAATGTCGATAAAAAGAAAAGAAAACATACAAATTATAATATAGAATTGCCACATCTATGCCACTAGGTGGACCACAACCCCTTAAAAACATTAAAAGTAGTCTGTGCCCTGGAAAAGTCTGCTTACCCCTGCTTTAGAGTCACAATTTGAGAAGTATATCATTGTTCAAAATTCTGGGATAATGCTTCGAATAAATTACTCAGAAAGGGAGCATTGTACAAGTACATGTCAAGATTCTTTGTTTAAAAAAAGGTGCGCGTTATATGGTGAATATACCTTAATATTAAAAAATGCAGTTTGAAAGTATAGGTGCAAGTAATACGGCGGAATATACTGTGGATTAATTCTCCGATGCAATCCTACAAAAACATGTTAGAAGATACTTATAACAAATGCAATTCATTTTCAAACAATCAATTTATAAGATTCTTCAAATGGTTTTTTTAAAGACAGTCTAAATAGTAATAATCTATATAATAGTCTTTCCAGAAGAAACTGATCAGAGAAATATTTAGATTTAAAATATTCATCTTCTAGACCAGTGCTTCGCAAACTTTCAATACTGGCGCCCCCCTTTTAGATCACAATTTTTATCGCGCCCCCCTTATACATTAATAATGTACTGAATGCAATAATAATGCACTTTGACGCTAAAGCTACAATAGGCGATCTTAATTATAAACCATACAAATTAGTAACATAAGTATTAAAATTTTGTATACTACTTTTAAGCAAAAAATAAATAAAATAATAGGATAATTATTATGTTATTTTTCCTTTCTCTAATTTTTAAATTGAACATATTGCAAAATGTGGTGGCTGCTTAGAAGACAAAATATAGATATCTGCTAAATATATAAAAATAACTCAGAGGGTCAATTTCTAATCATAAGCATTCCTTATAAAAACTTTGCTTTGCAAGACAAGCCCATGGAAGTCGTTAATTCTTATTAAACTTGTTCTTAATTTAGTATTAATTAATTAGTTATAAAATACTCTGTGCAGCACTGATACATTAAAAGTATACTGGCTGAAGTTCGCGCTCGTTGCCCGAGTTAATTTATACGAAAATAAAACATTATTGATATAATAGCTGAACTGTAAGGAGTGCAAAGCCAAATGCTCGACAATGTTTACAAAAATGCAAAATGATTTTTAAAAATGGTTGCTCAAATTATAATTAGTTTTAAGCGAATGGTAATTTTAAGCCTCACAGAATTAGCATTTATATTTGATGTTAAATAATTAACAATAATATAAAATTCCGATGAAGAATAACTGTATTATTTTTAATATTTAAAGTGAAAAGACTTCAACATATTTTAACCCGGGAGCAGGGGCGCACTCGATACGGTCGAGCGGGGTTATTGAGTCACCCTAATCCTTTTTTTTTTATAATTATTTTATTGTACACGATACAAATCGTGATTCCAGTGAATAATTTAATTAAGAGAAAGTTTACTTACCTACTTTCAAGGACTTTTCAATTTTTCTTTGGTAACAATTAAACAGTTTTGCCAGAATTAACGATTTCGTAATCTGTGGGTCCCACGCGACTACTTCCGGGTAAAAAGTGTATTCATTATGATTATATGAAATTGTGTAAAACGTTTTTCGCGTTATGCTTTATATGTATAGAATACTCGTAAAAATAAGTCTTGGCCAGGTAATTCTTCAAAGTGTGTGTGTGCTCTCCGTGGTTTTCCAAATATCATAAAACTCTTTTGCATGGAAAAAAGCGTAACAGAGAAATACATTACTTACAACTTCCCTAAATGAGAAACAAACACATAAGAGAGGGGTCATAACTAACTGTACCAATAACTTAGAAGGTCAAACAGATTACAGCTATAATGTGCAGTATTTCAAAAAGAATGACAGTGACGAATTTTTTATGTTCCTAAATTTTTTCGATTCTGCGTCTGGGATCTGTTTTTTTCTCTGAAAGAGTTTTATGTTAGGTTTAAACAGAAAGCGTAGCAAAAAAATCTCTCATCATGGGATTACAGAAAATCAAATAAAAGGTTTTTTATTTGGTTACAGGATCAAAGATAGATAATTAGGTATTGAAGTTTTTATTTTTGTTGACTTAACATCGCGCGCGCGCGCCTATAAATTATATCAGAGTAAAAGTGCATTTTTTATTATGTTTGAAAGTATTTTGTTTTAATTCTTTCCAGTAAATTAATTATTTTTAAATCTTTTATTTTCGATAGGCTCGCGCCCCCCTCGTAGGGTTATCGCGCCCCCCAGGGGGCGTGCCCCACAGTTTGAGAAACACTGTGTGTTCTAGACATATTTTACTCTTCCTAAGCGAATACTGAATCGAAATATTAATACAGACCGATAACAAAATAGCTTTAACAAAAGGGCCCAATTTCATTTATTTTTTTAATACTTATATTCCAATGAAATGCATAATCTTCAGATAATCTTTTTAAAAATACTTTAAAGCCGAAATGTTTTTATAAAGTAATTCTCGGGCCCTCTCTTATTGGCATATTCAAAAAGTTTAAATCTCCAACTATTGCGCAAATGTAACTACATAAAAAAAACTCCACATTATACGTTTTTAATAAGCGCCTGTGTTTTTGTAAAGAATCATTGGGACAGAATTATAAACAACTATTAAACAATGCTGCATTAAATTATTAAAGTTGTAACGTTAAATGTCCAAATCTAGTTTTATAATATATTGTAATAGAATAGATTTTTGCGTTAATAAAGCGTTTTATAATAGTATGAACTTTATATATACTTTACCTTGTTAGGGGAGAATTGTATCGTTTTTCATTTATAATGAGCACATTTAACGATAACTTTCCTGATATATCCAATATACAACTCTTTTTTCTTATCGGTTTTTGTTACCATTACTGAGTAAATCAGGCTAATTGTGTTTCGGTTTTCAGTTCCATACTTTTTGGTACGTATCATTAAAAGACAACTGAAAGAAGATATCAATTAAATTAATCGCCGTGTGGTTACGTAAGGAAATTATACACCAACACAAAGAGTATATCATTTTTCTTAAGAGATCATTTTTTCCCAGCTTAAAAATTAGTTCTGTTTACTCACACACAAGTAGCTAGAAAAAAATAAACCGATTAAGTTACGTAAGATGCGATAATCTATATTAATAAAGTAAAGTTTAAGCGAGTGTGTTTCACCTCCACAGCCCAAACTAAGCAACCCAGAAGTATGAAACTTGGCACATAATTATTCTAGGTCCTGATGATGTGCACTACGAAGAGCTTTTTTCGAAATTCGCTTTAGATTTTTTAAAATTAAATTTTTAAACGATTTTTCCATTTTTTTTTTCTTCAACAACTGGGTTTTTAGTTAGTTGTTTTGGCAACAGTCTTATTTGTTTTGCTTATCCATTTGATTATTCCAAACCATTTTTACATTCAATGTATTTTATTCTTTTACGTAATTTCAAAAAAAAAAAGATGTAATTTAATTAATGTTATAATTTCTACTATATTCTAGGTTACTTTATATTTATTTGTTTATTTTATTCATGTTTAAATTTTTTATACTTAAAAATTAGGGCTTAAGTTTTCTTTTTTAGATAACCCTGTGATTTAAATTATTTAGTTTAGTTTGTACTAATTTTATTTTTTTTTCCAGTTGAAGGTTTCCTAATATATGTTATTTATGATAATATTTTAGGGAAATGGTTTATGATATATGTTTTTCTTTTAATTTATCTATTTCAGATTATTTCACTCATAGTTCCCATAGCTGAAACATACTACTGTTATTACTTTTCTGTTATAATTTTTATTTGTATTTTCATTTTTTCATTTCTATTTACCTTTTTAGCATGTTAATTTTCTCTTTTGCATTCATATATATGTTTTTGTGAAATTATTCTTTTCTGTGAAGCGAAATTGCAATATGAACACTCATCAAAAAATTATTTTTCAATTTTGGGTACACTGTTCTGCAATGGCTCTACCCTCTTTAAAATATATTATGCTTGCAAAAAAAGCTCAATTTTATTCATTGCGCTACAGGGACACGATGAACGATTTTTCTTTCTATATATGCTGTTGGGCTGTTTTTGTTTGTTTCTCTGATTTGATTCTCTTTTGACCAGCAGCTGCTGCACCTAGGGCCTTTTTCTGGAAGTTAGTCTTCACTGTGTAATCAATTGAAAACAAACGTACATACATTAATTTATCATGTAATTATTTAAGTTGTGATGCACCAAATTATAATAATGAATTACACGTATTTTTATTCAACATCGTGTATATATGTTTTCCAATAAAACAAACAGTTTGTGTGTTCCAGCTGTACGTCTTCCGGCTGTAGCACTTCACGGACATATCTCTTGCTATTGAGATTACCCTCAATTCGGCAAATTGGATCATCCATGATACGAAATCGTACCCCAAACCATAACTCCGGGTATTAAGCCACTATGCCGTTCGGTAACGCACTCTGGAAAGCAGCGTTCACCGCAATAACGTCTAACACGAATGCGGCCATCTTGATCCCACAAATTGAAGCATGATTCATCTAAAAAGACCATTTGGTGTCAATCAGCTTGTCAGGCTCTGTGCTCATGAGCCCATTGCAGACGCAGCCGTCGATGGTTTGCCGTAAAGGGCATCCTGTACAAAGGCACCCTTACACGCAATCCGCGGTGCAGCAGACGTCGACGAATTGATGAAGCCGACATTAGTACACCTGTAGCAGTAGACCAACGTGCTGCCAATTGCCTGAAGAAAGCTGTACGGCCATTCACCGCCATGCGGAGCAGGTGTCGATCATCGTGCGCTGAGGTCATCTTCCGTCATCCACTTCCAGTTTTTCGAGTTGTTCGGTGCTCGTCGGTCCTCTGCTTCCAGACTGGCATCACTGTGGAACTGTTCCACTGCACACGAGCTCCTATTACGTGATAGCAGGCCGATAATCTTCCCCCGTTCAAACTCCGTAAGCTGTTGGAATTTCTCCTTATTTCGTCGTGGAGGCATACTTAGGTCTCACTAAACGCACCACTAACAAATAATCATTAACTATTTTCAACGTCCCGCTAAAGCCCTCTATTTATACGCTTTCGGCATCAGATCAGAGGGCGCTGCGCACGCCACGCATGCGTGATGGCTCCGAAACTTTACTATTTTACATAACATCCTATAATTGATATTTGCTGCAAAGTTGATTTAATTCTGGTGATTCCTTCATGATGTTGTATTCTTTACAACCAGCAGTGTATATTCATGCAGTAACCAATTTTGTTAAATTTCGTAGTTTGTTTTACACTTTTGATATTTTTAGCAAACTGTAACGCGGCAAGTAAATATATTTATAAATTTAAAAAAAAAATTCGAATGTTTGTTTTTAAGTGCGCTAAATATGTTCCTATTTCTAGATATCCAGTCTCGACTGTATTATTCATATTTCATATTTTTGAAGTGATAACTTCTTCAGACGCGTTCTGTTGAAGAGGGAATCTAAGTTAAGCGTCAGGTTTGAGTATGTTACACTAGTCGGATTTATTCGGATCCAGTCGGCAACGCGAGTAGGCGACGCGTGCTTAGTTTTGAATTAAAAACTTTACAGGAACGGTTTTTTTTTTCAATTCCTACTATTAACTCACGCTCTCTATTTATTTATTTATTTATCTTGGTGGAATTTTCAATCGTTAATGAAATACATTTTAAAGTGCTCAATTGAGCTGAAATTTTATATGCATGATTTTATTTTGGATGACAATACAAAAATTTAATTATAATTAATAAAAATTAATTGATGAAAACTAATTATTTAAAGAATTACAAAAACAGCCACGTTGGCAACTTAGCGACAATTTTGGCGACTTGTGTCAAAACTTGAAAAGGTTTTTTTTCTCACGTTTTAAAACATTCAGTTGAACTGAAATTTTCTATACACGATTGTTTTCGATGACAATACTATACTTTAATGATAATTAATGAAAATTAATTACCACTTAATGTTGGGATTCTGTCATATGTATATACATATTTATATTAATTGTAACTAATTGATAAAAAGTAGCTAAAATAAAATTTTTCTTTGATCTACATAGGAATTGCCTTAAAAATTTTTTTTTTTTTGTATTACTTGTTTTTTTTTTAAATAAAATTTGCATGCATACTTTTTCCCGTGAAACTTTATTTTCTTTATTTAAATATTGTTGTCATGCAGCCCTCTGCCACTCAACTCCAACGAGTGAATGAGAGAAGAGCAAGCGAAAATAATTGGGGGAGATTATTCTTTTTTGTAGGAAATTGAAGGTAAGAAGAAACGAAACATGGGATCTCTGTTCTTTAATTCAGTAGAAAGAACATTTAAGTAAAAAAAATGTGCCATAAGAATCAAAATCCGAAATTTTATTAAGTTAATTGGCGAGAAAGTTGCCAATATTTTGCTTTAAATTAGCGTTGAAAACTAAGAGATTACGAGAAGAAAAATATTAATTATTAAAAAATACGAACCCTCTCCTTTTGTTTACTTAGAGAATTTTAAGAAAAGTAAACGGCTCTCAGGCGATAAATTTTCCTAACCTTACATAGTATACGGCATTGTGTAAGTTATATAAATGGTACTTGTATATTGTCGCAATGGTATTGGCGACATTATATGAAAGAGAGCTCTTGGTTGCCAATTCAGCGGGTATGATACATGATAAATCAGGGTTGCAAACTTGGCGAATTATTTTGAACTTTAGCATTGTTGCGATAGTACTTAAGAACCAAATATACATATTTATTATATAAATAATGTACATAAGCAATTTACATTTAAATATTTTCAAATGTTTCGACTAATTGACATTAAATCGAATATACTCAAATATAAATAAATAAGAATGCATAATTATTTACATAAACATTGCTCTTTACAGAAAATCGATAAAATAAACAAATCCACCAATGAATAGACACGAAAAAGATAACTATTTTACGCCCTCATATGAAAATGTCATGAAATAAAACGTAATACATCCGAACAATTGATTCTCTTACCCAGAATAAATCAGAAGTTTTCACTTCTATCGTGTGGTCATAAGCATACACACGATTTTTTTTAAAATTATTTTACAGTAAGCAGTATTTTTTTAAAATTCTTATTCACAAGCATCATTGCTATTTCTTTTACGATGCATTTCAGAAATATGTCTTAAATTTAATGAATTTCTGAAAGGACAACAAACTGAAAGGACAATTTCTTTCACAACCATTCAAAAATCCTATGATATATATAGATATTGAACAATTTTCTTGAGTAAAGTATTCGAGAATATATCATCCCTCAAAACAATTTTTTTTTCATTTCTGGTGGAAAAACCATAATTCGTTAAAAATATTTTAATATTTCATTATTTTTTACCTTTTATTAATTTTATTTTTCTTCTGTTTTTGTAACCGAAATGATACTTAAAACCATAAGCTATTTTGTCATTTTCCCTCCTATTTCGGAGCATGAATTGCTGGCATTTCAGTATTTGTTATCGTTATAAAGGGTGTTTTTTTAGAGGTATAGAACTTTAAATTGCAATAAAACAACGATGTATTATTCGATTGACATGAATTTTTTTTTATTCGAAAGATACTCTTGTGGCATTACATTTTAAATATGATTTCTGGCATAGGACTGCCACGGCTGGCTCGGATGTAGTCCAATCTGGACGTCCAATTTTCGATGACTTTTTCCAACATTTGTGGCCGTATATCGGCAATAACACGGTGAATGTTGTCTTCCAAATGGTCAAGCGTTTGTGGCTTATCCGCATAGACCAATGACTTTACATAACCCCACAGAAAATAGTCTAGCGGTGTTCAATCACAAGATCTTTGAGGCCAATTCACAGGTCCAAAACGTGAAATTAGGCGGTCACCAAACGTCTTTCAATAAATCGATTGTGGCACGAGCCGTGTGACATGTTGCGCCGTCTTGTTGGAACCACCGCTCCTGGACATCATGATTGTTCAATTCAGGAATGAAAAAGTTAGTAATCATGGCTCTATACCGATCACCATTGACTGTAACGTTGTGGCCTTCATCGTTTTTGAAGAAGTATGGACCAATGATTCCACCAGCCCATAAAGCGCACCAAACAGTCATTTTTTCTGGATGTAACGGTGTTTCGACATACACTTGTGGATTAACTTCACTCCAAATGCGGCAGTTTTGTTTGTTGACGTAGCCATTCAACCAGAAGTGCGCTTCATCTCTAAACAAAATTATTCATATTTTCATCATTCATATTTTTATCATTAACCATTATTTTCGAAATAAAATTGCGCAATTTGAAAGCGTTGTTCAGGCGTGAGTCTATTCATGATGAATTGCCAAACCAAACTGAGAATAAATCACTTGACAGCTGTTAAATCGGTCGCCATCTTGGAAAGTAATGCCAACTTAAACTTCTATACCTTGAAAAAAAACACTCGTTAGTTTATATCAAATGACAATTCTTTTTGATGTGTAACATCTTTCCTCTCGGTTGCTGGATATTTTTTGGGAGTGATTTCGTGAAAAGGGACGGATGTGTGTAACAGGATGTGACTTAAGCGCGCGCTACTTAATTTGACCAATGAGAGTGCGTTGTTTCGCTACCCTCGCTTGGGGGTGCAACTCTGGTAGCCATCAAGCATTCGAGCGCTTCACTCCAAATCCGTTAGTCATGATATTGGGGGACATAAGTGCGGCAGAATGCTTATTTGAAAATGGACAAACAGTGATTTCGGTGGTTGGATACATTTCTTCGAATCAAACGGTTAAAAAAAATTAAAGATTTCCTGCATTTTGTACTTTTACCATATAACGAAGGTGGTTCTGCTCTTTTTAAAAAATTATCACTCGCTTCCCCTGATTTTGAGTGGTGATTTTAACTTTAACTTCAGATTGCCAAAAGCTGAGCCACTCATAGCTTTTACGAATGATGAACTCAAGCTCGAAATGAACACAAATTAGAATGTTTCGAGTGCTAACAGTGGTACTGTTCTTGACGCTGTTTTTCAACGGTTTTTAAATACTTTGAAATTGACCTCAGGACCGCAAGTAAAATTAGACAGTTCAATTAGACAAGTCAATCAGACAGTTAATCTAATTAGCTGTCAATTAGACAGTTCATTAAAAAGATTGCAACAAACATCTTTCAAAATATTGATAATTCTAGTAATCTCTCGATCTTGGATATTGAATAATATATCCCTGATCCAAATTTCAATAGCCCTAGAAATATTCTCTCAGACCCCCTCTTCATGTAATTATTTTTCTCCTCTCAAATCTCGCTTCCTCCATCTTAAATGCTTATTCCACATCCTTCCATGAGTCCCTCGTGGTCTAGTGGTCAGAGTCATTCGCTTAAAATGTTTTGCATCGGGTTCGATCTCCAGATTCTTCCATTTCTTAATTTTTACTTTTTACTCTTTAATTTTCCTCGGAAAATTATTCCGACTGATCTCTTTTTATAAAAATGTTCCTCTACTATTTTTATTCTTGATTTTTTTAAAAAATAGCTTTTAAAAAAGCTGTTTTCTGCTTTATTTTCAACTACTTTTTCATGATCCTAGCTGCATTCCCATTGATCGGTTTAGCCCCACCCACCCAAGATCGAAATTTTAACTTTATTTTCGGTGCTTTGTGCCGACTTTGAAGCTTCTTTTCTCAATTTTAATGCATTTTAATATTTTAAAATTTTATTTTCCCAAAATATCCAGTATTTTTATTTTATTTTTAAAGCATTTAGACTTAACTAAGGGCAAAAGTCAATCATGTACAGTCACTCAAATGCCTACTGATATGAGGTTGTAGCTCGAAAGAGCTGGGTACTCAGGTGATCCACCCGACGATGAAATACTTTGAAATCACAAGTATATGTGTCATATTTTAATTATCATAAGTCTATTGTCTCCTCTCTTCCCCAAATTGAACAAGAATAATTATTTTTGATAAAAAAAATTGCATTACTCCTTGTGCTAATTAAATAAAATTTTCATTAAAGATATAATTACATATTCGATAGAAAAGTATTTCCAATCATACCCGATTCATATTTTTTTTTCAGGAAAAAAATTAATATTGCGTATTTTTACCAAGATAACATGTCAGATGTTACACATCATATGCGACTACTGTAAGACTTGTTTCTTTTTATTTTTTTATTTTCTTTTGCAGTTTGTTACAGAGTTCCTGTTCACATAACGGCTGATTTTTTTAAAAATTTTTACATCTTAACCAGTCAATTGTGGCGCCCCCGTTTGATAGCGCGCAATTATGTGTGTCACGGAAATCCAGCGATGACGAATATACTCGCCATCACAGAGTAAGTGTCGTTGTTAAAACATTGGGTCAAGAAGATGGGTTTATTTTATAGAAATGCCAATTTTATTACATATACTTATTTATTTGGTTAACATAAACATATATTACACATGTATTACTCGAAAAAAGCGAGAGAAATTAGATACATATAAAGGTAAGAATTTTTATATAAACGTTATTGTTCCCATGGCTGACCATACCTGAAGGAATCCTATTATAAATCAGCTTTCCGACTTTTGCCTTTGCCCCTGTTAGGCTAACATCTAAAAAACATTATCATCGCACATAAATAAATTCGTTATGCGAACTTATACGCTATTTCAGCCGGTGTATACGGGGACGCATGATGATTCATCTTAAATTTTTTCCCTTTTTTTTTCGTTTGTGTTGTAAGGGGTGTTCAAACAAAAGTGATTCGAGTTGTGTATCCATGAGATGCTTAAGGTATCCGACTACGTTCGGAACCGTGATTTTGCAAAAGCGTATAAATGAATAATATTTGGTATTTAGTGTCACTTCGATTAGAAAATGTATAAAAAATTGTTTTAAGAATAGTATTACAATAAACAATTATTTAAGTATAATATTTTGACAAAAAATGAACATAGAATGACCCATTTTCAAAATATTCTCCTTTTGTGAAGAATGCTTCTATTATAATAATATTTTGCTTGTATATATTTCAGACCTCCGTACAGAGGCTCAACTAGAATTTTTGAAATATATAACTTAGAAGTTGGTTTATCCGTGTTTTACGACAACAGAAGGGAGAAATTTTAAGAAAGAAACGCCGATAATTATTTCAATGGTTGTAATTCTGAAAATAATGTGAATTTTTCAAAAATCATAGTTGAACCTCTGTACAGAGGTCTGAGCTATATACAGGCAAAATATTATTATAATAGAAGCATTTTTCACAAAAGGAGAACATTTTGAAAAAAAGGTTATTCTAAGTTAATTTTTGCCGAAATATTGTATTTAAATAATTCTTGTTGTCAAAATGTCCTTAAAACAATTTTATACATGTATTCTAATGTAAGGGACACTAAATATCATGAAAATTATCCATTTATGCGCTTTTTTTAAAATCACGATTCCGAACGTAGTCGGATACCTTAAGGACAGAAATGAGACATATGCATAGATAAAAACAACAATATTTAATGAGTGGAAAGAATACAAAGTTTGTTTTAAAAAATTACCCATGGCGTTTGGGCAGGCGTCTCATTGCTTAGAAAAGGTATGAACTCCGTCCGCGATGAATGATGTCGGTTGATCATGGAACCAGCTCAAAACTGCAAACTTCACGTCATCGTTGGCCCATTAGGCTTTTCTTCATAGATCCAAAGATGTAATAGCCGGAAGGCGACAGATCTGGACTGTAAGCTAGAGGTTCCAGGACTTCCCACTTTCTACGGGGAAGTGCCTCGACACACACCTTGATGACACGTGGCCTTATATTTTCGTACAGAATGAAGCACCTGGCGACAGTTTACCTGGACGTTTGTTTTTTATAGCCTTATGCAGCTTATCAAGTGTTTCGGCGTTGATAGAGACGTCCGGCTTCTTAAGCTCCAGTAATAGGAGTCCCTGTATGTCGAAAAATAATTCTCAAAAAATGCCCAATGACCAGCATTCTGCGATGAATATCCACCGGCCTACAGCCTTCCGATGTTAAAAACTTTCTTACAGCTCGCTGGTCCGTTTAAGATGCAGTTGCAACCCCATCAGCCATTTTTAAATGAATGCCGCTTGATTAAGAGCAGTTATCACAAATCTGCTTGCGCACGCGCGTGCATGATTCATAAACTTTCACTATCGCATTTGTTTCACGAAATTTAATTGAAAATTGTTCGCATTCAATTAAATTTCGCATTCGATGTTCGCATTCGACGCTTCGAATCACTTTCATTTGAACACATCTTGTACTTCAGCCTGTTATGACGAGTACACTTGTTACGCGTAAAAAGCAAAAATAATCCTTCCTCTTTTCCTTGACGAGTATATTCGTCAACCACAGTTAACTGGTTAAGGCCACTCGATTGGATGATAAATCTAAGGGCGTGGAAAAGGCTGCTTCCCCTCTGTTTCTAGGGGCTTGTCTTATTTCAACGCAGAAAGAAAAGAAAAGGGGAGTGATGGAATAGGAATGAACTTAAGCATTTTGTAGGTGAAAAGTGCATCATAAAAAAGATTAAAATAAAGTTTAAGGTACAAGGAGAGGGTATTGGTATTCATAAAAACATTATTTTTATCGTGAATTTTAAATCAATAAACTATTTTAAGGCTATCTAAAATAATATCGTACGAGTTAATAATAAATAATAAGGGTTACTAGAATAAATTCGTTAGCAAATAAGATATTGCCGAATTTGGCACGTACTGTATACGTTATGGCAAATTTCATCATCTTTGCCTTCTAGCTCTAAGCATTTTAATTACTGTTAAATCCTGTGTATAACGCACATCACCGTATAATGCACACCTATACTTTTAAGCTGGAATTTTTAATTCTTAGGTATATACACCGTATAATGCGCATCCCTTTTGTTATGAAGAAATCTGAAATGCACGTGAGCAATGCTCTTGTGTTTTGAAGTCGTTTATTCGAGGTATTATTCTACGATTTAAAAAAAAACAGCATACTTCTAGAACTACAGCTCTTTACCTTCAAAAGGAATGTCATTTCTTTTAAATAAACAGCATTTCTATATATGTAAAAGTCAAAAAAAATTTTATGTTCCTCTTTTTTTAAGCTACCCTGCGTATAACGCAGATCCGTAAATTTCGATCTTTGTTGTGTGTGTGTGTGTGTGTGTGTGTGTGTGTGTGTGCGTTAAAAGTGCATGTTTTACGCCAGATTTTACGGTATGAAAATTTGCTTAGGGAACTGAAACCATTTGAAAGTATGCAATATGACCTTACTTTTCCATTTTCACAACTAAATTAAATATACTCGAACCTGTATATAACAAACCTCTATATTGCGAATTTTTCTATATAGCGAATTTTTTCCTGGAACCTTGAACATTTGACGGTTTTCTTCATAAGAAAACCTCCCAATAGCGAAGTGCATTTTCTATATAACGAACTTTTTCTCTTGTGATTCAATTTTTATTCTCCCAGTTTTTAAAGTATTTCTGAAAAAATTTCGAGTTATTCTCTCTTTAATACATTTTATGGTGGTCATAAATCTTGAACTAGATTTATTAGATACTAACTCACCGAGAGCAATAGAGTTCTGGACGTTTCACCTAAGAAATGCAACCTTTAATCCCAATTGTCCAGTTCACTAGAAACATCTTCGATACCCCTTTCACACTCAGTAGAATTGTCCCGTGTCCTAGTTATAAAATAATGCATATTTAATGTTACTTGTATGCTTTAAATTATATAGAAAATGTTATTAGAATTCATTAATTTTAATATAAAATTATTTTCTTAATGCTGAAAATACATTGTATTCCTTGACATTCTATTTTCTTGTTTTCCTTGACGTTTTTTTTAATGAGTAAGATATGTACAATAAATGGATATTAATTTACAAAAAGTGTGAATAATTACTTTTTATAATACTATATAGTGTTTATGAATTTAAAATATTTGTTTTATGTGGTTTACAAAGTATATTAAAAGATGAACTTCTATATAACGAATTTTCCATGTAACGAACTTTTTCCCGGGATTTAGCGACTTCGTTGTATAGAGGTCCGACTGTATGTGTAGTAAAACTATAAATAAGGGAAACAATAAAATCAGCAAATTATTCTTTCTTTTTCTGCGCGTTGAAAAAGAAAGAAAAGTATTATTATGTATTAAGTACAACATTAAATGAGGTTATGCGGTTTTGTTCAATTTGGATTTTATAAGACACGTAAGAGAAATGGTGCAAAAATTATTTTTTTTAGTTTTGCTTATGAATCGAAAAAGATTCATCAAATCGATTGAATTAAATTATTGAATATTGTTTAACTTAAATCTGTACTTACAACTTTTTTTTAGTAAAATGTATTTCTTAAGTGTTAGTTGAAAAAAGGACACATTAGGTCCAATAATCTTAATTTTTACTTCTTTAATACTTTCAGGTATTAATACAGGTATTCATACGACTTCTTAATAAAATTTCATTAAACAAAAATAACATTCAAACGAAGTTAGGTGCCTCACAATAGATTTTAGAAACATACGGTTTGTAAAAAATACAATTAGTTGCATTAAAAATTGACATTATGATTGACAGCCAGGAAATATTTCCAACAGAATACCACACAGTTTTGTAAAATTTTGATTCACATTCAGAATGCTTCGTATAGTTTTCTAAAATACTCCATATTCCACGCTTATAATCTAAAAGTTATGAGAACATATATTCAGAATTTCATCTTAAAAGAAATAGACTATATGCCCACATTATTACTTAAGCTGCTCTTCTCAACTCAACTTCATTCAGAAATCTCAAATTGGAATCGATAAGTGTAGCAAAATATTCGAGCAAGCTTAGTATTATCTTCTGTTCAACGTATTATAGACGTACTTCTATAAAAGGCTCAAGCATCTGTTTAGGACGCCACAACTGATACATAGATGCGACAGCTGTGCATTCAAGCAGCAGTCTCTGCAAAATATGCGTCTCCAAAACAGCTGTTTGAAGACTTAAAGCATGATTCGTATCAGTCACGACACTCAATAGGAACATCAATTTCCCATTAGGTTTTATTAGTGACTCGTGCTAAAAACATCTTTGATATTAAATGAGAAGCAAGCAGACTTTTTTGTTACCCAATGTCGTCAATTATGTGAGATTTAGGCATAAAGTAAATGCAATAACTACTGCAGAGAAAATTTGTAAAAAGGAGTTTTCTAGTATTTTACGTCAATTCAGATTGTGTTATGTTAGAAATTATGTACTATTAGAATCTATGTTGTTGTTGTTTCTAATGCCACTTGTCTGACGTAGTCAGATCGAGGCCCGCGAAATTCATCGTGGCATGGGGCTAGAGGTACGCCTGTCGTTGGCCTTGAGCACCATACAGGTGACAGTACGATTTAGCTCGGCGAAATTCCCCAAAGGGACGATAGATTGCGACACAACCTTATCTCCACCTCCACAATTTCTGCATGGAAACTGAAGGGGAGGGAAATATTCTCCAGTCCCTGCGCTCGTGACTAAGCCCACAAGACTACGGACTCACTGATTTAACGAGCACGTACTCCGTGTGTAATCTATGTAAACTAGATTAATGTAATTTTCAGTAATATAGGTCAGCTGTCACGATATCTTTGGCTCCATCCTTGTCAGGTGGCATTCCAATTTTCTATTATCCCCTTACTGTTACACGTGAAATAAACTATGGTTTATATTACAGGAGTAATCCGTGTACGCCGTGCTTCGCCGGGGGAAAAAGTTTATCATTTATTTATACAGTAGAGTCCCGAAAACTTGGCCTAATGGGGACCGAAGAATGACCCAGTTAGTAAAAATGACAGGTTGTCGAGAATGGGTTAAAAAGAATTACGGGTGCTTCCTCAGAAAAAAGTGTATTGCACTTGTATGTATTGTTTAATTGAGGATACAGCACAAATTAAAATGTCAGAATACCCTTAAATAAAGGAAAAGCTCATACTTAATGAAGGTATACTGAGCATTTACTTCACGAAAATGATAATTAATGAATTCATAGTAAACAGGAATTTACCTAATGTGACATACCTCAGAAAAATACTGAACTTACTCGATTCTAAGCCGCACCCTAAGTTCTCAAATTGTTTGTGTGAAAAAATGTTATCATCTATTCTAAGCCACACCCTCAATTCTCTCCACGTTCTTGAAAAAAAAATTAATAAATTGTGTAAAAAGTTCATTAATATCCGATACTTAAGAAATTTTTAATGAGAAATAATTAGAAGTTAATAATTAATTTATTTTAACACTATTAAAAACTTTCAAATACATACATGAACTGATAATTACTCTAACATCAGTATCATGCTTCGAAAATGATTCGTCGCTCCCATTGTCACAACTGACATCGGAATTGGTGCCGGCATCGCCATTTTTCTACACGATGTCGTCTTTCATGCCATCTAGTGGCCACGGTAGACGAGTGGAATAGGTATCGGATCATGGCTTGCCTTGTCACGAGCTCGAGTCCAGTACCACTAAAGACCCACCGTGTAGGGCAGCGATGCACGTTAAATCTGTCGAGAGCTGAAACGCCCTCCCGTTGGTGTGCTCTGGTAGTTAGGAGAAGAGGATGCCAGCTCAGGTGTCGTCCACGTCACTTGACCATGGTTCCAAATTACATGGTCCGTCGCCAAAAGCCCTCGTGTAGCTGAACAGTACGACGTTAATATTCAATCAATCAATCAATCCATGCCATCCAATGCATTTGTTATGAAACATTTTTTTTCAAAGATTGTGTTATACACTGGTGTGCAAAACTTAAGCAACAGGTGGGTTTATTGCCATAACTTCACGAAAAATCATCTGAGATACATGAAATTCAGAAATGAGGGAGAGTATTGTGTACGTAAAGGATGACGAAAACATCGGCGCTGAAAAAGGAATACAATGCGTACGGTATGGAATCAAACAAAAACAAGCTTTATTGAATGCATTGTATCGTGACTCATGATTGTCTATCCAACAGGAAGAATAACAAGCAGGTGTTCCTTAATATGGTATATGCCCTCCCCTCACTGCAATGGTTGCTTCGCACCGTCTCAGCATACTCAGAACCAGCTGGTGCAACATTTCTTGCGGTAGGAGTGCCCATTCCTCAATCAGCATCTGTTTGAGATGATGGGTGTTCTCCAGATGATGTAAACGTGCTGCAACATGTCTCCCCAAAGCATCCCACACATGTTAGATGGGATATAAATCTGGGGAGTACGCTGGCCAATCCATTCGAGTTATATCTTCACTTCCCAGCAGCTCCTCAACAGCAAGAGTTCGATGTGGCCGTGCATTGTCATCCATACAAATGAAGTCTGGGCCAATGGCACCTCGGAACAGACGCACATCGGGAAGAAGTACCTCCTCACAATAGCGATCTCCGATTACAGACCCTCTATCGAAAATGTGGGGTTTAGTTAGCCCGTTCAGCATAATGCCTCCCCAGACAAGAACTCCAGGACCACCGTAATGGTGCCTTTCCTTGATGTTACTGGTATAAAACCGTGTCCCGATCTCTCTCCAAATCAAAACGCGTTGAGAATCGCTTCTGGTACTGAACCGACTTTCATCCGTAAAGAGGACACGACTCCATTGACAGTTGTCCAGTTTTTGTGCTCTCTGAACCACTGTAAACGGTGGCGTCGGTGGTCATCTTTCAACGGGAGGCAGCGTTGAGGACGGCGGGCGAATAGGCCCCCTATGTGAAGGCGTCTGGCCACAGTAAACCGCGACAATTGTCGCCCCGTTGCTCTAGAGAGTTGCTGAGCAATGACGCTTGCTGACTACCGTCGGCCTCTTTTCGCCTGCAGGATGACATATCGGTCATCCCCTGCAGTTGTCGTCCTCGGGAGGCCACCACCAACCTTTCTAACAGCTGTACCTGTGGTTTGGAACGCTTTCCAAGCGCGCGAAACGACACTTTTGTTGATTTCGAACTCTGCAGCTACACTGGTGACGGTACGCCCCTCCTCCAGCTTTCCGATCATTCTTCTACGTGTGAAGTCGTCCAGGTGATTTCTTCTAGCCATATTTCCCGAACTGACTCACTGGCACTTGCAGCGAATATGTTGAATTGCGTCTGCGTCCTTCATTTTATTTTACTGTTGAACAGCACGCGCCGACATCACGCGTTTTGCGTACGCTCACGTCGCTTCTGACGTTTCGTTCCTGATATTTGCATACGCACGACGTTTCTACTGACTTACGACGTTTCACTGTACTGATCTCCAGACCTCTCCTTTTCTGCAATTTCATGGCTATCTGCTAAATTTTTACATTGTTGCTTAAGTTTTGCACACCAGTGTAGAAGAATGTGGACTGTTGAACATTTACAAGCAAACATTATATCATTTTGTTTACTCCCTCAACGCATAATTGTTTCATCTGTCTTAAATTTTCAATGGCCGTTGCTCTGTTTCCGTTTTTTTCTTTTTTCTGCGTATAAAATTTTCTCTTTTTTAATACTTGCGTCATAGAAAACGCTTCTTGATGCTATTATCAATATCTTTGAAGTTTAAGTAATAAAGAGAAAGCGCATACAAAAAAAAAATTCCTAAATCCGAGCAGATAATGTTTATGATAGTCTGATTGCTGGAGATAAACCGCGGAATGGAATAAGTCATTGTGATGCAAGTGGCCAAAATGCACAATTACATTTTTTTTTCTTTTAAAAAGTGTGGAAACTCTAATTTACCCCATACAACAAATGTTTTGCCTTCGATAATAAACCGCGCCCGATTTTCAGTAGCATTAACACCGAAAAAACAGTGCTGCTTAGATTCGAGTAAATAAGGTACTTTAAGAGGGCATAAAGTTTGGGATAACCCCCGGGCTGGAGGTATCATCTCTTCCTCATCCACGCGACTTAAGTTTGTAGGGATAAAAGATTGACCTCCTTCCCCCACATACACACTCAAACCTTCCATAATAAATTTAGTTTATTATTATCTAAATTTATATTAAGCAATGCAACACAAGTCTTAGAGGATAGTGATCAGGAGTGACATGGCATAAATTACAATTCTTTACAAATAGCGCATTAAATCTGTAAGGACGCCCCCCCCCCTCGGGTGCCCTTCTCCTAGATTTTCAGGTGTAGGAATAAATGAAGAACTAGAAGCTGCCACAATCTTAATATTACTTTATTATGATCTTAACTTAAACCTTTAACAGGTTAGATAATAATATGATATGTGAGAGAATCTGCGGTGGCTAAACGCACAATATATTATACTAAAATAACGTATTCCGAACCACTTTCAATAACTCCTAAGCTCAATTTCGATGTGATCACAGATCCGAATATTTAAATAGTCACTCCTACCTTAATGTCCGACGAAACGACAATCTAACCAATCCAAGCTGAAGTTGCGGTTCACTGACGTGCAATGGTATGCACCTTGACTAAGGGCTCTCTGTCACGGGTAACTTCTCTTGGCTGTCACTTAAGTTCTCGAAATTCTCTTCACACTTGAAACACTGACTATCATAACACTCCCCAAATGCCACCCCACTTACTCTAAACTTCTGTTATTTAAAAGCTTCCCAATTTGCATCTTTCCTTCACGTTTTACTCCTCGGGTTGGTTGGAAAAGATTTGCCATATAATCTGGCCCCAAAGAACCCAAAAGGACATGTTAATGAAAAAACGCGTGAGCCCGTCACAAATCCTACTCACTATCTTTATGATAAATTAACCACCGAATCTATATTTTTGCCAACTCCTTAACTAACTAGAGTCCGCTAATGTTATATCGCTTACCGATATTCCACGGCGAACAGCTACCAATCTTTATGTCTTCTATACAATACTGCAATCCAACTTGATCCGGCAACTAGGCAGCCTTCTGATTTCGAACCCTCTTCTATATGGCTCTTATAATACTTCCGAAGACTTTCTAAAACTCCTCTTAGCCTTTTTTCGCGAATGCTAAAGCTCCAATATATATAATCATTCCTAATCTGCATATCACGTTTCCTTCTTGAGTTGGTTGGAATGAAATGCCATTCTGGCCCAAAAGATTCCCCAAGCGGATTTTAGTGAAAGGCGTGATAAATTGTCTGTAAAGAAAATTAAGAAACCGACTCAAGGTATCCGACTACGTTCGGAACTGTTATTTTGCAAAAGCGCATAAATGGATAATTTTCATGGTATTTAGTGTCACTTAGGTTTGAATACATGCATAAAATTGTTTTAAGAACATTTTGACAAAAAAATTTTTTTTATTTAAATACAATATTTTGGCAAAAAATTAACTTAAAATAATCTTTTTTCCAAATGTTCTCCTTTTGTGAAAAATGCTTCTATAATAATAATATTTTTCCTATATATAGCTCAGACCTCTCTACAGAGGCTCGACTAGAATTTTTGAAGTATATAACTTAAAAGTGGGTTTATTCCTATTTTATGACAACAGAGGGGAGAAATTTTAAGAAAAAAAAGCCAATAATTATTTCAATGGATTGTAACTCTGAAAATAATGTGAATTTTTCAAAAATTCTAGTTGAGCCTCTGTAGAGAGGTCTGAGCTATATACAGGCAAAATATTATTATAATAGAAGCATTTTTCACAAAAGGAGAACATTTGGAAAAAAGATTATTCTGAGTTAATTTTTTGCCAAAATATTATATTTAAATAAATTTTTTTTTCAAAATGTCCTTAAAACAATTTTATGCATGTATTCTAATCAGAGTGACACTAAATATCATGAAAATTATCCATTTATGCGCTTTTTTAAAATCGTGGTTCCGAACGTAGTCGGATACCTTAACAAAATCTGGCTACTTTTTTTTAAAGAAATGCGTATAGTCCTGTTGCCTTTCGTACTGTACTCAGCGTTTTGCTGATTAATCACGAAGACGACGAAGGTACAGTAAGTCCATTACCGAGGCACCTTATTCAAAATGTTGAAGGGTGGATTCAACAGTCTTCAGTCCCTCTTTATGTGATATTTTAGGAGTTTGTATAGGGCCCTCACATTGACGTCTTTATCATTTTTCGGCATTTTTTTATTAACTGTGACAGCAGCAATAATTTCTGTATCGGCCACCTTTCTAGAAAGTAACCGAGTTATCCGGACTGCTGGGTTATCAAGTATCGAGTTTTTTGGGACTCTACTGTAGCAATCATTGTGGTTTTGTTGAAAGTTTTCTTTTTATTTCCAATATTTTCTCGATATATTTATTTTATTTTTTCTCTCTTACTTTCTGTTATCTTTTTCTCTTTCTTCTTTTCTTTCTCTCTTTCTTTCTTCCACTTTGAAAATAGGACCACAGTAATCGAGTGGTTACGTTCGGAGCTTTATATCATGTGATGTTGAAATCAAGCCATTTTTTGGAGTATTGAAACCATTAAATTACCATTGACGGGTCCTCAAAGTCCTTCTGTGGTGGGCATGGGTTAAATACAAGTGGGGTATATAAACTCCAGTGTCGTCTTAATTTTTTGACCGTCATTCAAACTCATCGAATTCATAAATCCGTCTCAAATAGTCTTCTAAAATGAACTTAATCACGCTGAAAAACATTCTCTTCGAACGTGGATCCAAGCTTCGTTTTCTCAATAATTGCATGAACCTCATTTTAAATACATTTCAAAAAATTTTATTTGAAATGCATGCATTTCATTTAAACAAAAATTTACGAAAGAAAATGGAATAATAATTTCACAAATGGTTTGACTCGTATGAATCATAACTTATAAAGCTAAATAGAATTTTAGGGAAAACTTATTCATAAAAGAAATTGATCAAAAACTATTTAAAATTTTTATCAGATAAGATTTTTCATGTATTTCCCTAAGGAAAGTAACTCATAATTAAAATTAGTTTCATGTGGTCTAAAGAAGGAAATTTCAAAATTAAGGAAGGTTATTCGTGATTTGAAATTTTGCATTTATTTTCCTATTAATATAGCTCCCATCATGAACTAGCTATGAAATCATTCTGCGAAAATTTACTTTCAGAAGATTTCCATTTAAAAAAAACTTAATTTGGCTAAAAAATTCAAGTAGAATTTATTTCAATTGTACTAGTACGAAATGCTTAATACAGTCGAACCTCTATATAACGAACCTCTATATTGCAAATTTTTCTATGTAGCGAACTTTTTCCTGGAACCAAGAACAATTCATGATTTTCTTCGTAAAATAACCTCTCTATAGCGAAGTGCATTTTCTACACAACGAGCTTCTTCTTTTGTGATTGATTTTTTTTCTCTCCCTATTTTTAAAGTATTTCTGAACATTTCAAGTTATTATCGCTTAAACACATTTTATGGTGGTGATAAATCTTGAACTGGTTTTATTAGATTCTAACTCGCCGAGAGCAATAGAGTTCTGGACGTTTCATCCAAGAAGCGCAACCTTTAACCCCCACTACGCAGTTCACTACAAACATTTTCGATATCCTCTTTCACCCTCAGTGGAGTTATCCCGTGTTCCCGTGTTCTAATTATAAAATAATGTATATGTTTAATATTACTTGTATACTTTAAATTATAAAATGTCCTTAAAATTCATTAATTTTAGTTTAAAATTTTCGTAATATTGAAAGAACAGTGATGGGTAAGATGATGTGATGGGTAAAGTTTGGGGGTGAGTGATGGGTAAGTTTCTTTTTTGATGGGTAAGATATATAAAATAAACATATATTAATTTAAAAAAGGTGTGAATAATTACTTTTTTAATAAATATTGTTTATGAATTTGAAATTTGTTTCATGTGGTTTATAAAGCATATTAAAAGGTGAACCTCTATATAACGAACTTTTTTTTTCTGGGATTTAGCGACTTCGTTATATAGAGGTCCGACAGTACTTTCTTAAAAAAAGAAATAATAAGAAATTTAACAAGGGTAATATTCTGCTTTATCGAAAGAATATAAAGACTGCATAATAATTGTGTTTGTGAATGATTTGTTGCAAACATGTTATGATCAAACAGTAACGCATACTTATACAGCCTTTTACTTATTCAGAAATAAATTTCTCACAATAAATAATTATATAAGATAAAGTAGCCGTTACCCACCCACTTCACTGAGTATTTTATGATGTTGTATGAGTATGTACTGTGTTTATATAACCTACATAAATTATTAATATCTAAGTCTTAGCATTAAGCATCCGATTGTATCGAAAAACAATCTTATAATTATTATCCAGTAATCTTTTCCCCTAAAGTAGACTAAAGTAGATTTACGCAAAACTCATTTTTAGTGGATCTCTACTCAACAAAATAAACATGATAGTCAAATTTCAACTCTAAATCTAATAGTTCAAAAACCGAAAATTATTTATCAATAAGCTCCGTTCCCCATTTGAGAGTCGACTTACGTAAAACCCGTTCTTACTGGATTTCAGTTCAACAAAAGAAACATGCATACTAAATTTCATTTATGTAGATCTAGTAGTTCGAAAACGGAAAACTATATGCCCCAATAATTCCACGCTCTCCCCCCATATGAGTCAATTTTCGTAAAGTCCGTTTTTAGTGAATCTCTATTCATCAAAAGAAATATGCTTACCAAATTTCAAGTATGGGGGGGGTCTAACAGTTGAAAAACCGGAATTTTAATCTGTAACGCCTCTTAATCCTTAACAACAACCCTTCGGGGTTGATTTTCGCAAAACTGCTTTTGTTGTAGATCTCTACTCCATGAAAGGCTGCTAAATTTTAAGTCTGTAGGTCTAATTGTGTGAGCCCCCCCTCGGATGCCCTTTTCCTTGATTATCAGCGTGAGCTAGAGGTGTTGGATTAACGGAAGAGCTAGAAGCAGACATGATCTTAATCCGAATTTATTAAAATTTTTTAACTTAAACGTTTAACAAATTAGGTAATATATGTGAGAGAATCTACGGTGGCTAAACACACAATATAAATAATTCCGAACTAACATAACCCGGACCACTATCAATATTAACTCGCCTAAGCTCTATTCCTAGACTATCACGGATCCGAATATTAAATAGTTACTCCTACCTTTAATGTAGTCTGAAGTATCGATCACAATAATCCTAGATGAAGTTGCGCATTTACTCGAGTGCAATGGTATGCACTTTGATCTAAGGGCTCTCTATCCCGTATAACTTCTGATTGCTATCACTTAATGTTTCCAAAACCTCTTCACGCTTAAACCACGGATTATCTTTACATTCCTCAAATTGCCACACAGCTTACTCTAAGTTCTGAAATTTAAAAGCTTCCTAATTTGCATCTTTCCTTCCCGCTTCACTTCTTGGATTTGGTTGGAAAAGAGTTGCCATTAATTCTGGCCCCAAAGAATCCAAAGGACATGTTAATGAAAAGACGCGTGAGTCCGTCACAATTGTTTAAAAACGAGAATGTTTATAGCACCCCTTGATCCTTTGCAACTCCACTTGGAGGTCGATTTTCTCAAAATCCGTTCTTAACAGGTCTCTACTCCTTGAAAGGAACGTGCCTATCAAATTTCAAGTCTGTAGGTCTAATAGTTCCGGAAATATTGTGATAAGTGAGTCGCTTTTCTTTTTTATGTACGATAGATAATGAAGGTTAGAAGAAACCGCGAATAGCATTCGTATAACTTAATTTTTTTTTTTTTTTTACTTTATCACTACATGAAAGGTGTTTGTGAAAAATAACATGAAAGTGAACAGAAAAATATCGAAGAATGAGAAAAAAATATTTTTTTCTATGGAAAAAGAGACTAAAAAAAAACTTTTAATAATTTGGAATACATTAATGGGGGGGATGACATTCAAAAATAAATAAAAAGGACTGATGTAGATTTATACCTACTGCTATCATCCTCAGTTGCTGCTTCATGGGTGCTTCATAACTTCCACAAACATCAGCATATTTTATTGAAAAAGTAAAAGATGTTCAGAACAGAAATTGAAAAAACAGAGCTTTAAAATAAACAAAAAAAAAGTGTTGAATTAATTATTTTGAGCCAAAATATTCCTTCAAAAAAAATGAAAGGCTTAGTACGAAAATCTTCAAACAGAGTGAAATAAAGTTGCTTTCGGAACAAACACCAGAATTAAATGGAACGCCGCAGGTTTCTTTCCAATTTCTCTTAAAAATTTCCCTTCCAACTTTAATGTCTTAATTACGGATACAGTTACCGCGGTCCCTCGTCGGCTTACAATAAATGAAAATTCTCGAAATTCCTCTCACTTTTTTTTTTCTTTTCATTTTGGAACGTGTGTCGAACAAAGGAAAAAGAAGCGTTCGAATTCATCCCAGGAACTTCGAAAAGGGAATTAGACACGCATTCGAATGCAGCTTGGAATGTGTCAGATGGCCGAACGTGTGGGAGGGAGGATGGGGAGCAGCTGGGAAACAAAGCTCGAGGGATCCTTTTTTACCCGAGCCCTCTTTTCTCTGGAAATAAACTGATTAGCAAAAAACGGAGCTTCGCGTTTTTAGCAGACGGACTCAGCGAATCGTAATGAAACAGCCACATGCTCCCCGCTGCGAACGCAGCTGCAAATTAGAAGACTCCAACGACCAAACCATTTTCGTCGGACGTTCGGCAGAAGGGTTTTGCGGCAGAAAAGACATCTGTGGTCCCCTCCCCCTTTCCTTTTTCGCTCGCTTTATTTACAGTTGATTCGAGAAAGGAAGTGTTTCGTCCGGATGTGGGTGTCGTTGTTTCGAAAAGCGCAAACGATAATTTGATGGTCGCGCATTTGCAAAAGGGTGCCGCAGCAGTCGAATCGGTACACCCGGATTACGGAAGTCCGGAAGCCCCAAGGCTAGTCACCCCTCCTTAAAGAATCACTTAGCGTTAAAAATTCGTCAGAAATTATTAGAATGTATCTAATGATGGATGTATCCAATTGGATGTTGCATTCACTTAGACTCTTATATAAACCGCCCCCGCTACTCCCTTAGTTTGGGGAGGGGTGGAGGGAATTATAATCGAGGTTGAAAGCAAATTTATATTTGGTAAATGCTGCTGTCGCATATGGAAAATATGTACCTCCTACTAAAGTTGAAACAATTTTTGAGTATAAGAAGAAATTTGAAATCGATTTGAATTCGAGTTGCACTTTGTAACGGGTCTATCCGCGAACCTTCAACTAATACTCTTGGGAAAAATTTATTTCTTTTTAACTTTAAGTTCTATTGAAAACTTTCTGCCGAAGAAGAAGACTTGAATTTTTCAAATAAGTTGTTATATTTAAGCATGGAAATTTAGGTACGCGAAGTTAGTCGACGAGTAGTCTCCGGAGGGTCAATTATTGCTCATTGCCAAGTAAGTTATAAGATTGAGAGTAATGATTACGACCGGAAGACTGGAGGTCGTACACAACAAATAAGAAAATTAGGGTGAGTTATACCGTAGAAGTCCAAAGTGTTCCAAGAGTAAGGGAAGTAGATTATACTCATATATTAAGTATCCATTAGCCATGTGATTGCTTTTCTAATTAGTGGTGTTGTGCATTTCCTACCTTTAGTTGTTTGATTTAAGTTAGTGAAATAATAAATTGGAATTTGAAACTGGTTATGGCTGATCTTTACTCGAACTCTCAAACACTAACAACTTCAGGTAGGTTGTTACAACTTAAATTCAAAGAACTGATAAATCATGGATAAAATAATCTAATCAGCACAACATATAGAAGAAAAAGTATTTTTACTACCGAAGATAATCTATTTTAAATGAAAGACTAGTACTTATGCTCGAAAGAAGGCGTATACAGTGAAATACGTTCAACGCGAAAACGCTTAAGACGAAATATTGGTTAACACGAATTACTACAACATGCATTTTTTTTCTCTTAACAAGAAATGAAAATTGCTTAACATGAAAAAATCTCCTTTTGAATAATGAACAAAATACGGAAAATGCCAGTCGTGTAGGCGAGATTTAAGAGGGGTATGAAATGAAAAAGATGTGTTCATTCACTTGTTTCATAGAAAGAAGGCTTACTTGGCTTTGAAATACCCTACGAATAACCTATGGCATAAGCTTGTGAAGATCCCCTTGGATCTCACTTTGAGAACGAGAATGATTTTGAGTCAAATAAGAACCAGTAGCCATTTTTATAAATAACTTTCTTTATTTGGTTATCTTTCCCTAATAGAATCAAAGACTTTTAATAACAACTAAATGAAAATAGCTTTATGAGGTTTAAAAGGGACTTTCCTTTATATTAACTTAAATATTTAATGTTCCAATTAATTAACAATTAGAATATCGATCACGCAGAGATTACCGCGATAAGAGATCCCAGAATTATATTCAATAATGTTCCTATTGAACATTTAACTTTAATCTCACTCCTAATATAAAACTTTAATGAGACTTTAATTATAAATCAATATTTACCACACTGCAGCTCAGCTCTTCCTGAGATTTATCCACCTAGAAATCTTCAATAAAAAATCTCTAACTTCACCATTATACCTTCCTGCTTCAATCTCTCTCTCCTACTGCTTTTTACTTTACTATTCCGTTTGACTTAAATACTCTATCTAATCTGCATAACAAGGAATCCTGTCCTCTGTTTGGAGCTGATTGGAAAAGGGTAGGGGAATTAAATTTCCCTAAAAAGACGTCTCAGAAGGTTAGTGATAAAGTTCCGTATAGGTTTGTCACAAGCTCATTTTGTTCATCCAAGCTACTTTCACCTGCCATACAAAAACATCACATCTCTCATTTGGTGATAAGTACATCGCAATATGAATAAAAATCAGTGAGTGTGGATCACGGTTTTTTTTTTTCAAAAGAATTATTTTTTCGAGTACAATGGCAAAGAGCTCGGGAAAAGGGAATTGTCCGGTTGTTTCTTACTTAAAGTTACGTTGCAGATAGTCAAATACACTCATGTCCATAAATTAAGGATAATGAAGTTCAGGCAAAGAAAGAGACAGAAGCAAAACAAATTTGACTTATTTGTAAAGTCTATTTATTAAACAAAAGGTAAAGAGCAAAAAAGATGCTATATGTTTGACATAATTAATAAAAATTGCGATTTTTACTCCCTGGAACAAATTTCAAAAAAAAAAAGAACCTATTTACAAAAAACAGTATAACATGGTTAGTATGATGGTTAATACGGGTATGTCTCCCGGACGATGCAATACAGGCCTTGCAACGCCTAGGCATGCTGAGTATCAAACTATCAATCTGATTTTGGGGAATATTACACCACTCATCAAACAATGCCCTCCGAAGTTCCGGTAGACAGGTGGGAGGGGGTTGATGGGCTGCAATTCATCGGCCAAGCATATCCCACACATGCTCTATTGGATTCAAGTCCGGTGAGCAGGCTGGCCAATTCATACGGGTGATATCCTCCGATTGAAGGCATTCGTCTACAATGTTTGCACGGTGAGGACGGGCGTTGTCATCCATAAACAGAAATTCAGCAGCTATGGCGCCCCGAAACAAACGTACATGGTGTTCCAGAATGACATCCCGATAGATGTGGCCTGTCATCGTTACACTCTGAACATGCAGGTCAGTTCTGGAACCAAGAATAATTCCTCCCCAAACGAGCCATCCTGCACCACCGTAAAGGTGTCGTTCAATGGTGTTCTCTTGGTGGTAACGGGTACCTGGTGCTCTCCATATTAAAGTCCGGCGAGAAGCAGACTGCAAACTGAACCTGGATTCGTCGGAAAACATCACACAAGACCACTGTTGTGGTGTCCACAATGCATGCTCTCTACTCCAGGTTAATAGCAGGCGACAGTGAGTTGCGGTAAGTGGAACACATCTGACAGGCCTACGAGCATATAGACCAATGTGCCCTAAGCATCTGTACACGGTCTGCCTTGAAACTGTCGTACCAGTAGCTGAAGGGAGCTGACGAGACAGGTCTTATGCTGTGCTCTGTCTGTTTCTTTTGGCAGTAACTGCGAAATACCGGTCCTCATTCGGCGTTGTAACTCGGGGCGACCTGTGCTGTAACATCTACTCACATTACCATCATCTTGGAATCGTTGCTAAAGCCTGGAGATGACACTCTGAGCGATTCGAAGTTCCTCGGATACTTCCAGCAGGGTACGTCCACATTCCAGCTGTCCAATAGTTCTACCACGTAAAAAATCATCCAAATGCTTCCTTTGTGCCATAAATATGCGTTTGTTGCACTGAAAGGCTTTTAAAGCGCTTGTGAACAATTTTACTTCTTTGCCACCATTCCTTATACACCCCTCTCTTACATTCTCGTCATTGTGACGTACTATCCACGCCATCTAGGGGTTTCCTGTAATTTGCATATTTTTCTTCAAGATGTGTGTGATAATTCTTCAGGTGAAATTTTTATTTTAGAGTTCAATTTCTGTGTGATTCTGAATTATCCTTAATTTATGGACATGAGTGTACATTAGATGGATAGGGAGGGTGGTTTCCTAGGGTGGAATATGGGAGTACATCCCCATGGACCAACAGATTTATAATTTTTAGAATTTAGACTACATCTCGGCGCCGCTTTAGCCTATGTGTTTTATAAAATATAACACCCCTCCCCTCCCCTATAAAAAGAGTCTGTGCTTGCCTCTGCTCAAATGTGTCCTAGTTTTGAACTAAGATCAAGAAACAAGGGACTCAAGCTCAACTGCGTAGCAAAGGGATACTTCAAAAATTTCAAGCATATTATTAAAGAAACTGCTTTTAACCACTTTCAATATTCTTTCTGTAAACAATTTGTAATATAATTATTGAGCTCCAGAAAGAATTTTGTAATGAATAAAACGTATTGCGCACTGCGTATATATTTCAATATTTCCCACTTTTTTCTTTAAAAAATGGTAATTCATCAAAAGTTTATTTAATAAACTATTAATATGCCTGTTTCTTTAGTTTTTCCTAGATGAGATAAAAAAAAAAGTAAGGAAACTCTTTCTAAATTATTATTTTTTTTTTCTAAATTCCATCTTTATTCCTAAATCCACATTTTTTCCCCCTTTCAACGATTGTTAAATTAAATTAACGATGTCATTTTTCATTCAAAGAAGTTTGTGAAGGTCGAATTATTTAAATATTTAGAAGATATACATGAAACTTGGGACAAGTAGCATTGCTCTAACGAGGTAGCTGCGTAATAAGCATATTTAAAAGAGAATTATACAGTACAAACTAAATATAATCGAAAAATTTCAGTAATTATTTAATTCATTTTACTTTATCTTATTAATAAATTAATTAAATAACTGTATAAATTACGCATATGGTTAAAATATTGACTGCTACGATCATATAATTATCAGAAAATTCAAAATTAAAAAAAAGATTGAAATCTAGTTTTTAAAGATAGTACTATATATGTTGCCTGAGACGGCATCCTTTCCTCCTAACTTCCATGTCACACCAGATGACTTTTGCGGTTCAATAAATTTCATTATTCTAAAAGGCGGTGCTTAGGGAAACAGATGACGTTCTTTTAACAGCTGTGTGATAAATTTCTATTGCCAGCAGAGAGTGGGATTGATTGATTGAATATTAACGTTGCACTGTTCAGCTACACGAGGGTTTTTGGCGACAGACCACGTAATTTTGAACCATGGTCAAGTGACGTGGACGACACCTGAGGTGCCACCCCCCTCCTAACTACCACACCACACCAACGGGAGGACATTTCAGCTCTCGACAGATTTAGCGTGCATCGCTGCCCTAAACGGCGGGTCTTTAGTGGTACTGGGCTCGAACTCATCACATGCCTGCCATGATCTGATACCTTGACCACTGGGCTACCGCAGCCCCCAGCAGAGAGTGGGAGTGAGACAGCGATGGTGGCAGTGGCATTTAACTTAGAGAGGAACTAGATAAGAGACAGAGTGAAATAGAGTGATGACGCGTTATAGAAGAAATGGTATAGTTTGGTTACAATGGTTGAATAGTAAAAGCTTTTTTTTTTTGTTAAAAGTGTCGATGTGTCTGTTTAATATAGGTAGTGAGATTAAACTATTATTACACCATTTACTACTTCCCTTTAAGAAATTCTTCATATTTTTAAACCTCAGAATTAAAACTATGTACTATAGCGTAACGTACATCCCCGCAATCCTCTCATTGCGGGGGGAGGGTCCCTGGACTCTAGGGAGTCTAAAGTCTGACTGACGCCAAGTACGTACACTTTGTAAGATCCGGCTTAGGGTACAAAATCTGACTTTGCAGGTGTGTCCTAATATTCTCCGTTACGCCACACTGTCTTTCTCTCTCTCTCTCTCTAAATATATATATAAAAGAGAAAAATGACTTACTCTCTCACATCCCAACATCTCTGGAACTATTAGGCCTACAGACTTAAATTTGATAGGCATACTACTTCGGCCGAGTCAAGATCTACTAAAAACGGCTTTTGCAGAAGTCATCATCCGAGAAGGGTTGCGAGGGTGCTTCAGACGAAAATTCCCGTTTTTCAACTGTTAGAACTACAAACTAAAAATTTGGCAAGAATAAGCAGGGGTTTTTTGTAAAATAGATATCTATGAAAAGCGAGAGCTCTCTCTCTCTCTCTCTCTTTGGAGAAATTGAATTCCAAGGGAAATGGCGTGGTTTACGGGGGTGTTAGGATAGAAAAAAAATCTCAAAATATCCCATTTTTGAACTATTAGACCTATTGCAAAAGCGTTATAGATAAAAATTCCCGTTTTTGTATTAGACCTAAATACTAGAAAATTGAAAGACATTCTCCTTTTGTTGAGAAGAGTTCCTCTAATAACAAGTGGAGGGACGCTACTATCTATCTAGAATCAACTGTCACACCTTTGTGATAATAACAACTTTATTTACAGCAACTATTACGACCTTACAAATAACTAAACTTCCTCACACCTTATACATTACTAAAGTACCTCACACCTTATAAAGAGTGTTTTTTTTTTCCAGGTATAGAAGTTTAAGTTGGCATTACTTTCAAGATGGCGACCGATTTAACAGCTGTCAAGTGATTTATTCTCAGTTTGGTTTGGCAATTCATCAAAACGATCATCAAGCAAGGCGTAGATTCGTCGAATGGGCCCAAAACGAGATTGGCGTTGTTCCCGATTTTCATAAGCGAATTTTGTTTAGCGATGAAGCGTACTTCTGGTTGAATGGCTACGTCAACAAACAAAACTGCCGCCTTGAAGCTAATCCACAAGTGTATGTCGAAACACCGTTACATCCAGAAAACTGACTGTTTGGTGCGCTTTATGGGCTGGTGGAATCCTTCTTCAAAAACGATGAAGGCCACAACGTTACAGTCAATGGTGATCGGTATAGAGTCATGATTACTAACTTTTTCATTCCTGAATTGAACAATCATGATGTCCAGGAGCTGTGGTTCCAAAGACGGCGCAACATGTCACACAGCTCGTGCCACAATCTATTTATTGAAAGACACGTTTGGTGACCGCCTAATTTCACGTTTTGGACCTGTGAATTGGCCTCCAAGATCTTGTGATTTACCACCGCTAGACTATTTTCTGTGGGGCTATGTAAAGTCATTGGTCTATGCGGATAAGCCACAAACGCTTGACCATTTGGAAGACAACATTCGCCGTGTTACTGCCGATATACGGCCACAAATGTTGGAAAAAGTCATCGAAAATTGGACGTCCGGATTGGACTACATCCGAGCCAGCCGTGGCAGTCATATACCAGAAATCATATTTAAAATGTAATGCCACAAGATTATCCTTCGAATAAAAAAAATTCATGTCAATCGAATAATACATCGTTGTTTTATTGCAATTTAAAGTTCTATACCTCTAAAAAAAACACCCTTTACATTACTAAACTGCCTCCCACCTTATACGTTACTAAACTGCCTCCCAACTTATACATTACTAAACTACGTCACACCTTATACATTACTAAACTACCTCACACCTTATACATTACTAAACTACCTCACACCTTATACATTACTAAAGTACTCGTACATCACACCTTATACATTACCAAACTACCTCACACCTTATACATTACTAAACTGCCTCACACCTTATACGTTACTAAACTACGTCACACCTTATACATTACTAAAGTACCTCACACCTTATACATTACTAAAGTACCTCACACCTTATACATTACTAAAGTACATCACACCTTATACATTACCAAACTACCTCACACCTTATACATTACTAAACTACCTCACACACTTACCTCTCAGACCCTCTAAAACGCTCCTCTCTTTCACCTGTCATACACAACGAGTTTTCCGGAAATCGACTCCCAAGGGGGCTTACGGGGGAGTTTAAAAAGTAGATTTTTATTATCATGTTTGTTTTTGTTGTTGTTGCTGCTGCTGTTGAGTACACATCCACTTAGAATGGAGATGGACTTTGGAAGTTACGGCGGCGTTATAGATAAAATAAACTACAATTTTATCCTATTAGATATACAGGTTTGAAATTCGGTAAGCATATTTCTTTTATTAAGTAGAGATCCTCTAGCAATGGTTTTTACAGAAATTGACTCCAAGGGATAATGGAGATATATATATATATAAATATACCGTTAAATATAAATATGCTTTCCCTTCAGAAATTCAAATCCTGTCCTTTTCAAATCAAGATGCAAGGCTTATAAGAACATATTTCTGAACTATCAAAAGATTAATGCTATTAGATATCAATAACTTAAAAACAATAGATAGTCCCAGCGAAGCTGTCGGATAATGGCTAATATATTTAAAAGTTAATAATTTTTAATTTTCTGTGCATCAAGAAATATACTCCCACATTATTCGTCGAGTTAAAAAATGTTATTTTTGAAAATAAGGTCTAAGAATCAACCTCAGGGCAGAGTTGTTAATCCTTAGAACACTTTATTTGTAGAGCGGAGAGATGGAGAGAGAAATTGACGTGCTTACTCATACACAAGATTTGGTATATCTCCACAATGGTTTTCTCTCTCTCTGTGAAACGATTTTCGCTGCGTCAACAGTCGCAAGGCAGTGAAACTCGTTTACAGGAATTCCTGGATGAGTAAAAATTTGTAGGTTTATGCTATATGATTGCATGTCAAAGATCTTTATTGATTTTGTTTGGTTTTTAATGATTATAAGCCAAAATAAAATAAAGGAAGATAATCAATATTAAAATATCAAAGTGCATTAAATTGTAAAACATGCACGACAGTCTTCTTGATTTTTTCCGAGATTTATCAGACTTTTTTTCCCTAGATTATGCCAGTTTTTTTAATTCAAAAAATATATATTGTCAGCAAAAAAGCTATTAAATTTATTTTGTGAAAGAAATTCGGTTTATTATAAAGTAAACAGATTCTAATGAAGAGTGCTTAATGATGACGAAAAAGCAAAAAAATAAAGCTTTTTTTTGTTACGAAAAAACTTTTTATGCTAAAAAAAACGAATTTGAATTTTGAAATGTTGTTTTATTGATTTCCTAAAATCCTATTTCAAATAAGTAAACATGTACGTGTATACATAAATGTAACTTAATATGTTTTTATACATACGTATTGCTTCTTTTGCAATTGTATAGTAGATTCATAGGTTGATATTCTTTTTGTTTGTCTTTAGTTCTTTTATAATTTGTCGTTCTCTTTTATAATAAATAGCCAACAAGTAAATTAATGTGAGTGCTTAAAGATTTACTGCAAGTCTGAAGTGTTAAACCTACATTATCTTTTCTTGGAATCACATAATACGTAACTTCAGATTATTACTGAATGCGTTTATTTTACTGTGTGTGCCTTCTTAAAATTTATAAATATTTTATGAATGAGCAAAATATTTACACTTTTTACTCATGAAGTTTAAAAACATATATTTGGAAAAAAAACACTATAAATTTTATTAAATTGATTTTCTATTTTATAATAATTGCTTGGTTGTAATTTGTACACTCATGTCCATAAATAAAGGATAATGAAGTTCAGGCAAAGAAAGAGACAGAAGCAAAACAAATTTGACTTATTTGTAAAGTCTATTTATTAAACAAAAGGTAAAGAGCAAAAAAGATGGTATATGTCTGACATAATTAATAAAAATTGCGATTTTTACTTCCTGGAGCAAATTTCAAAAAAGAACCTATTTACAAAAAATAGTATAACATGGTTAGTATGATGGTTAATACGCAGTATGTCTCCCGGAAGATGCAATACAGGCCTTACAACGCCTAGGCATGCAGAGTATCAAACTATCAATCTGATTTTGGGGAATATTACACCACTCATCAAGCAATGCCCTCCGAAGTTCCGGTAGACAGGTGGGAGGGGGTTGACGGGTTGCAATTCGTCGGCCAAGCATATCCCACACATGCTCTATTGGATTCAAGTCCGGTGAGCAGGCTGGCCAATCCATACGGGGGATATCCTCCGATTGAAGGCATTCGTCTACAATGTTTGCACGGTGAGGACGGGCGTTGTCATCCATAAGCAGAAATTCAGCACCCATGGCGCCCCGAAACAAACGTACATGTTGTTTCAGAAGGACATCCCGATAGATGTGGCCTGTCATCGTTACACTCTGAACATGCAGGTTAGTTCTGGAACCAAGAATAATTTCTCCCCAAACGCGAGCCATCCTGCACCACCGTAACGGTGTCGTTCAATGGTGTTCTCTTGGTGGTAACGGGTACCTGGCACTCTCCATATTAATGTCCGACGAGAATCAAGCGGCAAACTAAACCTGGACTCGTCGGAAAACATCACACAATACCACTGTTGTGGTGTCCTCAATGCATGATCTCTACTCCAGGTTAAATCGCTGGCGACAGTGAGTTGCGGTAAGTGGAACACATCTGACAGGACTACGAGCATATAGACCAATGTGCCCTAAGCATCTGTACACGGTCTGCCTTGAAACTGTCGTACCAGTAGCTGAAGGGAGCTGACGAGACAGGTCTTATGCTGTGCTCTGTCTGTTTCTTTTGGCAGTAACTGCGAAATACCGGTCCTCATTTGGCGTTGTAACTCGGGGCGACCTGTGCTGTAACATCTACTGAGATTACCATCATCTTGGAATCGTTGCCAAAGCCTGGAGATGACACTCTGGGCGATTCCAAGTTCCTCGGATACTTCCAGCTGGGTATGTCCACATTCCAGCCGTCCAATAATTCTACCACGTATAAAAATCCTCCAAATGCTTCCTTTGTGCCATAACTATGCGGTTATTGCACTGAAAGGCTTTGCCACCATTCCTTATATACCCTTCTCTTACATTCTCGTCATTGTGACGTACTATCCGCGCCATCTGGTGGTTTCCTGTAATTTGCATATTCTTCTTCAAAATGTGTGTGATAATTCTACACGTGAAATTTTTATTTAAGAGTTCAATTTCTGTGTGATTCTGAATTATCCGTAATTTATGGACATGAGTGTAAAAATAGAAGAGAACCAAATGTAACTCAGTTATCTAACTCTGAGGAGTGGAATTGATTTAAACATACGTCTATTTTAAGTTTTATCTGTAATTCTTCGCAACACATCTCAAGATACATCAAAGTACAAGCAGAAGGGAAAGTAAAATTTTTTCATCAGAAAGGTAGGGGTGGGTGAACATAGGTCAAATATAGGGGTCGACATATATTTGTGAATAGAGTTTTTCTTGCTTGCAGGTCAACAAAAGTAAATACAGATGCAAATAGGCTGACATGAATTTGCATGCTGTGATGAGAATTTCAACAAGCAATCTCGCTCCTAATTTCAAAAAATTGTAAAGAAGTATGTGATAGGGTACATTTGTCATTTTAAACTGATTCTAAAATGAAACGTGCTTGCAGTTACAGATAATACGAAATTAACTCAATAAATAAATTGAACAAAACTGACACAATTTTATTCAATTTTTTTTATTCATCTTTATGGTATAATTTATATTTCTTATGAGATGGAAAGTTAATTAATGAATACAATCATTTTTAAAAAATGCGGCCTTCTGGTATTCTCCACTTCCACAATGCGGCCTGCGAGCCAAAACAATTGCCCGCCTCTGCTCTGAGGCAGTGCAACACAACCTTTTAATTGCTGCGGCCTGGCCAACGTTTGATAATGCTACCGTGGTCCAATGGGGATTGGGGGACGTTGATTGCTTATATTTTAGATTGTTTTGACTTAGTAATTCTTAATTTAATTGCCCTTCAGAATAAAATACAATTGCACCATAAAAGGAATACAAAGTTATTTGACATGGAATATAATGATTTCCGCAGAAAATCACGCAAACCAGAGAGAAATACATCATGGAAATAAAATGCAAATAATTTAATGCTTCTTGGGTGACCCGGTACCATTTGATCCACTGACTAGCGGGTTGGAGACCACTGCTCTAAAGTATAGGAGACGAAATATATTTTATAAAAGGGGAAAAGAATCGACTCAATAGGAAATTATTGGCATAATGAAATATAACATTCTCAACGTCAAAATGTGATGTTAATATAAAAGTGTTTTCTATCTTATAAAGCAAGGGTGGGCAAACTTTTCCAGGGTACGGGATACTTCCAATTTTTTAAATGTGTTGCAGTCCACCCACTGGCAAAAAAAAAATGTCTTCAATGTTTATTATAACTTAATAATAAATATGCGGAATATAAGCTTACCCACATAACTACAATAAAATAAATTTACACTTTACGACCCTGCGTTTGAAGCAAAACGCAAGATATGACAAAAATAATAATAATAATAGCCCCCAAAAAATAATATCAAATCATGTATTTATTATCAAACAATTCAAAATGCATTAAAAAATAAGACATTTTCATCCAAAGTTAGCTCTAGTAGTTATAGTCAGTGGAAGACTAAGTTTGCTTACAGTCCGCCAAACGTGAATATTTCTGTATATATTTATTAACATTTACTCTGTAGGCGGTCCCCCCCAAAAAAAAAAAAAAATGTCTTGGCGGTCCATGGGTCGATCGCAATCGACTTAATGCCCATCGCTGTAATAAAGCGTTCCGAATTTAAATTGTGTTGTGTATTATTGATTAGTATTCACATAATAAGGTACCCCAATTCCTTTATATCTGTTTGAATGCAAGACAACACGGAACTTAATTTCCCACAGATCTACAAAATCCCTACCTCATAGTTCGATTTTCCCTTTCATGGCATACTTCTGCAGGGATTCGTGTTCGGTCGACTGATCTAGAACAATGGACGAATGCGTCGCCTGTCATTTGCACCTTCTCTTGGCGCCAACGAAAGCTCTTTTAATTAAATCTCGCCCAAACACTCTTTTCGCTCGCTTTCACACTCAGCCACGGACAACACCGGCTTTTCGCATTAACACCAGGTTGGCGCTTTCTGTGTTGAAAAGCTGTTAATTTTCCATTCCGCTTTGCTTAGAGTCGCTCTGGCGTCTTGTTTTTACAGGGCCTTGTGCTTAATATTTTATGCTGGGATTCCTTTTTCTATTTTTTTACAACATGCCATGAACACGGAAAAGGGAGCTGTTTTAATTAATGAGAAATGAGATTGCTTGTTATATTTCTCCACTTTTGGATTTTTTAAAGAAGGAATAATGTGAAAGTTCAACGCGGACCATTTTTTGGTTTTAAAATAAAGCCTTAATCCTTTGTTTATGGTTTCATTTCTGAAATTATATGATATGATAATGGCAAAATTGAGATATATATATTGAGCTTTGATTCTAAATTTTATTTATGTAAGGTGACCCCGTTCGGAACCTTCATTTTTAAAACCGTATAAATCAGGGGTGGCCTACCTTGGCTCGAGTAACACGGCCGAATTGTATTAGTGACGCATGAAGACTTATTGAAAGATTAAAAAATTTGAAAAGATAATAAATACTAATTTTTTTTACTGTTTTATTGAAAGGTGGTGGTTGCAGACAAAATAGAACATCAAAATCTATTATAAATAGACTTAATTAAATTACAATATAGAAAATTATAATGTAAACAACACTCCTTCATTATCATGTGCGTAGGTTTTCCAAAGAAAAAAAAATTCGTGAGATTTTTGAATTTGAAGAAATGTATTTTAAAGTGTGTGTGTGTGTGTGTGTGTGTGTGTGTGTGTGTGTGTGTGTGTGTGTGTGTGTGTGTGTGTGTGTGTGTGTGTGTGTGTGTGTGTGTGTGTGTGTGTGTGTGTGTGTGTGTGTGTGTGTGTGTGTGTGTGTGTGTGTGTGTGTGTGTGTGTGTGTGTGTGTGTGTGTGTGTGTGTGTGTGTGTGTGTGTGTGTGTGTGTGTGTGTGTGTGTGTGTGTGTGTGTGTGTGTGTGTGTGTGTGTGTGTGTGTGTGTGTGTGTGTGTGTGTGTGTGTGTGTGTGTGTGAGAGAGAGAGAGAGAGAGAGAGAGAGAGAGAGGAGAGAGAAAGAAAACAATTAACTTCCCAGTGAGTGCTTGCTTCTCAAGTATGAAGATAGGCTTTGAGATTTAGGTTTTCTTAGCAACACTATTAGACATTTAAATAATTTGCATTTAATATTACAAGGAAAACATAGTTCTTTTCCAATCCTGATCGATCAGATATCTTCTTTTATGAACGCACTTTTGCTTTTTTTGGTGGAGAAAAAAAGAAAACTGAGAGAGATGCACTCCTAGAATCCAATTCTGTTAGCATCTTCGATAACTAATCTTAATGTAGATGACTTAGTAAAAAAGTATACTTATTAAAAAACTATGTTAAAAAAATACTAAAAAGCGGGTGCGTATTATACGAAGAATACACCTAAAAATTAAACATTGCAGCTTGAAAGAACAGGAGCACATTATACGCCGGGTTTTATGGTATATTGATTTTGCATGCCCAATATAGCAATATTTGTTTTATTTTCTTATTCATCATACAGAAGCCGCTGAAGTAACATTAGCAGCGCATTTGCAAGCTTAAATTGAAATTGGAAATTACCCAAACATCATTTAAAAATCGGTTAATCGTAATTGAAAATCATCGTGTGAATAGCCTATTCGTTTATAATCACTTATTTACAAATTATGTATTGTCGATAAATGCATATACCTTGAAGAAAATTCTAAATGTATAGGTTTTTAAAAAGAATAAATATCGCTGAAATCTTTTTTTGTTAATTTTTTTAAGGTGAAAAATTTGAATGCTGTCAGAAATGTTATTAATTACAGAAATAAGCATAATATTATTTATTCTCATTTATTACACTTCTTATTAAGGTAAATCCTGCAGTATATTCTATTTTTCATTAAATTGAGTATAATTCTTTATATTCCACAAATAATTTCATTCAATAGATTATAAGTAAGCTTGAAGATAACAACAATATTGACAGAAACGAATTTAGATAGGCTTGCTGAAGTATTTTCTTTTTTTTGGGGGGTTCTGCGTCATAAAGAATTCTCTATATCATAAGCAAATGGGCTATTTTGAAGCCCTCCAAATTATAATTACCTCGAATATTTTATTGATTTTTGAATTCTTACAGTATTAATTCATGAACCATTCAACTCAAATTACTTTATTAAGAGTTCATAAAACACGAAATATTTTACTACAAGAACAATACTTATCAAAGATTTATGGTTTAAAGGAAGAGATTAAATAATTTATTTAAATGGAGAAAATAAATTTTAATTAATTATTATGTATTTATTTACAGAAACTTAAATAGACTCATCTGGATAGAATGAATGAAGTTCGTTGCTGCAAGAAAATTTTTGTGGCAAAACCCATGTGAAGTAGACCGCGGGACAGACCCCCGTTAAGATGGATTGACTGTGTCAAATAAGTCCTCAATATTTTAAAGGTCAAAACTGGAAAACAGTTGTCCAAAGCAGAGATGCCTGGAGAAAACTTCTGGAGAAGGAAAGGGCTGTCGAGATATAGAAGAAGTATTTATTAAATATTTCTCGCGAAAGATGCGGAGGATAAATTTCTTTTTTGGAAGAAAAAAAATCTAAATATATATTTTTAACAAAAGCGAACAAAATTAAGCTCGAATTTTTATTTAATGTAAACATTTGCTTGAGTAAAATACGCCTTAAGAGCAAGAATTTTATCTAGATATTTATGAAGGATTCGAATTAGAAAACTTCTAAAAAGTTAAATTAATTACTTAAAAATGTGTTTTTAAATCTAAAAATATCGAACTTTTTACTTAAACTAAAAATGATTCAACAATTTACTTATTTTAATCTTTTAAATTGCTTATATTTGAATTCTGCATTGTATTATTAGACATGCAAGAATTGAACTGAACTCAAGGCGCCCAAGGAGGCCAAGGCCTACTGTGCCTATTTCAGTTAATGTGACCTTAGGTGCTGGGGTGCATGTGCAGATGTTTCGGTCAAGTGATCAGTCTGACGGGAAACCCCCAGTGTTCAGTTCGCAAGCAAGCTTGATGCTCATTTATTGACCTTCTGAAGAGATGGAAGGCTGAATCAACTTTGCCTAGCCAGGGATTTGAACCCCGGAAACATGCAGGAGTTTTAAAAAAAACATACCAGCTGTGAGGGATAGACGAACTAATATTAGTAAATGATTTTGTAATTCATATAAATTAATCATGCAGTTAGAATTTATTTATTTATATTTCTTTACATAGAATTAGTTTTAAAAAAAAGTATAATTCATTTTACTCAAATTATCTAAAAGAAAAAAAATTCAGAAAAAAAATTCCAATTAATTCAATTAAACAATACATTCTAAACAATCAAACATATTGGTGGTATTGGAAAAAAAAGATTTTTTTTTAATATTTATTCTGTCTTTTATATATTCTAGTGTGATGCCAAAATGATTTTTTCGGACTATATTAATTTGTTCAGAATAAAATGCCAATGTATTTCGTTGCGTTGTTTTAAAAGAAGTTAGATTTATTTTTAATAATGAATTAAAATTATAATGCTTTCTCCATCTTTCTAAAGTTAAATGTTCCTTTTATTGAAATTATATTGTTTACAGGAAGTTTGCTGTTTTCATGTGTGTGTGTGATCTATGAGAAATTAATTCATTTCATTTAAAGGTTATGACAAAAAAGTAAAAATTAGAGCCATTCAATTTGGCAATACTCAAAAAAAAATGTAATATGTTTCCGTTTTTAATCGCAAGATGGCGCTCGCAAGTTAAAATCTGAAAATGATTCCATTTCCTTATAGCTTTTACTACATGTGTGTGATATGCATTTTTTTCCTCCATGCTTATACGTTTTAACTCCCGTGCCCGCTTTATTTAACTATTTTTTCGACATAATTAATATAGTTCTCAGAAAATTATACTTCGCAATATTTTTCAACTTGAATACATTTTTAGCTTTTTTTGTAAGCATAATATCTTTTTTCTAAAGCATGTTTTCTTTTTTAAAAAAACATAGCTAGTAGAGTTATGATAATAATACTTAGTAAGTCAGAAAAGAACAAAATTAATAACTTTTCCAGCAACAATAATTGAAAATATTGTTAAATGTTTCTTATTTTTCTCCTTTTAGCACTTTATACTTTATTTAAAACTAAGTAACACAGAAGCTAACTTATTCCCGAATTCATACTTTTTTAAGAAGCATTTCGTTCTGTTTTATTATTATTATCAGATGTTGTTGAAGTATAGTAGAAGTACTAATAGACAATTTATCCAAGTGTTTTACAGTTTGTAAATTTTCTGAAAATCCTCCAAAAAAACCCTCTCAAATTTTCAACTGATCATTAATATATTATTCACTTTTTGACAAAATTTCAAATGGTATTAGGTTTTGAATGCTCGTATGATTATCAGAAAAGCAGAGTTAAAAATGCATAGATAGATTTTTCAGCCTAAAACATCTCTCCGAGACTATTTCTTTTAATTCAGAACTCAACCATCCTTCGATAGCATAAGTAGGGGGTCAATTCTTAAAAACACGTAAACGAAAGCAATAGGGGGTATTGTGTATGGTAAAAATTCAAAATTTGTTGATTCATGGGAGGGGGATTGACCCCCTTTGTGCACGCTACTAAACAACGCTGTTAAGCAGTGGCAAAAGCAAGGGGGCATACACCCAGGGACGTCTTGAGGCATGGGCCAACTGGGCCCAGAGCCTCGCCCTCGGTGATGATCTCGTTTCGTTCTCTACTGTCTTAATTAGATCATGATGCGGATAATTTTAATGGTCAAATAATATTCCCGAATATATTCCCCGAAAAACAGGGAATTTCAAACTACATGCAACTGTCAAACGTGGCAAGACCGTATTATTTTGTAATGACCGTTGTTCATGTCTAGCCTAAGGCCTTACACTATAAAGAATCAATCAACTCTTTTAGTCGAATCATCGGTCGAGCCGGTTTGTAAGATTGTGAGTCATGCACATTTGTTTTGGGTTAATGTTTGTTCGAACGTCCTTGCATACACCAACAGATTTTTAATTTTCAGCACAAAGAAAACACCTTAGTGCCTTTGTCTACGTGTTTTTTAAAACATACCTCTACCCCAATAAAAAAAAAGTCTCTACACACTAATACTGTTAAGACTTATTACAAAAGATAGCCAAGACTTATTACAAAGATTTAATTTGCCTGATTTTTGAAAAATTTCTTTTTTATATTTTACAGAAGGAAAGGAATCAAATATAAATAATTTTCTTTTAAATAAAATGATCGAAATTTAAAAAAGAAAAAAATGTATAGTCTAACCAGGGGCGTAGCTACCTCCGTATCTGCCATGTCAATGATACGGTATACGGGGCTCCCAAGCTGCAGGGACCCCCAAAATGCGTAAAGCAAGAGCCCAGAACTAGCTACGGGAGGGTGTCTAAATGAAATAAAAACAATCTCTTCAAAGAAAAAGTAAAGATTGTCCTCTAAATGAATCGGTCGTTGTTTTCATACATATTAATATTAAAATAGCACATAGGTTTTTCGTAAGAATACTCTAAGAAAAATTTATCAAAACCTTACGAAACATATAAAACTAGTAACAGCTTTATTCTCATATTTTTGTAAATTAGAATTGTTGAAATTCGCAAAAGAAATGTTTGACTCAGAAAAGACTTCAACCTAAGTAATTTGTATTTTATTCTTTTAACTAACCGATTTAAGTGGAACAGAAAATACAGACTAATGCAAACGAAAACAATTTCTTAAAAAAATGTAACAAGATCTAGAATCGTGACTCCAAAAGCCTCTGTGCTCAGCAAGACCCAGATATTTTTTGAGTAAAAGGCTCAGTTCTGTTGAACTCAGAATATCTGAGTTCCATAAAGTATGTTCGGCCGTCATGGAAACAAGTTTCTTCACTCGTAAATATCGGTTCCGGAGACAACCAAACGAAAGAGGAGGGGGGTTGAACAATATTCGCCTTGTGCGTACAACCCGAGAACAATTTTAAGAACAAGGATTTTAGAGTCGGGAAACAAAAGAAAGAAGAAAAGATTCGGCCTACATTCCGAATCATAAATTTCGTATCTCACTATCTTACCGAAAAACGTTGTATTCTGAAACAGGATCTGTCCGCTTGAAATTGAAAAACGGTTAACAGTTAAAGGTTTTGTGTCTCTGTGAGCGTTTGGAATAGAAACAATAAAAAATTTAACGACGCCAATCTACCTGAAACATTGTAACCACGATAGAATTTAGTCGTTTCTATTAGTTACAGGTTCCCAAGGAGAAACCCACATTTCAGGTTTTGCTTATAATTTATACTTCTGCTCGATCGTCCTTTATAAAAATATGTATTTATAAGTTTTCTTAATTTATTTAAAAAATATATTTATTGTGATATTTGTAAAATACTTTTAAGAAGGAAAAAAGATATGATTGCGGTACCTGAATGGTCCTAGACGCGAACTCAAGGCTAACGTTGTTACAATTTCGAGTCCTGCAACACCACTTAAAACTTTCTTAACTTTCATTAGGCTCTTAAACTTTCAATCGTCGCAGGTACCCTTTATATATCAGTCTAACATCGCGGACCCCCAAGATTTTAAGCACTCGTCCCTGATTCCGAAAATCGTATGTCTGATTTAAAGGCTCCCGAATTATCCTAAAACTGCCTCTGCTACTTATACATATTTCTTTAACACAGCTTTTTTTTCCCTTTAAGAAAACAGTAAACATGTAATAAAAAATCTAATTAAAATTAAATTAATATTCTTGATCGAAATACATGTTCTAGAAGAGTTTTTTCTTTGGGAGCAATTTAGTAATCTAGTCTAGATGGCACATCTTTCAATTTTTCCAAGGGTCCTTTCAGAGTCTGAAAAAGAGAGAAATTTTAACATTAAGCGAGAGATATTAAATTTGAGAACTCCCTAGAAAGGCCCCGGGGACCTCTAGGAGTCCGCGGACAGGAGTTCAAGAACCGCTGATCAAAATTAATTTTTGTTATACTTTATGACAAATTCTTCAAAGTAGGAACAAATGTAAATCCAAAATGTGTACGCAATGTATCCAGAACCGAAAAGAACTTGCGTGTTTCGTGATTAAATATATAAGTGTAAAATGTTCTTTTTTTCCCCTTGAACTCTTTTTCTACCTTTGTCTATATTTTTCAGTAGTAGGGCAGATCCTAGTAGGTGTGCAACGCGTACACTGCACGCAGGGGTCCAAAAATAAGGGGCGGCTGAAGGCCACACATAATTTAATCAATCATGCAAAATTTTTTAGTTTCTCTAAATGAAACTTATCATAAATTGAATAACTTTGATGAATATTAAATAGTTATTGAAAAACCAAAATTAATCCCGATTTCCCGATAGCATAGTGTAGTTTAAGAAAAATGGAATTTTATTACACAGTGTGTTGGTCCCTTAGTTCATTAATGTCTACTCTTTATAAACATCTTTCGTTTTGTAGCAAAATTCATAGCAGAGCTGGCAATGCCGCAAGAAAAGTATTTTTGCTTATCAGCGGTACTGGTGGCGTACTGTGGATCCATGCTTAACATATGAATATGGGGGAAATTAAAAATTTTCAATTTAGTAATAGCCTTACAATTTAGAAAAACAAAATAGAAGAAAGAAGATATTTTTGAGTCTATATGCGTTTTTATTAATGTTTTACTTTTATACAGGTAGATGAGTTTATAACGTCAACGTTAAGTATTAGTCAAAATATAAAAATTCTCTAGAAGGACGGCACATTAAACCTTTGTAAGCGGACACCCTAGAATCGATCTCGCTCAGTAGTCTCAGATAACCCTCGCTCCCAAACATTTTTGTCTCATAGACCCCTTACCATGTTTTCTGGTTTGTGGTAGACCCCAGCTTACCTTATATTGAACTTATGCAAATTTATCAATATAAAATAGAAGAAAGAAGATATTTTTGAGTCTATATGCATTTTTATTAAAATGTTTTACTTTTATACAGGTAGATGAGTTTATAACGTCAACGTTAAGTATTAGTCAAAATATAAAAATTCTCTAGAAGGACGGCACATTAAACCTTTGTAAGCGGACACCCTAGAATCGATCTCGCTCAGTAGTCTCAGATAACCCTCGTTCCCAAACATTTTTGTCTCATAGACCCCTTACCATGTTTTCTGGTTTGTGGTAGACCCCAGCTTACCTTATATTGAACTTCTGCAAATTTATCAATATAAAATAGAAGAAAGAAGATATTTTTGAGTCTATATGCATTTTTATTAATGTTTTACTTTTATACAGGTAGATGAGTTTATAACGTCAACGTTAAGTATTAGTCAAAATATAAAAAATTCTCTAGAAGGACGGCACATTAAACCTTTGTAAGCGGACACCCTAGAATCGATCTCGCTCAGTAGTCTCAGATAACCCTCGTTCCCAAACATTTTTGTCTCATAGACCCCTTACCATGTTTTCTGGTTTGTGGTAGACCCCAGCTTACCTTATATTGAACTTCTGCAAATTTATCAATATAAAATAGAAGAAAGAAGATATTTTTGAGTCTATATGCATTTTTATTAATGTTTTACTTTTATACAGGTAGATGAGTTTATAACGTCAACGTTAAGTATTAGTCAAAATATAAAAAATTCTCTAAAAGGACGGCACATTAAACCTTTGTAAGCGGACACCCTAGAATCGATCTCGCTCAGTAGTCTCAGATAACCCTCGCTCCCAAACATTTTTGTCTCATAGACCCCTTACCATGTTTTCTGGTTTGTGGTAGACCCCAGCTTACCTTATATTGAACTTCTGCAAATTTATCAATATAAAATAGAAGAAAGAAGATATTTTTGAGTCTATATGCATTTTTATTAATGTTTTACTTTTATACAGGTAGATGAGTTTATAACGTCAACGTTAAGTATTAGTCAAAATATAAAAAATTCTCTAGAAGGACGGCACATTAAACCTTTGTAAGCGGACACCCTAGAATCGATCTCGCTCAGTAGTCTCAGATAACCCTCGTTCCCAAACATTTTTGTCTCATAGACCCCTTACCATGTTTTCTGGTTTGTGGTAGACCCCAGCTTACCTTATATTGAACTTCTGCAAATTTATCAATATAAAATAGAAGAAAGAAGATATTTTTGAGTCTATATGCATTTTTATTAAAATGTTTTACTTTTATACAGGTAGATGAGTTTATAACGTCAACGTTAAGTATTAGTCAAAACATAAAAAATTCTCTAGAAGGACGGCACATTAAACCTTTGTAAGCGGACACCCTAGAATCGATCTCGCTCAGTAGTCTCAAATAACCCTCGTTCCCAAACATTTTTGTCTCATAGACCCCTTACCATGTTTTCTGGTTTGTGGTAGACCCCAGCTTACCTTATATTGAACTTATGCAAATTTATCAATATAAAATAGAAGAAAGAAGATATTTTTGAGTCTATATGCATTTTTATTAATGTTTTACTTTTATACAGGTAGATGAGTTTATAACGTCAACGTTAAGTATTAGTCAAAATATAAAAAATTCTCTAGAAGGACGGCACATTAAACCTTTGTAAGCGGACACCCTAGAATCGATCTCGCTCAGTAGTCTCAGATAACCCTCGTTCCCAAACATTTTTGTCTCATAGACCCCTTACCATGTTTTCTGGTTTGTGGTAGACCCCAGCTTACCTTATATTGAACTTCTGCAAATTTATCAATATAAAATAGAAGAAAGAAGATATTTTTGAGTCTATATGCATTTTTATTAATGTTTTACTTTTATACAGGTAGATGAGTTTATAACGTCAACGTTAAGTATTAGTCAAAACATAAAAAATTCTCTAGAAGGACGGCACATTAAACCTTTGTAAGCGGACACCCTAGAATCGATCTCGCTCAGTAGTCTCAAATAACCCTCGTTCCCAAACATTTTTGTCTCATAGACCCCTTACCATGTTTTCTGGTTTGTGGTAGACCCCAGCTTACCTTATATTGAACTTCTGCAAATTTATCAATATAAAATAGAAGAAAGAAGTATATTTTTGAGTCTATATGCATTTTTATTAATGTTTTACTTTTATACATGTAGATGAGTTTATAACGTCAACGTTAAGTATTAGTCAAAATATAAAAAATTCTCTAGAAGGACGGCACATTAAACCTTTGTAAGCGGACACCCTAGAATCGATCTCGCTCAGTTGTCTCAGATAACCCTCGTTCCCAAACATTTTTGTCTCATAGACCCCTTACCATGTTTTCTGGTTTGTGGTAGACCCCAGCTTACCTTATATTGAACTTCTGCAAATTTATCAATATAAAATAGAAGAAAGAAGATATTTTTGAGTCTTGACTGCTAGTATAGAACAACTTTAAAAGATTTAAATTTCTAACTGTAGTGAAGTAAAGTGATTAAAATTTAAGAAACACACACACATGTCAATTAATTAAATAAAAATTTATTGAATATATAAAATAACTGAACAAGCAAATAAATGCTTTGTTCGGGAGGGATGAATCTGGTGCTTCAGTAACAAATTTTTAACATTTGGTGCCAATCTTGTCAGGTTTAACTCTAAAACTCCTTGGTGAGTAGCGTTCAGTCTGTTTTAGATTGAGACTCCTAGGAGAATAGTGTCCAGTCTTTTCTCTCTCTCTATTTTAGATTGGTAACTGCGCTGAAACTGTTTTTTTAGGAAAAGCAATTAAGAACTTTCTCAAGATATTTCATAATTCGGGATAAATAACAGGTATAGCACTGGATTGATGGTCCTTGTTTTAATAAAACTTATTCTGCCACCTTGTAACTGCCAATTAAACTCATTAAATTTAGTAAATAAATCTATTAAATAGGTCAAATCTGGTTTCCACTTGATCTAATTTTATTTTAAAATTTAAGTCATGATCTGGTTTAATGTGAGCTACTATCGTAGATCCCCATTCACTCCTCATGGACCCCCAAACTATTTTTTTGCTGACGTAGATCCCTTGAAGGTCGTTATTGACACCTGGGGGTCTATATGGACCACTTTGGGAATCACTGATCTAGAGTTTTAGAAGGGGTCTGGAGTTCGTTACAACTCACACTCACCCAGTAGTCTCAGTCACGAATTTCTTGTCCAGCAACAAATCACATATTACAGAATTAGTGATCCTAATGAAAATGTATTGCTGTCGATTAATAGTAGATATTGCCCATTATAAAATGAAAGTGAATGGCTTCTTGTGATAATTTCGGTTGGAAATTATCATGTTAGATGTCGTCATTTGAATATTGTTCAAGACAAGAACCATCGTCAATGGCTCTTGCGTATTCTCCGGCGTTAATTCAAACCTGTGCATCATCTTTTCAGTTAAAATCATTAACATGCATAACTTTTAATCTCAAATTGTTTATTCTATAACATCTGCACGGCGAAGAGGAACTGTGAGTAATAAAATAACAGGAAATAAGAAGAGATAGCAGAATGTGTTTTTCATTAAAGGTTCTCACACATAAAGAGAAGCCACATTTCAGAGACGAAAAATGTGAAGAATTTATATGCGAGTATTTATATAAATGTGTGCCATATGTGTAATGATTGCGGCGGGGGGGCAGGTGCTCTAGGGGACCCAAAACCTGTATTTTCAGGGGGCCACAAGAATTCTTCGTTACGCCACTGGATTGATAAAAGAGTTTGAAAAAAGTTTTATGATTTTCCTCTAGTTAAGAATGCATAGAAAACAACATTTATGATAATTTTCTGGTTATTTATAGAAGATTAAACAATATATAATTGATAGAAGATTAAACAATATATAGCTAGACAGAATTGTAACAGCGAAAATGAAAATAGGTGCTTAATTGTTCCTAAATTACAATTGCATTTAAATTGCAGTGTTCCTGCTCAAAAAAATAGGAGTATAGTACCTAATCATAACTCAAAAACAAAAGTCAGAATAAATTTTTTTAACTTAAATGAATTTTTGAAACTGTGTGTGAGGAGAATTTTAAAAGAAAATTTCTTTTTAAATAACTTAGGCCACGCTGCATCAATTTCTTCCAGATTAGGAAAAGGAACTCCATATTTTTATTTTTACAAAAGTTACGAGATTGATTTGGATAAAAGTTTTTTTTTTGTGGCCCACTTAATGTTAAACCTTGTTTGCTTGGCCTAAGTTAAACTCTTTGCAGTTTGATACCCGTGTTTATAAGAATGAATTTCCAGAAAGAGTGAATATATATTAATGTCGCACTATTCAGCTATTCGAGGGCTATTGGCGACGGACCCTATAATTTTGATCCATGGTCAAGTGACGAGGATGACACCTGAGCGGGCAACCTCTCTCTTAACTTCCATACCACACCAACAGAAGGACGTTTGAGCTTCTACAGATTTAACGTGCATCAAGCCCCTACATCAAGAGTACTCAACCTTTTTTTTCTATCGGGCCACATACATATCTTGTCTATTTCACGCGGGCTGCAACATGAAGATAAATGGGGAAGGGGAGAGAGAAATACTTTTAAGATTTTAAAATAACACTGAAAAAATATAAAATGTGGAAAATTGATCAAAATATTATAACTCCTACTTTGGTTTTTTGAATTATTATTTTTATATTTTTTATTTTTGTCACTAACACTAAATTAGAGGCATTTAAGAAACATTCCTTCTCACAATTTCTGCATCAGTAAACGGTTTTATATGATTACCAATAATATAACAAACTTCATAGGATACATAAAAGTTACCGCTGCTCTATTACCACAGAAAAAACACTTTGTTGCCGTTTCAAAGATTATTCAAGAAAGCCTATTTGCCTCCTCTTGAAAGATTTCTTCGAAGAAAAGTGATATTCAATGATTCCTGTTTATTGGTATATTTTAAATATAGCACTTTCGTGACAAATCAAACAATTATTGATCAGTGTTTATTTTTCACTACAAAATAGTCACCCTCCCAGCCGTCCTGAAACGATTCGAATATTTTTCGCCTGCAAGACATGAAAGATGGTAAAAAATTAGTTCTACCATAAAACTGTAGCTACTCCACTGTTGCCTGTTATCACTAACCGTAACCGTTCCAAATAGAAAAAGAATAGCAATTCGTACCCGTACGGCACCGACAGCAAAAAGCAAAATTGATATATTTGATTTCTTGACAAAGTATTTCCCACCAAATTTATAATACGATGTTCTTAAATAAGTAAATTTCTCAGAGCAATGGGCCATGACCGGGCCACTTAAAAAGGTTCGGGGGGCCGCAGGTTGAGGATCGCTGCCCTCTACACAGTGGATCTTCAGTGTTATTAGGCTCGAACTCATAACACGCTGGCTCGAAGTCCGTTATCTTGATCACCATTCTACCTCGACCACAATGAATTTCTAGAAATGACACTTCAGAGTGTACTAACATTAATAGTTGAAAAACGCGCGTTTGCTGTTTAATACAATTACGTTAAGATATCGTATATTTTACAGCTTCAAAACATTTTAAATTTCGAGTTTCAGTTCCATTGAACAGAAGTATTAAAACACAAATTTAAATATAGTTAGTGTCGTACCATACGCCCCACAGCCCTCACGTCGTGAGGAGACCCATGATTCTAGGGGGCCCAAAACATGACTAACACCAAGTATCTTCCTGGAAGATATGACTTGGGGCCCAAAACTTGACTGCAGAGGGGCCCTAACATTCTCCGTTATGCTACTGAATATAATCATGTAAATAACGCAAATCAAAAAAATGAAGAGGACATGTACAGTTTTGGAAAACATACCGTGTTACGTAGATACAGTTAATCTATATACCGTGAACTTTGTCGCAACCCTACGGTAGCTGGTGAAATTGGGGACACCGAATTAACAGGCTTTTTATAAAATCAACACTTTTATTTTGTTTTTCAATTCTTATACAAAGTGTGGGTTATTCTTAAACTAAGGAAGCGGTCAACTTAATTTCTAATATCTAAATATCTATAACAAATAATTTATATAGATCACTTATCTCTCTCTAAGATCCAACGAAATGGTACTCATCCTGGCTTGAAGAGATAACTTGCTCAGAAAGGCGTAGAATCCTCCTCCTAAAACTCCGACATTTAGATTCTAATAATCTAAATTTCGTAACAGAATAACGACCATCGATTCTCTGTCATACTTCACTAGTTTAAATAGCAACTTCCATCAACGAAAATCACGGTTCTTCTATCGGAAGCGATTTTACATAAACATATAGTAGTTAAGAAATATTTTTTCCCTAGAGGATTAGTTAAAAACGTGGGTAGAACCCGTTACAATTTCTTTTGCGTATCTTCAGTTCTTTCAAGAACTCTCTCTACAATGCCCCTAAGTTTATTAAATCCTCAAAACTCAAACTCAGTGGCGCAACAGCACATGAGGGCCAGGTCTTATTGTACCCATCCCAGTATACGTGACCATTGGGCGCTGAGGTGCATGAGCAGATGTCCCGATCAGGTTGTCAGTCTGAAGCAAGACCCCCAGTGTTTAAGTCCCCAAGCAAGCTTGGTATTCATTTATCGACCCACTGCAGTAGGGATGAAAGGTTGAGTCGACCTTGCCCAGCCCGGGAATTATTAAATCCTCTCCATCGATTTAATCAACTGATTCCTCAATGTATTCCATTTCAACATTTAAATAAAACGCATTGGCAAAACTTAATAACTCTAGTTTTAGGAGGTGTAAAGTAGATCGCGCGCTCTACAGCTGTTTTTTTATTGGAATTAGTAATTTAGATTTCATATTCTAACATTACATAATTAATAAAAAGAAATACTTAAAATTTAATATTCCAGAGCATGCTTATATGGATTTATCTATTCAGACATCGTTAAAATAAACGCTTTTACAGCTATAACTCTGAGATGAAAGACATATTTATTTCTTTTTTCACGCTGATTCGCGCGCTTTTTAATTTATTCTTTTCATCGGCTACTCTAAATGTCTTAAAATTCAGATTGTTATCGAAACATCTGATTTTTGTGAGTAACGTTGCTTCAAAGCTCCTTTTGAAGCATCTGATAACTCTTCTAGATATAAAGATTAACACCTGGATGTGCATTCTGAATTCACGTTTGAAGGAAACGAGAAATTATTCATATTTTTAAATAAAAAATGTGAGTGGTGCTATTATGATTCACCTTTTTTTTGACGAGATGTTTGTCAATGTCGAATTTTCGATGCATATTAAGACACGTGACACATTCCATGTGTTAGTGCATGCACCATCTATTTGCTTATCTTGGTCATTTAACAAATAATATTAAATTTTATACTATTTATTTAATCCGAAAAACAACAGATAAATACTTGGGATCTTAGCCGGAAAATTATTTTTTAAATTTGCTTCTAATGATTTCTTCGTGCATTTGATAACTTATTTTTACACGACAGAGTCAAGCATGATCGGGTTTAAGTGTAGAATAGGAGGCCCCTGGGTGAAGTCAACTTTTTGGCGACCGAAATCGGTCGCCAAGAAACTTAATTCAGCGATAAATGTTCCAAGAATTTACAAAGTGAAATTTTGCGATGAAAATAAAGAAATACACTGGCCTCAAAAAGTTAAGGTACAACATGTTTTTCGAAGCTCACCATAAAAAAAATGGCAGTAACAATAAAATGCATAGTTTACATGAATGATAATAACGAACTTTAAAAACATTAATGCAAAAACGATTGCTACCACTGTTATTTTATAGAAAAGAACGTATATTTATGAGTGAGAGAAAAATATGCAAATATCAAGCTTTCGTACTTTTGTGTGTAAGTTGTGTTGATTTTCAACAGTTGTTGGCAGTTTCGGTGACAATAGTCAATAGAGTTTAGAAAATGTCTCAGAGACGTCGTTTACCCAATTCGTTAAGGTGGCGGGCAGTTGGATGGATGGAAATGGGATTGTCGCAGGCTGATGCTGCTAGACGTCTCAATGTGTCTCGTAGTGTTGTTCAGCGACTTTGGGATCAATACCAATCCGAAGATTCTGTGTTATAGGGCGACCACGTTGTTCTACACCTGCAGAAGACCGTTTTCTAGCTCTTTCGGCACGAAGGAGAAGAACCACTACTGTGCCGCAGCTCGTTGCAGACCACTTTCAAGCATCAGGAAGAAGAATCTCCGCTACTACGGTGCGAAATCGTCTTCACAATGCAGGTCTGTATGCAAGAAGACCAGTTGTGTGCGTTCCCCTCAACGGACGACAGCGAAGGAACCGCTTATGCTGGGCAAGAGAACATGTTTCTTGGACGCAGCAACAATGGGCTTCTGTGCTGTTCACAGACGAGTCCAGATTTACAATGGAGAGTGATTCAGGGCGTCTACTGATCTGGAGGGAACAGCGCACTAGATACCATCAATCCAACACTGTTGAAAGACACAGTTATAGAGGTGGTGGAATCCTGGTTTGGGCAGGGATCTCGCTCGGTGGCCACACTGACCTGCATGTGTTCCATGGAGGAACCGTAACTGGTCTTAGATATCGGGATGAGATCCTTGATCCATATGTCCGCCCATATGCTGCTGCTATTGGTAACGACTTCATTCTGATGGATGATAATGCACGACCTCACCGAGCTCGGATTGTTGAGGAGTATCTGGAGGATCACGGTTTGGAACGAATGGAATGGCCAGCTCGATCTCCAGACCTGAATCCGATAGAACATCTTTGGGACTATCTTGGCAGAGAGGTTGCTGCTTTAAATCCTCCTCCAAGGTCGTTACATGAGCTGAAACAAGGCTTACTCTGTGTCTGGTCTTCGCTTCCTATTCCGGTGTCCGACAACTTAATAAACAGCATGGGAAATCGATGCCGCCAATGCATTCAAGTTAGGGGTGGACACATTCCTTATTAGAACCCATTTTTGTATTGTTTTTATGTCATTTTACCACATAACACTGTGATGTGCTGTTTTCTCCAAGAATGGACTTTTCCGCAGAGATTGCTTTTTTGTTATAAATCGTTTTTGCAATACACACTTATACAAATTTCTATGACGCATTCAATAAAAAACTATTTAATGCACATATCCTCCAAATTTTTTGTTTCTACATTCATTCATTTGCAAATTAGACACGAAAACCCGGTTGTACCTTAACTTTTTGAGGCCAGTGTATTAATGAGAAATAAAAAAAAATATTTGTAAAAAATTGCTTAAATATTTATAAAAAAAGTTGCTTGGTGACCGATTCCGGTCGCCAAAAATTGACTTCGCCAAGGGGCCCCCTAGTCTACACTTTAATCCACGATCAATTTTGTACTTTTTCACCGTAGTCACAAAAACAATTTATTCTTGTGATTAAATAACCATTTTGCTTAGCACCTTAAGTTTGTCCGTTAAGGTAACTGATTTAAGAAAATGTTTTCATCTTTTTCAAACGTGAGTAAAAGGATACATTTAGATTTTTTAAGATAGAATAAATACCATTAAACCTTATTGAATGTACATATTTCAGAAAAACATTTCAATAGTTTTCTTTTGCGAAATTTAAAGTTTTTATTTAAATGGACGATTAAATATGTCGAAGCTCAACGTTCTGAAGTTGAAATGAAAGTGAGGTGACAGCTTAAGTGTCGTCCTCCTAACTTTGCCTTGGCTCACAATTATTAGATTTGTCTCCAATAACCCTCGTGTTACTTCAAGTAATCAATCTAAAATTCGAATTTCACACACAAGATATATAATTTAAAGTATCATCGATCATAATTTAGATTACATATTCTATGGTTATTTAAAGCCTTCCGAATTCTTGTGAGTATGTCACCAATGTTGGCTCGTTTATCACTCGCACGACGATGTACATGTGATTTTATTTGGCATAAAAATTTTATAATAATAATACAATGTCTTGATTTGGTGCTAGTATTTTTGTTTTCTATATTAAATTTTCTCGTCCTACATATGGAACATTCTAGATTACGCCCATATTTTGATTCTCAAAAAGATCTGGATCTATTTACTTCGGTCTTTCTTTTATTATTAACTGCCTTTTTACATATTTTATTATAAAAGCTCTCTACTTAATGTATGGAATGGGCTTATTCCATATGACGTTATAGTCACATGATAACTGCAATCCCGTGTTTCCAACCAATCCATAAGTTCATGAGACGTCATAGTCACGTGATAAATATGATCGCGTGGTTACAACAATCAGTCCATGCGCTTCTCTGTTGCCAACTTATGCTCTTTACAGAAACTTTATTTTAAAAAGTAAATATTTGTCAAAAAAAAAATAACGGACAGAGGTAAGCAAAATGTACTTGGTTTAAAAGTGCATATAAGAATTTCTTTTTTTTAAATTTTTGAAAAAATTTGAAGAATCTACTAGTTGAAAATTTTTACCAATTTCTCAAATTTGAAATTGTACAAGGAGAATAAAAATGAGTCTAAGGTCAGTTTTGATTTCAAAGCAGAACACGTGATTGTATTTGTGATGTGAATGTCATGAATTTTGCCCTTCACTCGACACACACATATGATATTTCTTTCCTTTAGACCAGTGGTCTTCAAATTCTATCGACTCGTGGAACCCTCAATAACTCAACCTGTGACCCGTGGGCCACATGCGGCCCACCAAGCCTTTTTAAGTGGCCCGGTCATGGCCCATTGCTCTGAGAAATTTACTTATTTAAGAACATGGTATTAAAAATTTGGTGAGAAATTCTTTCTCAAGAAATGAAGTATGTCAATTTTGCTTTTTGCTGTCGGTATCGTACGGGTACAAATTGATATTTTTTTTCTATTTGGAATGTTTACGGTTAGTGATAACAGATAACAGTGAAGTAGTGACCATTTTATGAGTGGAACTAATTTTTAACTATCTTTCATCTTACAGGTGAAAAATATTCGAAGAAAATATATCGTTTCAAGACAATTGGGAGGTTGACTATTTTATAGCGAAAAACAAACATGGATCAGTAATTGTTTTATTTGTCACGAAAGTGCTGTATTTAAACAAATACCAATAAACAGGAATCACATTCGATGACACTTTTCCTCGAAGATCTCTTTCAAGAAGTGATAAATAGGCTTTCTTGAATAATCTTTGTTAGAGCAACGAAGTGTTTTGTCAGTGGTAATATCACAGCGGTAATAAAGGCATACTATGAAGTGTGTTATATTATTACTAATTATATGAAACCGTTAACTGATGCAGGAATTGTGAAGGAGCGTATCTTAAATGCTTCTAATTTAGTGTTAGTGGCAGAAATAAAATATAAAAAAAATAATTAAAAAAAGCAAAACAGGAGTTATAATACTTTGATCAATTTTCCACATTTATATAATTTTCAATTTTATTTTTGTCTTAAAGCCCCCTCCCCCCCATGTATCCTCATGCTGCGGCTCGCGTGAAATAACTAACATATGTATGCGACCCGCGTGAAATAGCTGACATATGTATGCGGCCCAGCAGAAAAAAAGTTTGAGTATCCCTGCCTTAAAATCATAAAGTGTTTCGGGAAACCTAATTTTACATACTCTCCCTCTCTTTTAGAAAAATATATCTTAAAATGATATTTAAAGTAGATCAACATGTTATAGGTGCTTTATCTAAAGACAATTAAAGTGAAGTATTGTACTTATTAAAGAAAATTTATATAATGTTATATGTAATATAATTTATATATTAATAATATAAATTTTTGCTACAGGTGTCCCTACACATACTTTATAACTGCTTACCTGAATAAGTGCGTGCGTGCATTTTTTTTTTTTTTTTTTACACAAACTGTGGAAGTTAGAAACTATTGAAGTCTTTGAAGAAACCTGAGGATATCCAGGTTAAATTTATTACCAAAAATCAAGACCTTCTGGTTCATATGTGTATTTTAAATTAGAATCTTTTGCTAGTTCAGTCACTCGTTCTTGTTCTTTCAGTATAAAGTTCTGATTTTTATTGAAATGAATTGTAATCCAATATAAAATACATGACATTTTGCATTCACATTTATAATTCTTTTCATTTATTTTTTTGTTTTGTTTTGACTCATGAAACCCTTGGATGTGCTTCGTGGAACTCTAGGATTCCGTAGAACACAGTTTGAAGATCACTGCTCTGGTCAAAATACATATTTGAGAAGGGGGAGACGAAATGAATTTATATTTCTTCTGCCTTTTTTTCATTCTGTTGCGACGCGCGCGTTCTCTATTTATGTTCTTACTGACCTCCATCATTATTTCAAATATAATTCAAAATATCTGTTATATTGTAACTAGGGATTGCAATACCGAATACCGGAATTTTGAGCCATTTGTATAATTTTGTAATACAAGTATTCACAAGTTTAAATAACGGTTTTTCGGTATTTACTTAGAAATTTTTTAAATTGTCTCAACTTTAAGTTCAGGGATCATCAGCATAGCAAATTAGTATACGTTTTTGTTTTTATGTCTCCGCAACGGGGGAAATTATTTAGACTGTGAATACAAAGTTGCATCGCATAATGAAGAGAAGTTATAAAATATGTGAATCATCCAAGGAGGTGGGCCAAAACTATTCTATTGCAGCTCAGAACGATACTGCACACGCACAGGATTCGTAGTCTGATATTTGTATCTATGAAAACAAGGTTGTAGTTGTGAAGAAAGTGCATAATATTTCAATATTTTTTAAATTGGTGAATTTGTTATTCATATTGTATTTGTATATCATACTTTAGGGTTTCAAATATTTTTTTCAGATTTACTATATATATACTCATAAATAATATCTCATAATAATGAATAAGAATAAATTAAAAGAACATAAAAAATCAGTTGATAATATGCTTCGGTTTGGTTTTATTATTTATGATGAAAACCTCAGACCGCAGACTGAATAGTGATATTTACACTTTTTTTTGTATGATTTAAATAAATAAGATGTTCCTTTACTATTTTTGTGATTCTTTATATACTGTTGTACTTTATAAGTTACACATTATTTTTTGTGATATTTACACTCTCAAATAAAACTGGCAAATAAAACAAAGAAATACCTGTGTTTTTTTCTTCTTTTTCTGGAATTTCTACTACCGGTATTAAAACCGGTATCAATACCTAAAGAATACCGAATACCGGTATTGAACTTTTAGTCCGATATTGCAATCCCTAATTTTAACTAATAAAGACAAACGTTATCAAATTTGATAAGATATAAGCCAATTGTTCCATTCCACCAGCAGTATTCCCCCAAAATCATCTGGCCTGAAACAGCACGTGAGCGAAACACAAATAGATTCCACGTTGACAAGCGAAGCTTTCTTGTCCCATGCAATTCATTTTCCGACCGAGCGAGACTGTCACAGATGCAAAAACAAACACGGGTGGAAAAACCCCGAAATAGAAACGGCACCAAAATGCACGGGTTTGTCTAGTATCTCAACAAAAATCCGAAAAGGATTCGTTTCTCGGATGTCAAGAGGTAATGCGGTTCCGAGTTAAAAAAGGTAAATTGCGGAGTGACCCTTTTTTTTCTAAAAGTCCTCTTGGGAAAGGAACTCGTTTTGCTAAAATTGACGTTTTTCCCAATTCCCTCCTGTATTTTGGGCGGAGGACAACCATAAAGGGTGAAGGGCTATGCGGAAATGGACAAACCAGGAAGGAATGCTCTCACAGAACGGGCCAAAGGTATCGCGTAATCATTGGGATTACTGCAGAGTAATTTAAAGGGTACCTGTGTGTCAGTTTTAAGAGTGCAAAACATAGGCATCTTAGTTGATGGTTTGAAAGAATTTGTTTTTAAAGTTGTTCTTTCCTTCTATGGGGGAAATGGGAGGGGAAAGAGTTTTTTTCGGGGAATTCTCGTTTCTTTCGATGTAAAATATTTTAAAGGACTGGGTCAATTAAAAAAAATTCAAGTTTTTTTTTTTTATAAACGAAAAAGGAGTTTACCGGAAGGCCTATCTAATAAAACGTGTTATCGAAGTTTTTTTCTAATTATTTAGTAATTTAAAGGAAATGTGCTCTACAGAAAAAGTCTCCATTTACAGAGTGCATGACAGGAAAACGCACAAAGAAAACCAAAAAATTTGACCAAACATTATTGAAGAGGTATTAACAGCTTTTTTTTTAAAAAAAAAAAACGTTCCTACTTAGTCAATCCTACTTAGATCAACGAAGGAAAATTTTATTTTAGTTACTTTTTATGAAATAATTACAATTAATATAACTATGTATATACATATGACCAGTAGTGCACACAAGGGGGTTCCTGAGGGTCCGGACCCCCCCAAAGCCCTTGATTTTTTTTCAGATTGATTATAATTCTAAGTATATAGAACGAAAAATTTAATTAATTACTTGTTATTAATGATTGATTTTATTAATTAATGCTAATTATTTATACAAAAATTAGTTTTTTACTGTGTTTTGTTCCCGAAAATCGACAAAATCAAAAGGAGCATGATACAAGAATCAGTGGCGTAACGTACACCCCCGCAACCCCCGCATCGCGGGGGGGCCAGGGCTCTAGAGGGCCTACAGCCTGACTATCGCCAAGTACCTACCCTTTGTAAAATCCAACTTGGGGGCCCAAAACTCGACTTTGCAGGGGGCCCAAGTGTTCTACGTTACCCCACTGACAAGAATGGTGAACTTTCGATTCCGGACACACCTTAAAAATTCCTGTGAGCGCCACTGCATATGACAGAATCACAATATTAAGTGACGAAACAGAAAGAGATTTTTATTGCAATTTTCCATTTTTCTTTCTATATATAGGGTGCTGGACTATTATTTTTGTTTGTTAATATTCATTCATTAATTAAATTCAATTATTCTAATAAAATAATATAGTAAAAAATAAATCACCTTTTCAGAAATTAGGCCATCCCAGGTGGGATTCGAACCCATGACTTTTGGATCAGAAGTCCAACGCGCTATCCACGGCGCTACAGGGACACAATGAGCAATTTTCGTTTTTATATATGGTGTTGGATAATTATTTTTGTTTTTTATTATTTATTCAATAATTAAATAGAATTAATTAATTAATGTTTGAAAAACTGCATTAACATCAAGTGTCATCCACAACAAGTTTTTAAAAATGTATTTGAACTTGAATGGTTGAAAAGAAAGTGTTTTATTAACGACTGAAAATTTGAACTAGATATATATATGTATACATATGGAGAGAGTGAACTAAAAGTAGGAATTGAAAAAGAATATTATTCCGTTTTCCCTTTTAAAACAAAAATAAAAATTAAGATCAGGATTACGTGAAATTTTATTTTTTTTCAATGCAACTTATGAAACAAACATGTTACTTTCCCCACCCGCTTTGATTTTCTGATATATTTAACATATATATATATGTAGTCAAGTTTTTCTTTTTATCTCCTTAATGTTTCCCCCATAAATATAAAGATTTTGTCCCAGGTCGGCCTTTATACTTGAAAAAAATGTCGAATTCATACCGAGCACAGACACATTTTAACACGTTTGGCGCCAAAGCTGATATTTTGTACCCGTCCACACCAGTCAAGATCATATCTGTATTTCCAAGCTTTAAAAAAACGAGTTATCTCCCATCTAGCAAATAAATTCAGCTTATCAAGCACGAGTTGTCTCATAGATGCTTATGTCTCACCTCAGTTAAAATTCCAAGATCTTGTTAAACTCTACGACAGACCACAACTGCAAGTCGAAAAACAAGTAAGCACTTCATTGTCACAATTTACTACAGAAGCGAAATAAAGAGTGTTTTTTTCCAGGTATAGAAGTTTAAGTTGGTATTACTTTCCAAGATGGTGACCGATTTAACAGCTATCAAGTGATTTATTCTCAGTTTGGTTTGGCAATTCATCAAAACGATCATCAAGCAAGGCGTAGATTCGTCGAATGGGCCCAAAACGAGATGACCGTTGTTCCCGATTTTCATACGCGAATTTTGTTTAGCGATGAAGCGCACTTCTGGTTGAATGGCTACGTCAACAAACAAAACTGCCGCATTTAGAGCGAAGCTAATCCACAAGTGTATGTCGAAACACCGTTACATCCAGAAAAACTGACTGTTTGGTGCGCTTTATGGGCTGGTGGAATCCTTCTTCAAAAACGATGAAGGCCACAACGTTACAGTCAATGGTGATCGGTATAGAGCCATGATTACTAACTTTTTCATTCCTGAATTGAACAATCATGATGTCCAGGAGCTGTGGTTCCAACAAGACGGCGCAACATGTCACACAGCTCGTGCCACAATCGATTTATTGAAAGACTCGTTTGGTGACCGCCTAATTTCACGTTTTGGACCTGTGAATTGGCCTCCAAGATCTTGTGATTTAACACCGCTAGACTATTTTCTGTGGGGCTATGTCAAGTCATTGGTCTATGCGGATAAGCCACAAACGCTTGACCATTTGAAAGACAACATTCGCCGTGTTATTGCCGATATACGGCCACAAATGTTGGAAAAAGTCATCGAATATTGGACGTCCAGATGGGACTACATTCGAGCCAGCCGTGGCAGCCCTATGCCAGAAATCATATTTAAAATGTAATGCCATAAGATTATCTTTCGAATAAAAAAAAATTCATGTCAACCGAATAATACATCGTTGTTTTATTGCAATTTAAAGTTCTATACCTCTAAAAAAAACAACCTTTAAAAAAGGTTAAATCATATCATCATATTCTTGTAAGAATTATCTATTATGTATGTATGTTTGTGTGCAAGACTAATTCTAGGGTTTCGGCCGCCCGCGTGCAAAGACCTAATGTGCCACCCCTCAGAGAATTTTTATATTTTGACTAATAACGTTGATTTTGTAAACTCATGTACCTGTATAAAAGTAAAAACATTAATAAAAAATGCATATAGACTCAAAAACCACTTCTTTCCCCTAGTTTATTTTTCTATTTATTTATCCAACGCCAGTGCTTGGCTTCTAGACCATTTGACAACGAGCCTCCCAGTACCGACTGATGATGTCATCAGCCGGGTATTCAGCGAGTCCAGTGCATTTGGGCAGGTGGTCGCTATCCATTCTGGCATGGCCGCAGAGTGGACAAGTCTTGTTAGCAGCTACGCGAAGCCAGTGGAGGTATACTCCCAAAAAGTCCTGTCTGGTAGTTAGGAGAAAGCGAGCAACAGCCTCGGCTCCCTCCAAGTGCCTCGGGATTGGGCCCAAAGTGGTCAGAGTTTCCCATGGCTTTCCAAAACTCTTCCTTTTTTGGGTCATGGCAGTATATTTGTCAATGTGTGTGGAGTTGGTGTTCTTTGCCCTTCTGAGGGTCAAGGGGACTTCCGGTTGAGTTGACTCCGCTCCCTGCTTGGCTTTTTGGTCGGCTCTTTCATTGCTGGGGATCCCAATATGACTTGGGACCCACTGTAAGGCCGCAGTCCAGTCATATGAGATGAGCTATGCAATTTTAGTTTGGCACTGAATTGTGTTAAGGCAGTCAGTTGATGTATTACTGCTTAAAGCTGAAATTGCAGCTTGGGAGTCTATGAAGAAGACAACTTTTGCAGGAGGAGGAGTGCCCAAAGGAACCGAACTCACCCGTGAAGGGTTTAGAGCTACAAACCAATCCCTCGGGAAACAACCACTCCCATGTCCAGACTTTATTGGAAAAAAATCAAAGTTTACATTTTATATACATTAGAAGACAGTAAAATGACAAAATACAGATTTAAAGGAAACTGCACTCAATACATACATGTGCGCGTGAACATAATACAAATATACAAAGCAAATATAATAAAAATAATAATAACATAAGGAGTATAAGCGAAGGATAAAAGAAGCTAGGCCAGCAGATATTAAATGCGTTGTAGCTTCACAGACAGCCAAGACCTCACCATCGTAGTTGGTGGCGTTCTTTCCCACGGCCAATGAGTCCTCAAACAGCCTACAGAGTCATCCCGCGCCAGCTCCGTTAGTAGTTCTTCTAAATTGTAAGGTTATTATTAAATTGAAAACTTTTAATTTCCACCTAATACATATTGAATCTAAACACTCTTAGATAATATTAGGTACTTTCGAGACAACATTCACACAAATATCATTTTTGTGACGCTTCTTAAGCATCGATCCACAATGTACGCCACCAGTACCGCTGATAAGCAAAATAAACTTTTCTGGTGGTATTGCCGGTTCTGCTACAAATGTGTATAAAGAGTAGACATTAATGGACTAGGCACCAATACACTGTATTCTGACATTCTATTTTTCACAATTCCGACTATTTTAGTTTACTCTCTCCCTATATATAATTTATTTACATGTGGCTGTGTGATATCTATATAAACTAATACCAAACATCGATCATTTGCGATCGAAACAGCGATGACGATCGTTTTGGCATGGTTCATAAAGTACTTGCGTATGGAATGGAAGGTACTCAGATCAAATCTTCCTTCCTACATTGGTGACCCTGGCCAAGCAAAAGAACCGCACTCTTCACGCACTGCAGTCGTGGCGCCATCTATCCACCGCAAAAGTAACTAAGCCGTCAGACACAAATGGCGCAATTAAGCCGTCAGACAAAATGACGTACTTAAGCCGTTACACAAAGCCGTCTCATACAAATGACGCAATTCTCAAGCCTTCACGCACGAATGACGCAATCCACAAAATGACGCACCTCACCAAGTGACGCAAATGCTTACATGCTCACCACGAATATGTTATTGTTCGTTCGCCTACTCGCCGAATCACTTGCATGGGGGTCACGCGAAGACGATCGTTTTGGCGTGGTCGATAAAGTACTTGCGTACGGAACGGAAGGTACCTAGATCGAATCTTCCTGCCTTCAGACATATATATCTTGTTTAAATTTTCAATCGTTGATAAAATACGTTGTATTCATCCCCGTTCAAGTTCAAATATATTTTTTAAAACATGTAGCGGATGACACTTGATGTTAGTACAGTATTTTTAAATATTAATTCATTAATTAAATTGAAAGATGCATAAATAGTAACAAACAAAAATAATAGTCCAACAGCATATATAGAAAGGAAAATCATTCGTTGTGTCCCTGAAGCGCATTGGACTTCTAATTCAGAGGTCGTGATTTCAAACCCCACTTAGATGGTCTAATTTCTGAGAATGTGATTTCTTTTTTACTGTACTATTTTATTAGAATAATTAAATGTAATTACTGAATAAATAGTAACCAACAAAAAAAATAGTCTAACAACCTATATAGAAAGGAAAATGGAAAATTTCAAGGAAAAACGCTTTCTCTATTTTGTCGATATTGTGATTCAGTCATATGTACATACATATTTATATTAATTGTAACTATTTAATAAAAAGTAACTAAAATAAAAATTTTCTTTGTTGACTTAAGTAGGAATTGACTTAAAAAATTTTTTATATTACTTGTTTCTTACTTACGCTGTGTTACCGTAAAATTGGGACTTATTTTGATTTTTCAATAAATGTTTAAAACTCAGCATATTTATTCAACTTATTGTAAGTCTTACTTTGAGAAATTCTAAAAAAGTTTGCTTGATTGAAAGAATTATATGTGGCATTCAGCCGCCCTTTATTTTTAGCCGTCCACGTGCGGTGCATATGCTGCACACCTGTTAGGATCAGCCCGGTTTGTTTGGATATATATATAAATTCTAGACAAATCCATTATTAATAGATTCTTCAATGAAACCTACTTCGGTGGATGTTCATATTACCTTTTTCGTCACTTTCTATGTGTCTCAATTTTCCTCAGTGACGTTGAAATCTGGTAAATTTGTGGATCATGTGAGCTGAGCAATATCAATCTCGTGTCTATCAACTTAATTATGTACAATTTTAGCTTCATGAACAGTATGGTTATCATTTTGAATCTATGGAAAGCCGTTACATTTGGCTTTCCTCCTTCAAAAATAGAAAATATGGCTACACCTTACCGTCTAAAAATATCATTGGTCAATACTTCAATGACGATGTACTCTACGATGATTTTTCTTTTGAATGGTTGTTAGTTCAGGACAGGGGGGGCGAACCTTTACTGGTGAACGAGCCATTTTTTCTTAAGAAATATTTAATGAGGTATAGACGAGTCGTGTGTGTCAAACAATTTTGACTTATGATTATTAGGAAAATAATAAAACTAAATACTAATAAAACTCAATTTACTACGAAAAAATACATTTTGCACTGTAAGTAGAAACTGTTTAAGAGAGAGAGTTGTAAATGGTGACTTCAATGGGTGACTTCTGTTGTTGCAGATTAAGAGAACAAATAACTTATATATTAGGATTTTGCAGAATGCATGCTGAATTGGCTGAGTCGTCTACCAAACAATTTCTAAGCGAATCTTTAATGTTATTCATCTCTGAAAATAATGACTCGCAGGCATGGGTAGATGAAAATATGGTTAAAATAGCAAGAGCCAGCTTCTTCTAACAGTTAAATGCGTCTGGAATAGAATTCCATGTTTCCAAAATTTCGATACTGGCTTTTTTTACTTTTATTACTTTTTAATCTTTCGGTTTAAATCAGTTCCAACTTTTTTCTTTTGTTTCAATAAATTTTTGAATCCATATTGAACTTGACTGGAAATCAATCAGTGTTGCATTTCAAAAAAATTCTTCAATTTCCAGCCAACGAATTGGGACAAGTTCAATTTATCAAATGAAGTCTCATCAGGGTACGTAATAAACTTGAGCGTTTCCGATAATTCTTTGAATTAAGAAAATCTCGCTGAAAATTCCATAATTGAGGAATCAATTACGGAAATATTTTAAACTAAATTGGAGACCGTTTTGTTTGGTGGCATGCCCAATATAATGTGTCGCGTAACATCAATGGCACGTATGCCATTGGTTCGTCATCCCTGGTCTAGAACGTATCCGCGGTACATGGTTATACACTGCTGGACAATTGCTAAGGACGGATCACAAATTGCTATGTAGCATAACATTAAGCGAGACATGAGGCCTAGTAGGATAAAATATAGTTGCCACACTGTTCAGACATTAGAATAAAGAATATTTATTGTTCTGGAAAGTACAAAAGCTGTGAAACATCTGAAAGAAAAAAAAATGTTCATTTGATCTGCGTACGGAGAAATGGAACAATGCATCTAAAAGTCAGCAGGCACCTTAAAGAAAGGTATCAGTGCGGGATATGTCCACCGTGGAGTGTGACGCAACATTCCACACGTCGTACCACACTTTGCACAACATTATCCAGCAGCTGTTGAGGCAATTTATCCCATTCCTCTGTGAGTGCACGGATGAGGGTGTTCTTGTTTGTCGGAGGATAGTTTCGACCAGCAACTTGCCTCCCCAAAGCATTCCACACATTTTCAATGGGGTTTAGATCTGGAGAACGCGCTTGCCATACGAGACGTTGAATACCCTCGCTGTCTAGACAATCCTGAACAGCGAGTGTTCGATGACATGTTGCGTTGTCGTCCAGAAAAAAAATTTATCACCGACAGCACCACGGAAAAGACGAACATGAGGAAGTAGAACTTCATCAATGTATCGTTGGCCCGTCATAGTCCCATTCGCAACCACATGTAGGCGCGTGCGGCCATTGATCATGATGCCGGCCCACACCATGATACTGCATGTCGGATATCGGTCCTTTTCCTGGATATTTTCTGGACGATAAGCAGTACCACTCTCGCGCCAGATCAGTTGGCGTCTACAATCCTATGACAGACTGAACCTACTCTCATCTGAGAATAGTACGCATGCCCAGTCCTGTTCAGTCCAATTGTGATGCTCACAACACCTTTGCAAACGGGCAGTACGGTGCTGTCTGGTCAATGGGACACACACAACAGGTCTGCGTGCGTATAGTCCTCCTCCCCTCAAACGTCTGGCAACAGTTTTTCGGGAGATCTGCTTTCCTGAGGCAGCAAGAAACTGATTTGCCACCTGCTGAGCTGTGGTGCGCCTGTTCCTTTTTGCTGATAGGACGATATATCTGTCTTCTGCAGGCATCGTACTTCTAACACGACCTCCCCCGTGCCGTCTACTACACATTCCAGTAGTTTTAAATGACTTCCAAAGCCGTGAAACAACGGTGTGAGCGATGTCGAACGCCCTGGCAACATCTGTTATTTTTCGCCCTTCTTCGATCTTTCCAATAATTCGGCCACGCATAAAATCATCTATGTGATGTCGGGAAGACATGCCAAAAATTTTAAGTTCGTCTATTAAATCTTTCCTGTAAAACTTTGACTTGAAACAACAACTGTCCACACGCGTCAAAACCTTTAAAGCTCTTATGAACGCTATCACGTGATGAACAGACGTGGAAAAAAAATTTGCATACTCATACTTCTTACTAATATCCCGCACTTATTCTAATTTTCCACATTTTGCTCCCTTTCATTTTGTGGTTGCTATGGATGATAGTATTATCCGTCCTTAGCAATTGTCCAGCAGTGTATATGCAGTTCAACCTTGATAGTTTTTTTCCAAAATGAATTGACAAGGTCTAGTATTATATATCTGAAGAATTTCTGGATCACTTTTGTAATGAATGGCAATCGATAGTCGTCCCGTACCACATCCCCTAATTGTCATGATTGATTACTTTGACCTGTAATGTAAATGATATATTAATATATTTACATTTTATCAAAAGCTTAAAAATTTATAATGAGCATCGAAATGTTTCACTGTAAGTTACGCGAAGACTTTTCGCCAGGGGCGTAGCTAGCGTCACATCAGTCGTATCAATGATATGGGGCCCCCAGGCTACAGGGGCCCCAACATGTATAACTACATTCCCCTAAGAGGATTCTCATACCTAAAAGAGGGTCCTGAAGTAATTTTGATACAGGGCCCCACTCGGAACATGCTACGCCAGTGCTATTCGCTCAACTTGCTTTTCAATTTAAGAAGCTTTCTCTACTACATTCGCTATTTCTTTGTCCTATGTGGGTGTGAGAGAGGGAAAGAAGAATTTTTCATTTCGAAATAAATTCAAAAACTTTAAGTATTTCTATCTTAATCCGAAAAAAATAGACATTTAAAGAGGCTTAGCTTCCTTTGACTAGTTCCTATGAAGAAAAAAAATTTTAAAAAGGTGAATTCTGCTGAAAATGACAAGGGAAAAAATACATCTCGTCAGCTTTTAAATAAATTTTTATCCTGTATAAATCATTGGTTTTAAGTAGAAATTTATGAAACAGATTTGATCACATTTGAACTCTAATTCATATTATAGCTGCAGCTTAAATTAAAATATTTTTCATCTGTTCATTCTGATGTAATAAAGTATTTTTAATGTGCTAAAAGAATTTACACTCTTTTTCAGTATAAAAAGTTGTTTAAATTACTCGCCCGGTTAACTCTATATTCGAATCCAGGGGATGTAATTCCTTCGAAGTTCCTGAGTGCTTTTTCTTAGTCGCGGAAATTAAAAAACGTTAATAACACCGTATAACTATGGAGAGCATCATTTGAAACTGAATATAACCCATGTTAACAGCAAAAGTGAACAGTATCTAAAAAACAATTCATACAAAAAAAATTAAGTCACACACAATGCCTACTTTTGATCAACAAAGAAAAATTTTATTTTAGCTACTTTTTATTAAAGTTACAATTAATATAAATAAGTATATACTTAGGATAGAATTATAACATTAAGCGGTAATTAATTTTTATTAATTATCATTAAAGTATCATATTGTCATCCAAAACAATCACGTATATAAAATTTCAGTTCAACTGAATGCACGTGAGGGGGAAAAAAACCTTTTCCAGTTTTGACACAAGTCGCCAAATATGATGCCAACGTGGCTGTATTTGTAATTCTTTAAATAATTAGTTTTAATCGATTAATTTTTATTAATTAAAATTAATTATTGTATTGTCATCCAAATAATCATGTATATAAAATTTCAGCTCAATGGAGCGCTTTAAAATATGTATTTTATTAACGATTGAAAATTCCACCAAGATAAATAAATAAACAAACAAACAAATAAATATGTAGAGAGTGTGACCTAATAGTAGGAATTGAAAAAAAGACCAGTGTGCAAAGTTCTTTTTCATTTTTCAGTTCATATGAAAAATTATTTATATCCTATTCTCCCCACAAAATAAGAGAATTTGGGGATACCATATATATAGTGAAAATCGCTTAACACGAAAATGAGTGGACTGAAAAAAATTTTCGTGTCAAAGGATATTGCAAAAAATAAAAACAAAAATTTTAAAAAAAACATATTTAACAAAATTACGTTTTATAGAGTACATTTTATTTACATCGATATATTTATATGTGCATGTATTTAAAAAAATTCAATGAAACTAAAACATTAACAAGAGCTTAATGAAATTTAATACAAAAATTTCAAGTTTTTTTGAAAAACAAGACTTTTATTGAGTTCTTGGAAAATAATCGGATATTTTTCTTTACATTGTCTTTTGCATCCAAATTGTCAACAAATTGTACGATGTCGTCCATTTCGTTATTCATTTCACCATTGGAATGTGAATCAAAATAACTGCTCATACTTTTCATGATGTTCCTCATTTCGGATGACATGGGAACATGAGCTGCCTTATTCATTTCTTTTTCATTGTGGGAATTCTCATTAATAATATTTTTGTACCTTTGATCTAACTCCAAAATGTCTTTGTCTGCCCTAATTGGGGCTGCACACACATTATCATCATTTCCCCAATTCCGATGAAACAGTATGGGAGTCCAATGATACAGAAATGTAATATGAAACCACCTCTCGCTGCTTTAACTCCCCACTTGAATGTTTATTCCCTGGAAATCTTTTCGCGTTAAGGGATTTTCGTTTCGTGTAAAGAGGAAAAAAATGCATGAAAACACATAGTAATTGGTCAGGATCGCTGCATTATTTCGTGTTAACCGATACTTCATCTTGAGAATTTTCGCGTTAAACGTATTTCACTGTATATGAATTTTCTTAAGTTCAGAAGCATTTTTTTGTGAAATAAAAAGAGAATTTTCTGAATAGTCTGCATTCCAACATTATAGATTCAATCTGCAAACATATTTCGTTTGCAGGAAATAATGCTAACCATTTCTGTAAAACTCCCTTTGGGAAAAAAAATAAACAGAAGCAAATCTGCGAGAACGTGCGGAAGTTTTTCACACAGAAACACATTCCCTCACCAAATCCTTCCAACGTTCCACTGTGCGCCCGGACCAAATCTCGTAAATGGATCGCGAATCCTCCAAAATCAGTCTTTTAAACAACGCGTTCTGCCTATTCCAAGAAAAGTTTTATTGTTTTTCTTCACCCAGGGTGGATTCGGACTTTTAACTAGACCCTAGCATGCCAGACGCGGAAAAAACGTATATATATATATGGATATATCGTTCTGAAAGAAAGCTTTGTCCTAAATGGGGCTATAAAACCTTACTCAGTTTCGTATCAGCGTGAGAAGAAAAAATTTTTTAGTCGCCATTTTTTTCCTTTGTGTTAGTTGGTGTAACTGCGAGAAAAGAACATTCGAAATCCCGTTCTCCTAAAAAACGGGAAAAAAAGAAAACGAATCACATTTTCTTCGAAACTCTTTTTTTTTTTTCATACAGCAGTTAGCTAGCACGCTGAGTGCGTCAGGCCGTTTGGTTCAGATCGGTTCGTTTCCTCCGTTGCCAAGTTTTACGTGACAAGTGTAGCTTATTTTCGCCTCCTTTTTTGCAGACGATAAATCTCGGCGATAAAGGGGAAGGTTTTAGTTCTCAGTGATGGCATCATTGAACGAAAGACGTCAAGTTTGAGTAAAGGTTTGCCTTTTCAAAATATCTGGAAAATAGGAACAAGGACAAGTAATTGAATCGATATTTTCGAAATCAATATTCAAGTAAAACTATAGATTTGTTTTAGATTAGAAAGGCAATTATATATGCCCAGAAATACATTTATTTGTAATGCATCAATAAACTTAGAGGCAAGAAACACTTTAAAATAAAGTTTTAAAAAAAAAATTTAATGCACCATGTTTTTATAACGGACTAAAAAGTATAAAATAGTTCTTGAATAGATTTAGACAAAATAAAATAATTGATTTATTCTGTTCGTCTGTCAGTTAGATTTGAGTTTCAATACAAAAGCGAGTCAGAGTTACATTGTATCGGGTAAAAATTTAAATTGTATAGTGAACGTAAAATTTTTCTTCTTCATTTTTTTAAATTTTTATTTTGTTCTTTCTTTTTTTTCGTTTTCTTTATCTTTTTCTCCTACCTTTCCTTTTTTTTTTTTTTCCTTCTTCTTTCACATTTTCATGCATTGTCATCCACTTCTATAAGCTATGGTCCAAATTTCAAGAGTCTCCAGCTCAATGATAAAAGTTATTTTAAAATCAATTACAAAATTCCACTCGGACACACATACAAGAAAGCGATTTAATAATAAAAAAACACGATAAAAAGTAGTATTTTCTCTTAAAGAATGAATAATAGTTTCTAAAAATTCCCAATATAACTGCAAATACTTCCAGAAATTTCGAGCAGTTAACAAGGAATCCAATAATATCCATTTATTATAAATGGAATATTAATATGCTATTTGAATGCAACAAAGAAAATAAATAAAACAGTCAGCGAAAGTTTTAGGATTGAAACAATCCCCAAAAAATTATATCAGTTTTAAAATATTTTTCAAGATAACTTTGACGAATATATATATATAATACATATTTTATCAACTACTATACTTTAATAACAATGGCGAGAAAATCGAAGAACTTTAAATTACAGCAAATATGCAAAAAAAAGTTAGTTACAAGAATAAGAACCTGAAATTTAGTATTTTCGCAGTATACTGTTTGTAGATAAAATAAATATTAGTAGTATGAGTTGGTAGTTTTTTTTAAAGCTCAATAAACATTTATAATGCATTCCAAGGAGTACAGTTTAGTTGTTTAAAAAATAAATAATTTAATTTAACTTCATTTACTGGTCACAATGCTGCTATGAATAAAAAATAATGACGTTTGAAAAAATGTTCATAAATATAACAAAATATGTATACGAAACTGAAAAAATATGTTAGTGAAAAAAGTCAATAATACGCTACAATATCAAAAACATTACTAAAGAAACCCAGTTTTAGATAATTAAGTGAATTTCGCCTTCGTTCTTTCGCAGAAAAATTAGCGACCTAAAAACCCTTGTTAGATCTAAGATAGCCAAGTAAAAAAAAAAGAAAGGCAGCAAGATCTCAGAGCATATTATTTCAAAACCTTGCAAAAGGAAAGAAAAAGAAAAGAGTAAAAAAACAGTTTTTCTTTTGTAGAGATCATATAACATACGTGGTAGTGTTGCCGTGTGTTTCATTAGGTGGAGTTCTAACATTTGAAATGCACAATTGGCTATTCCCACAATTAGTCATTGAAACATATTCATTCATGTCCTTCGTTATTTAATTCCATTGATTTGTAAATTCTTGTAATCTATATAATTAAATATTAATTATCATAAATGCTGGCTTACATGAAGACTTCACAAGAAACTCACGTAGGCCGCGGGTTCCCCATCTGTGGTATAGAACAAGATACGTTCGTATAGCTTGTAATATCCCACTTGGTGTTGATTCCCGTTTTCTGAAATTTCATGGAAAGCAATATGTATAAAAAAATTCTTAAATTATTTAATACACAATACATCTAATTTATTACATGTTTTATAGGTTTTAGTATTTTCAAATTATGTCTTGCGATACAAGAAAATGCAAAACATAAAATGTCCTACCTACCTTTGTAGAACAAACAATGGGCTATGGGAAACAAACTTCCCATAAAAAAATGGCTTGAAAAAAAATCAGATCACTTTTAGATAATATGCTAAATATGTGTGATTGTCTTTTTATAAATCAATCTCAACCCCAAAAACACTTCAACATAATATTAGTAGAAAAAATATATTCTATTAGGGGATATATATCTCGAGCTCTTCAATGAGACATTCGTTTCCGAGTACAGAGGTCAGAACCTGAGAAAGAAAAAAAAAATTACAATTGTTCTTATCAAAGGGGAACTGTTCCGCATACGCAGCAAGCTACCCCATTCCAAAGATATCAGTTTAAGTCACGAAACAACAGCTATTTATTTTTCTCACTAAGCAAATGGATGCGAGCCATCACAGCAAAATACCCCCTTATTTCACAAACCAGACTTAAAGTTTCCCTATTACACCCACCCAATGCACGAAGAAACAAATAGCAGCTCTTTAGAAGGAAGACATGTTTAGGAGATAAGAGCGGACAATTTAATGGACAGGGAACTGCAATGAAGGATTGTTCCAGAAATGGAAAACAAAGCAGCTGAGCTAGGGGAGAATCAAATCCTAATGGATCGAAGGCTTTGGCGGAAGTCAGACGTTCCTTACTTCTGATCTGGGGGACGCCCCGGTGGGACTAAAATCCCATTTGTAACGGGGATTTGCCATCCCCAAAATAAAAACGTCCTCCGCTGGATCCATAATCCGAGCCATGATTTAAAGTGAAAGCTTTTATAACGGAGTTCATACTTAGTTGCTAGTAAATGAGTGGGATAACCATTTGTCTTGCTCCAGGAGGGACTGGGGAGGTAGAAGACTTATTCTGACCAACCACCACGAAGGGAGAGTCTTCGTGTGTCAGATCTGTGATGGCTTCTTTGTCACCCAGATCCTGTCCGCATTCTTGAGATTGGAAAATGCCAAGTTCGGTTTATTTCCCTGTTTTTTGAAATAAATTTAAATTTTCTTTTTTTTTCCTTTTATTTATCTTTATCTCTCTATCCAATTCGCTTTCAATCAAATGGTCCATTGAATTGCGTGGTACTTTAAATCTTGAAGGGGAGACAATTTCAATTCCAAAAGTAATTCCTCGGTTTTTTTAAAAAAATTCTTAAATCGGTTTTATTGTACTATTGGTTTTAGAGAATTTTATATGCCATTGATTTTTTTTCCACGCAATACAATACACATTTTAAATCCTTTGAAGTTTTTTGTATAGTTTTTAACTATATGAATGCGTAGGTGAGCTATCACATATAAAAATGTGTGTTTAAAAATACGTGCAATGCTGGAGCCCTCGGATTGTAACATAAAAAATTTGATCCGTCATCAGATCAGAAAAATATTGCTGATCTATTAGAAAGGTTTAAATTTTGTTCGGGGGAATCAAAGTATTTCGAAAATACCAAATTTGCCTTTGTGCCTTTTTGCTTTATTTGATAATGTTTCTATTTTCCGTATTAATGCTTATGTCATTTTGAAAAGAACCGACTTCTCCAAGAAGCGATGGCAGTTGTGAGATGCGACGACAGTGATATGAAGTGGCAACCGTTACACAAAAAGTTTGCAACACCCTGAAACTTTTATATAAGAAAAATAAGGCACTTTTAAAGTGCAATTGATTTTGTTCTTGCACGATAGATACGTTACCGAATAATACGGGGGAAAATGCGTATATAAAAATATATTACATCTATAGAAATATATTATAGAAAATTGATTCCAGTCCTAAGAAATCAGCAAAAATAATATAATAAACCATTATATTTTTTATGTTAGGATCTTAAGCGTTTTATTTCATAAAGATTATACATGTATTTGTGACGGGCTCATGCATCTTTTCTTTAACATGTCCTTTGAGTTCTTTGAGGCCAGAATTAATGGCAGCTCTTTTCCAACCAAATCCAAGAAGTGAAATGTGAAAGTAAGATGCAAATTAGGAAGCTTTTAAATATCAGAACTTAGAGTAAGCGAAATGGCAATTTGTGGCAATTGATGGCAATTAGAGAAATGTAAACAGTTCGTGGTTCTCGTTCGTGATAGAGATCCATTAATAAAGGTGCATACCATTGCACACGAGTTATCGCAAGACCTCATCTAAAATTATTGTGATCGTTTATTGATACTACAACAAGATAGGATTGACTATTTAATATTAGGATTTGTAATAGTATAGGACTCGTGTTTAGGTGAATCAGTTATTGATAGTGATTCGAGTTAGGTCAATTCGGTAATATATATATCGTGTGTTTTGCCACCGTAGATTCTCTCACATATATTATTATAATTAAATTTGTTAAAGGATTAAGTTTAATATCTTAATAAATCTATATTAAAATAATGCATACGTCTAGTTCTTCCGTTAATCCTACACCTCTATAGCTCCCGCTGATACTCAAAGAGATAATCACTCCAGGGGAGATTATCACATATTATACAAAGGAAATTATTACTTGAAAAGGAAAATAACACGTCACTAATTCATGAACCCAAAAATTAGCCAAAAGGGTACGAGTTATATACGTAAAAAGATTTTTGCATTGTCGCTTTCTGACAATAAACGTATACGTTTGCCCAGGACTGCAACATTATTGAAATCACTAGAAATGTCTTGGTTATCGTGTCCGCCATCCATTGGTGAAATTTTTTCTCTGTAATCTATAAAACAAATTTAGGACTGGCCTCCTGTGGTGCTGAGGTTTCAGTGGATTTAAAAACGAATTCAATAATTAAGCGTTGCGTTTGTACTTGAGCTAGGCCCTTTTATGTTCTGGTTCAAGTCTCAGTATATCTCTCCTCGTCGTGTATTGTGCTTAAAGTACCTTAATCACTGCTTTCGGGATCGTTAACTCGGTATCTTGATATTCATAAATCAGACAAAAGTTCATACTGAATTTATAAAGTTTGGGAAATTCTCACAATTTGAAAAATTGCAGTTAATATGTCTCCAATGTCGTAGTTATTAAAATAATAAAAAATCAAAATTTTCTTAGTGAATTCGGGGTGGTTGTGTTAAAACCATACATACATGTATACTTGTTTTATCAGTAAAAGAAAAAAAAGAGTAATTTTTTAAAAAAGACAAGAGAACAATAATAAGCTTTTTCATTAAATCTAATGATGTGGTTTAGGTCCCAAACAGGGAGCATTATTATTTATTGAAATAAGTGAAATAATGCCCACATTTATTGTAAAACCTCCGTATCCTTGTCAAACCACACTGAACAGCGAGAATCACATGACAGTTTTGTCCAATAATTGCACCCAGTGGCGCACACAGGAATTTTTCAGGGGGGTCCGGGGTCGAAAGTTCACCATTCTTGTATCATGCTGCTTTTGATTTTGTTGATTTTCGGGAACAAAACACAGTAAAAAACTAGTTTTTGAATAAATAATTAGCATTAATTAATAAAATTAATCATTAATTGCAAATAATTAATTAAATTTTACGTACTATATACTTAGAATTATAATCAATCGGGAAAAAAATTAAGGTCTTTGGGGGGTCCGGACCCCCAAGACCCTTGTGTGCGCCACTGATTGAACCACCAATTACCTCTAACCTTATTGCCTCTCTGAAAGTTTTCAACATTCATTAGTGAATGGTACCACCCATTTTGGTAATATATGCTACAGGAAAAGCTTCCCAATTTATTTTTTTATTCAAATCTCAATTCTATTACAAGGATTTTATCGCGACCACATTCCAACATAAAATAAGAACTAAAGACAGCAACTTACTAGAAAATATTTTATTTACTTGCGATCAAAGCAAAACACGATCACAAATATAAATAGTATTTAGTTTCTAAAAGTTCAAAAATATTTTTGACAGAAAATCTCACTTTGATTAAACGGATGCCGCGCTTGTCTTTTTTGGCTGCATAATTTAAATGTAGGTGTAGTATTTGATACTACTGGAAGTAAAGTATGTCCTACATTTTTCTTCAAAATAGAAGTCAGAAACCGAGTTTCCTTACAGTTTTCAAAATTTACATTCACTTATTGATATATCTGAATCAGGGGCGTAGCTACTGCCATATCAATGATGCAGGGTCCCCAAGCTACAGGGGTCCCAACATTTGTAACATTTGACACTTTCAAATAAGTTTTATTAATGCAATCATTTTTATTTATTTTTCGAAAAAGGGCACCCCAAGGTATTCGGATACAGGGCCCACTCAATACTAGCTACGCCATTGGTCTGAATGCATATGTTCATAATGCGACAAGTCTTAACTCCAATACATGAAACATTGGCCGATGATCACCTGCCGTATAAGGACTTCTCATTCATTTTCCAAGCAAACAAAAAAATGATGCAGAAAATTAGACTTTTTCAGATAATATACAAAATAATAAATGAACAGAAAAAGTGTTTTCACTCCGGAAAGGATAACTAGAAATAAAGCTATTATCACTGGCGAGTTATTAAACAGCAATTTTAATCGAAAATATCACGCCCGTTTTATGCACATGGCAACATATTTGAAAAATACAATAATTTTTTTCCAATGCGGGGCTTATATACAGATTTTGAATTTTGGGTAAATTTTTGAAGGTTAAACGCACTCCCGGTTTTAAAACCCGAATCAGCTTTTTTTCGAATTTATACGATATTTTATCGAAGTCGTCAACGAATCAATACCTTACTCTGTTCATATTACCTTAACCAACTGTAAGACTAGCAAGGGAAACAATAGAACAAGAAACAACCGACAATTTTTGTATGGAAACAAATTGGCGTCTCACACTGTCACTTTTTCCAATCAGAAAAAAAAATCCTCACCAAAAAAAATAATCTTTTTGTTAATAAGTGTTCGATAAAATCTTGATGAACGGAATTCCAAGAGCAATCACGTGAAAGGAAGCAGGTGGCGGCACAACTCATCTCTGCCGCTGTGAGAATGAAAACTTTTCATTTTGTTGCCACATTGATATTCGAATGAGCAGACGATAAAAGAAGCGAAACAATAAATTGCGTTCGCACGAAACTCAAATGTCGACACAGAAACCGAAGGAATTCCATCTCGCCACAGATCAGCGCGTACGCGCTCACGCGAGCGTGCAGAGTGAAGTGTATTCGATTTCCGTGGACGAAACAGTAGCATGCAGGTCTGGCGTGTCGAACACAAATTATTCGCAGGTGTGCAGGAACAAGGTCATCCTCGTAAGAACAATAGAAGGAAACAAGTCACTCAAGAGCGGCACAGGTTGAATATCTTATTCTCCTTCGCTCTCGCTAACGAGATATTTTAGGACACATACTTAAACAAAGTTCTGTCACTTCCATTTGAAAGCCCTTTCTTTCCCCTGTATCCATTATCTTTTTTTTATCGACTTTTTAAAATTGCTTCTTGAAAAGATTTTAGATGGTGTGTTTGTTTTTATTGAATACGTTCCCTCACCCCTATAGTACCTCCGTTGCTTCCGAAAATAAATTCAGAACTTTCGGCAAAATGTTCTTCGCTTCCTTAGGAATTAAAACAACGTTTTAGAAAAAGATATTACAGTTTTGATAGTTAAAAAAAGCCATCTTTTTTAGAAATTAAATTCAACATTATGCAAAGAAATTTCACATAATTGTAAATAAAATTCAACTGGTTTCAAAGTTGTGTAAACTTTTTTTCAAAACCGATTGGTCTTTTAAAAATCATCCTTTTTTTCAAAAGACATTAGAAACACACTCTTGTATGTTTGTTTTTTAAAAAAAGCACCTTTCTATAAAAAGTGCACACCCAAACTTTATTTTAAAAAATTTACTCTTACAGTTATAACCACTCTACCGATTACAATGAAGTTAGTTCTTTCAACGTCCGATAGTAATTAATTAGTTTATGTATTTTATCTCTAAGAAAACCCCGAACATTTAAACCGTTAAAATAATAAATTAGGCCAATGTTTTTTACAATATAAATGGAATTGTTACAAAATAATGGGTAATTATATCTACGTCTGACCTACTTGTAGTTCATCCAATTAATGATGCTTACGAGAGCACGCGTTTTCTACTAAGGTCAAAGATGGCATTAATGTCATACTTGTATGTGTAAATTCCATAAACAATTTCAAATATAATTATTAATTAGAAATGAGTTTTAAAATAAATTTAAAACTCAGAAATATGCATACGTTTTCTTTTTTATGCACATTCAGGATCGAACCATGTTATTCAGTGGTGTAGCGTGGGGGATGCTGAGGGGCCATGGCCCCGGGTGGCATAGGAAAAGGGACGACGGTAAGCACCGCGATATTTAAATTCAAAGAATATTTTAAACTCCAAATCACGCCCGAGCGACAAAACTGACGGAAACGAGTGAAAGCTTTAATACACGCATAGATGCATGAAGTTTATTAGTCGCTTTGCAATCACATTCGTTTTTATGCTACTTAGGCTTCTGGCAACCGGTACTGTGTGAAGTCCAAGATGCTCAAAATTATTTGCAAACAGAGGGACTAAATATTCATCAATGTGCTCAAAAATACGGGCTTTACAGACCGTATTAGAAGTAAAGCGAGAGCAATTCGTGGATGACGCTTTAATATAAGCTAAAGGTTTATGTGTAGAGCTTGAAATTTCTTTTGGACCCCAAGACGAATCAAGAGGAAGAATATATTTGGCAACGGAAGTAAAGATGTTCAGTTATCGTACGAAGATGACTTGAGGTGAACAATGTTTTCTTCAATAGACAGAGTAACTGCTGAAATTCGAGAAAGATTCCAGCAGTTGCAGAATCTAGCGCAAAAATATGCTTTTTTAAGGCCTGAAGTGATATTGAGCATGGACGAACTTAACTTTGATCAAGCTCCTCAAGACATTAATAAAAAGGTATTCCAACTTGAGCACGTACGTCCACAAGCTTTCGTAGCTGCAACAGACCCAGGCTGTAAAAAAGAACTCATTAGGTCCGGCTCTCTGGGTGTATAAAAATATATTATTGAGTCAAAACTTGAAGATGGCTTACCAAATATTGTCATAATGATAATGTTGAGAATTTTTTTAACATCTGCCATCAGTAATGCCAGTGAGTGAGTGAGTGAGTGTTGGGTTTTATGGCGCAAGAGCCAAATTTGGCTATACTGCACCACACGTTTGAAAAAAATACACATGAAAAATACAATTACATAAAAATAATTATTATATATGTGCAGGCTTGCATGCACATATATAAAAAAATAAAGTTAAAGTGAAAACATTTTAAAAAGTCAAAATAAAAATCCAATTCTTCTGATAAAAGCAAATAGGTTTTGGTGGGGTATTTCTCCCACCAAGTCAGGTAAAGTTAAATGTGATGAATTAAAAAAGGTGATGCGATAATTATTAAAAACGGGACAATCTATTAAAATGTGACTCACAGTGTAAGAGACCTTGCATGACGGACATTCAGGAGCATCTTCACCCAACAATAAATGCCTGTGAGTGAAGCGAGTATGACCAATGCGAAGACGAGTCAATTTGACATCAGTTCTTCGCATTGGCATCACAGGCCATGCTCCTATGACAGGTTTCACAGAGTGCAGTTTGTTATCCAACTGCTGACTCCATGATTCCTGCCAGAGCTTAAAAATATGATGCATGATGACGCGCTTCATATCCGATAGCGGAACTGCTAGCGGCAGATGGGTCGTCGCCGACTTTGCCGCGCTGTCCGCTTGCTCGTTGCCTATGATTCCTACGTGACTTGGTAGCCAGCAAAACACGATATCGCAACCCTTGCTGTACAGTCGACTCGTAATGTCGAGTATTTTACAAACCACTGGATGGCATCGATCGTTGAAGTTTTCAAGCGCTTCTAGTACACTCATGCTGTCAGTATAGATGCAGTATTTACGGGGCATATTGGAGTCGATTAATTGAAGTGCACGGTAAATGGCGACAGCTTCGGCAGTGAAAACGCTGCAAGAAGGGTCGAACCTATAACCGTGCATAATATCTTCAATCACAACTCCACAGCCAACGTAATCTGCACGTTTCGAACCATCTGTGTAGATGGTCGAATAACTACTATACTGACTGCGGTGGTAGGCGAAGACGCGTTGAAAGACGACAGGCGCTACAGTGGATTTACTGTAAGTGGCAAAAGGGTTGATATAATGGAACCGTGGCGTATTCCAAGGTTGGAATAGGAAAAGGTTCCTTTGCTGGATATGCACGTTAGGTTCGTCGAGTTCAGAAATATGAAGCTTCATCCTATCCATAAATGGCCGGATGTTAGACGGCCGTGCATCATAAAGTCTCTTCATGCTGGTACTCATATACACATTCTGCAGAGGATGTGAAGGCACGAACAAGATAATGTTGAGATAATGACGGAGACAGCTTCCTCCGTCGAAGATCTAGAGGAAGCTGATTACAGTTAACATAGAGACTCTGCACCGGTGATGTGCGAAACGCACCCGAGCAGATTCTCAATGCCATATGGTGGACGGGGTCAAGTTTTTTCAGAGTAGAGTTGCACGCTGATCCGTATACAACACATCGTAGTCGATGCGAGAGTCAGTAATGCCAGAGGTGAGAGCTTAAATTAATCAAAAATTATCGGAGATCGATTATGTCCACGTTAAGGCTAACAAATTTAGCTATTCTGGTAATTTAACATGACATACATATTGATATTGGCAATTGTATAAAAGATTTTGCTATGAAAAAATCACGAAAAGTGAATTTTTAATTAACAAAAAAGTTTAAAGCTGCTTTTTTTTACTTTTACTAATTTTCTAGACTAATAATTAAAATAGAGGGGCGGCAAATTTCCTTTCGGCCCCAGGCGACGAAAGCCTACGCTACGCCACTGATGTTACTATAACGACTTGCTAATATCTAGAATAAGTAACTTTTGCAGCATAGGACACTGCTAGACATTATGGGAATGAGTCTATAGGATTAAACAAGGTTTGTACTGGTATCTGAAGCCATACAGTTTCCCGTATGTCTGATAGCAAAAGCAGGGTGCATGATAGAATTTATATCTTGTTGTTGTGTGTTTTTTATCCTGAGAACATATGAAGTACAAGTGAAGAAGAACATAAAGCATACAATACAACAGAAGAATATACATATTTATTACAGATGATGATCCCAGCATATAACAAGAAGGGGTGTTCTGCTTTCCTTTCGAGATGAGAATCCATTACAGGCGAAAGACCGACTTTTTTCCCGAAGAAGATACAACCATGTCTTACTCGGTATTCGAATCCACTCGGTTACAAACCGAGGGTCATAGCCACCATACTGGCTGGGCGACATTCATATCTGGTGAATTTAGGAATCAGAAAAATACTCGAAAGTCTCCATTCTGCTTATCCACCCAAACCTGGAGTAAAGAGAAAAGGCCATTGCCCTACTGAAAAGAACCTATCCTTCTGAGAAAACACAAGCAACATGTATATAGGTATACATGATTGGCAACAATCTAATCCGTTGATTCTACCTTCCACATTAATAAAAAAACAGACAATGTCACGAAAACATACCCATACTGTAACATTGTCTCCACCATGTTGTGTTTTTTAAGCAATATTTCCAAAAAAAAAACAGATGCAATAGCTTGTTGGACACGTTTTTCGCGTCACGTGATCTTCCATCCATTTAAATGAGTGAAGATTGTAACCCTTTGCCAACCAGTAGCAATCCATTGATACTGATTGGCAAAAGGTTGTAAGGTATTATTGCAAAAAAGGCATTGATTTTTCCATGTAAACAGTATTTAAAATCAAATTCAATACCTTCTCTATGTAATAATTGAATTAGAAAGGAACTTTTAAGCTACTTTATATGGGGAATTTTAAATTGTAATAACCTATCTGAGGAACCAGATGACAAAGAGCAGAAACCGACTGGAAATTTATAACTCTGCTATAGCGTCAAGCGCCTGTACGTACTCCAACATCTCCAACCGACTTATCTAACTTTCGAAGTGCTCTAACAGCAATCGACGAAATAAGGATGAGAGAGCCGCCACATCGGCAAGCGACGTTCTATAATTTACGTAACGGGAGATTAATGTGTCTGTGTATTCGACGAGAGAAAGCTGAAGAAGGAGCCACCTTCAGCAAGCGGCGACCCAAAGATTTCATTCAGCACCCTTCTGTATTTTCATTCGACGAAATAAGGTTGAAACAGCCATCAGCAAGTGACGTTCCATATCCTACGTAATGGCAAATTGTTACTTTTGCATTCGACAAGAGAAAGATGATGGAATTACCTTCAGCAATCAGAGCATTGTGGGGCATTAGTATTAAAATGTGATGATCAAACCTCTAATTTACAGAATGCATCATTGAACCACTGTAATAAGATTAGTATATAGCACAGTAAATGATGCATCAAATAGAAGCTGTTTTAGGACACTAACTTCCACAACTGAATCACAGCAACATTCAAAATCTCGTCTTTGTTTACGTTGGACGCTCTATAATTTTCAGAGTTTTGAGAAACGCGTCATTTCAATCAACTTATAACTCAGTTTTCCAGAGAATCAGTAAACGTTTTCAATGTGGATTTAAATGAGGGTTATATAAAGGGTGTTTTTTTAGAGGTATAGAACTTTAAATTGCAATAAAACAACGATGTATTATTCGATTGACATGAATTTTTTTTTATTCGAAAGATAATCTTGTGGGTATTACATTTTAAATATGATCAAGCAAGGCGTAGATTCGTCGAATGGGCCCAAAACGAGATTGCCATTGTTCTCGATTTTCATAAGCGAATTTTGTTTAGCGATGAAGCGCACTTCTGGTTGAATGGCTACGTCAACAAACAAAACTGCCGGATTTGGAGTGAAGCTAATCCACAAAAGTGTATGTCGAAACACCGTTACATCCAGAAAAACTGACTGTTTGGTGCGCTTTATGGGCTGGTGGAATCATTGGTCCGTACTTCTTCAAAAACGATGAAGGCCACAACGTTACAGTCAATGGTGATCGGTATAGAGCCATGATTACTAACTTTTTCATTCCTGAATTGAACAATCATGATGTCCAGGAGCTGTGCTTCCAACAAGACGGTGCAACATGTCACACAGCTCGTGCCACAATCGATTTATTGAAAGACACGTTTGGTGACCGCCTCATTTCACGTTTTGGACCTGTGAATTGACCTCCAAGATCTTGTGATTGAACACCGCTAGACTATTTTCTGTGGGGCTATGTAAAGTCATTGGTCTATGCGGATAAGCCACAAAAGCTTGACCATTTGGAAGACAACATTCGCCGTGTTATTGCCGATATACGGCCACAAATGTTGGAAAAAGTCATCGAAAATTGGACGTCCAGATTGGACTACATCCGAGCCAGCCGTGGCAGTCCTATGCCAGAAATCATATTTAAAATGTAATGCCACAAGATTATCTTTCGAATAAAAAAAATTCATGTTAATCGAATAATACATCGTTGTTTTATTGCAATTTAAAGTTCTATACCTCTAAAAAAACACCCTTTACATGTTACTTTAACTTGTTACAATAGATTTATGAATATGTCTCCTTTGAATAATGATATGTAATGATAAAAGAGCACAATTTTACGTTAAAATAATTTTATAAATAAATATATTTGTTGTTCCAATGACGTCCCAGTGGAAAATTAAAAACAATCATAGGAAACTGTTTCTTATGAAGTTAGGTCAAAAGACAAAAGAAACGGAAATTCAGCATTTTATTTACCCTGTTCTTTTAAAGGTGTGGTGAAACAAATTTATATAGCTGTGTTAGTTTTTTTATATAGTATCTATATATTTTTATATAGTATCTATATATCATATCGCTATATAGTATCTCTTCCTTTAAGCACTTTATGGAGAATATGAAGATGCTTACCAAAGAATCAGAATGCGATATTGGGATTCAATGTCCTACCAAACAAACAAACGAGTCAATTATTTAAGATTATTTATATTGTAGCTTAGTGACCTAAGCTTTATTAATATTAACAGATGATGCACATAGATCGCAATAGGTTTACGCAAAAATATTTTTAATTTCAAATTTTAACTAGCAAGTCATCATAAGATGTTTTCGACTTTACACATACAGCTAATATCGTAAACTTCATCGTCGAGTAGGCTTTTCTCGCCTCATCTCCCAACGTCTAAGCTGGATGTTACCAATTAACGAAAAAAAATTCCTTTTTCAGTTCCTACTATTAGCTCACACTCTCTATATATTTATCTTGATAGAATTTTCAAATCGTTTATAAAATACATTTTAAAGCATTCAATTGAGCTGAAATTTTATATACATGATTATTTGGGATGACAATACAATAATTTAATTATAATTAAAAAAATTAATTGATTAAAACTAATTCTTCAAATAATTACAAATACAGCCACGTTGGCATCATTTTTGGTGACTTAGCGATTGTTTTGGCGACTTGTGTCAAAACTTGAAAAGGTTTTTTTCTCACATTTTAAAGCGCTCATTTGAGCTGAAATTTTCAATACACTATTGGGGTGGATCCTAGACAAGCACACTGCTTGGCGATAAAAAATTTGGCGCCAAATTTTTGGCGATAAAGCTTACAATATGGCAACCCTTCCGGATTGTCCAGTCCGGTGGCTAAAATATGGTAACCCTAAAACCGGTCAACCCAAAAAAATCGGGTGAAAAGTGGACATCGTTCATTTTCGCCCTTGACCCTGCTGCGACAAGTCGAGTTCGACCTTGCTCATACTTTCTTCCCCACGTGTTCCGATTTTAGGCTTGATTGATACGATAATTTAATTATAATCAATTAAAATTAATTTTGACTGAAACTAATTATTTAAAGAATTACAGATACAGCCATGTTGGTTTACATTTTTAGCGACTTGGATCAAAACTTTACAAAAAAATTTTCTCGCGTTTTAAAGCATTCAATTGAATTGAAATTTTATATACATGATTGTTTTGGATGACAATACGATACTTTAATGATAATTAATAAAAATTAATTACCATTTAATGTTGCGATTCTGTTATATGTATATACATATTTATATTAATTGTAACTATTTAATAAAAAGTATCTAAAATAAAATTTTTCTTTGTTGATCTAAGTAGGAATAGACTTAATTTTTTTTTACATTATTTGTGTGTGTGTGTGTTTCATTTTCGTTTCACTTCTTAAAACTTTCGTATAGAGGACTCTATATCTGCCCTTTGAAATCCATTCAATTCCTGATTGGCATGAAGGGATCCCAAATACAGCCCACTCGAACACTGTCCCCAATACTATTAGTTCCTTTAATACTGACCCATTCCCTTTTGAGGAGTGGATCGAGATAGAGCTAATGCACCCATATAGTTTTTTGTAATGCAAAGCCAGCGCCATCTGTTCTCCAAAATATTATTTATTTTTGTTAATTTATATATCTCATGATTATTTATCAAACCTCAGTTTAATGTGCAATTAATTTAGTTGATGAAAAATAATTTTTTGTTTTATTAAATAAATATGACTGAAAAAGTCAAATATATTGAATTATGTAAATTTCATTAAAATATCTACACTTTTGCTTTGCGTGAAGAAAAATTAAAAAGCATGAAATATTAGAAATATAACCTTAATTTATACAGTACATGTAAATTAATTCACCTAGATTCAATTTCTATTCTTTTTTTCAAAAGAATGTCGACTTATCAAGTAGTTATTTAAAAGTACCCTTTAAATATAATCACGAGATCAAATATAATCACCAGAATATCATATTTTAATTGTATATTTATGCCAGTAGTTAATTGTTTTTTATATTTATATAGTCGAGGATTCCATTATTGTAATTCTTTTACTATAGTGCTCCTCAGTGGCGCACACAGGTATTTTTCAAAGGGGGAGGGGTCCGAGGTCGAAAGTTCATCCTTCTTGTATCATGCTCCATTTGATTTTGTCGGTTTTGGGGAACAAAACACAGTAAAAAACTAATTATTGAATAGATAATTAGCATTAATTAATAAAATTAATCATTAATAACAAATACTTAATTAAATTTTACGTACTATATTCTTAGAATTATAATCAATTGGAAAAAAATCAAGGGCTTGGGGGTGTCCGGACCCCCAGGACTCCCTCCCTTGTGTGCGCCACTGGTGCTCCTCCATTTTTTAAATGCCTTTTCAAACAGAAATGGCGAGTGAAGACTTGATCACAAAATTAGCAGATTAAGTCTCTGCTATGCACATTCATTTCAGCTTCCATTTAAGAAAACAATAATTATGAAAAAGTTGATTACAGAAAATAAAAAAAAAACAAATTGAGACGAATTAAAATAACAAGAAAGATTATAAAAAAATTAACAAAAAAAAAAAAAGCAAAAAATAACAAGAAACCAAAAGTTAAAATTATCCAAAATGTAAATAAGAGCTTCAGCAAAAATCGTTCGAATAATACAGCGATACAAAAATAGCAAGGCTATTCAATTATTTTTGTTTCTATATTGCGTAACAGATGGCGCTAGCATTGCATTAAAAAACTATCTGGGTGCATTAGCGCTGTCTCGATCCACTCCTCCCTTTTGGCCCCACGTGTCCAGAGTTCCATGGATGCGCCATAAATCGGTGTGCCTTTCCGTCGCATAATACACAATTCCTTCCTCCTTACGATATATGTCCATCATTTCTACGTGTTATATGAAACTTAAATGAATTGAGACTGTTACTGCTAACAACTGGCGCGTCTCATATACAGTGGGTGATCGGTTAACGAACGTAATCCGTTCCAAGACTATGTTCGCAATCCGAATTGTTCGTTAACCGATCATCGATTCACCATAGACATCTATGTGAAATCGATTAATTCGTTCTGGAGACCCTAAAAATTAAATTTTAAAAAATGTATAATTAAGTTTTTAAAAAAATAATACATACATATAGTCTTGCATATTAATCAGTCCTTTTCATGTTTTGCTTATGGGATGCTGAAGAACATGTCCAATGTCGATTGCTTTTCTCTCTTTTTCAGGATTTTCCGGAAGTAATTAATAGCATTGTCGTTGTAAAGATCCCCAACCCTACTGACATCAGCTTGGTTTGAGTGCCATTCTAAGACCATTGCTCTGACAGCATCCCACTTTTTCAAAAGATCTTTAATGGCAGATGTCGGCATTGGTTTTCTTTCGTCTTCCTCTTGTTCAGAAGGGGACGCATTTCGTTGTGTTGCTTGGTGTTCTTCATTCAAAATTTCTTGGAGTTCTTCTATCGTCAGTTCATCTTCTGTGTCATCCTCGTTCACCTCCAATTCCAGATCTCTAGCAGTTGTCAAAATTTCATCCATAATTTCAGGGGTGTCTCCCTGATCACCTCCGAATATGTGTTCGTTGTCCAAACGCAAAACAATCTTTCTTGAAAGTGTTCGTTAACCGCTTTGTTCGTTAACTGATCACCCACTGTATTGCTCGTTTTGAAGGAAGAAGCCTATTTGGAGAGATATCAAATTCAAAATTTATCTTCTTAAAATCTTATTTAAATTTAACTTTCTTCTATTTTTAATATTATACGCTGCATCACACTTCGGTGTACCAATAGGACTCGCTCCACCCTAGCTATAAAAGATTTCTACTAGTCTCCAAGACAACCAATCCTGAGCCAAAGCAGTCACTCACAGCAGCCAATGAGATGCCTCTCAGAGCGCCACTTTCAGCCTCTCCCTTTTCTTCTCCACCTAGGCGAAGTTTTTCGTCTACCTCGTAGCTCTTCCCTTTCGACTCAATCAATGGCTTTTCTTTCGATCCAATCAATGGCTTTTCTTTCGATCCAATCAATGGCTTTTCTTTCGATCCAATCAATGGCTTTTCTTTCGACCAATAAAACGGTTCTCACTCATCATCAGGAAAACTACAATTAAAAGCAACAACGTAAACTTCCCATGATAAAGACTGAAGGATCGCTACGTGACCCAAGTGCCTAATGACGTCAGCATCAACAAAGAAGCTCTTCACAGTGGCGCACACAAGGGGGGTCCTGGGGGTCCAGACCCCCTCCCCCCCAAAGCACTTGATTTTTTCCGATTGACTATAATTCTAAGTATCGTAAAATTTAATTAAGTATTTATTATTAATGATTAATTTTATTAATTAATGCTAACTATTTATTCAATAATTAGTTTTTTACTGTGTTTTGTTCCCGAAAACCGACAAAATCAAAAGGAGCATGATACAAGAATGGTGAACTTTCGACCCCGGACCCCCCCTTGAAAAATTCCTGTGTGCGCTACTGGCTCTTTATTTACTCTTTTAGTCAGGAGTACAGGGAAACAAAAAAAAAAAAAAACCTAGTAGACAGCTAGTCTTCCAAGAAGCTTTCAACATGAGTTTAAAAAATGCGAATGCCATGTCTGAAGCATAAACAATCTCATTTTAAATCTAGTTGTAAGAGTAAATGGAAGGCTCCTTACAAGAAGACAGCCAGCTCTGAAAAGAAAAATGACCAGTGGCGTTCTAACGCATTGGGTAACCGAGCACAGGTCTAAAGCTTCGTCTCGTTCTCAACAGGACCTCAATAAAATCATGATCCGTCAAATGTTATTCCCGGACATATTCTACGAAAAACTGGAAATTTCGAAGTATATGCCAGCTGGTAACAGTGGCAAGAATGCAATATTATGTCCGTGTCTAGTTAGTGAGTGAATATTAACGTCGCACTGTTCAGCTACACGAGGGCTTTTGGTGACGGACATCGTCATTTTGAACTATGGTCAAGAGACGAGGACGACACCTGAGCTGGCACTCCTCCCTCCCTCTCCTAACTGCCACACCACACCAGCGGAAGGACGTTTGACCTCTCGACAGATTTAGCGTGTATCGCTCCCCTACACGGCGGGTCTTTAATGGTAATAGGCTCGAACTCATGACATGCCAATCATGATCCGATACCTTGACTACTGGGCTACCGCAGCCCTATGTCCGTGTCTAGACCTAGATCTACCATTATACACCATCACTACTCATTCACTCGGAAGGAGGTAGTCGTTAGAGTCGCTTTGTGCCTAAATTTCTGAAACTGTGAAATTCATGCACATTTGTTACAATTTGTATAAGTATTTGAAATTACGAGAACGAGGACTTAAAAGGGTCAAAGATGGGGCCAGCTTTTGCGTAGAAATCCACGCGTCTCAAGATATTTTAAGACGTCGTTAAAAATAACAGTTAGTTGAAAAATGTAGATGATTTGGCAATTGAGATATCCTCTTCAGCACGAACTGACGGTAGACCACCATAATCTTTATTAGAACTTGGCAACAGCACCAAAAAGGTAAAAGAAAAGAAAAAAATGCAATCATTTAATTACTTCGTAGTGTGTGATTGTGTATGCTTTATTTTAATATACAATTTTATTGAATGCTTATTATTTTTGGGAGGACAATTAAAGTATTCGGACTCTTTACACCTGGACATTTTCAATAGTTTGGTTTGAAAAACTTTATTTTCCTCAATTTTGAGCCATGGTCAGATGGAAGTATAGAAGATATCTCACTACCCGCCAACTAAAGGCTTTGAGATCTAGTTTAATTGGATGCATAGTAACCCGCGTTTTTATGCACGAAAAACATTCAGTAGGTTCAGATTTCCATTTTGCAATTCAGCATGAATGTCAATGAACACTTAAAATTACTAAAGCTCTAAATTCACAACCTGGGCTATATATATATAACACCACGGTGTTTTGGAAGTATTCAACAAAGCAACTGACGACAAAACAGAGAATATAAATGTAAATGGCAATACAATTTTTAATTTTTTTGAGAGGGTTCAGCAACAAAAAGTTTTTAAAAGGATTATTTCTGTTGTTCTCGTCTCTCTTTTTACAAGAGAGAAGTGAATAATTTTAAAAATTCATTTCGAAATGCATTGGTGTAGCTAGACTTTAAGGGAACCTGTCATAATTTCTTGAGGGCTCTTTTCGGAGACCCTTTAACATTTTACGAGTTTTTGCTTACACATGTTGGGGCCTCTGTAGCTTGGGGGCCCCGCATCATTGATACAGCAGTAGCTATCCCCTAATTTGTAGGTTAAATGTGCTCCTAAAGGGCTTTCTATCATAGAAGTGGTAAAGCGGGCAGTCCAGCCAATGCAAAAGTAAACTCAGAGTTTCATGGGAAGCTTATAAACCGGTTAATTGTCACGTCGAAACTGTCAAAAGGATAACTTGATTTGATATTATTTCAATTTACGCCTCACTGTAAAGCAACACGAGGGCTACTGGTAACGGACATCGTAATTTTGAACCACTGCCTAGTGATGATCACAATGAGTGGCGCACACAAAAAAGAGGGAGGGGGCCACGGGTCCGGACCCCTCCCATAACCTAAGATTTTTTTCCGATTATTGATAATCCTATGTATAGAGTTCATAAAATTAATATATATAACTGAGTATTTGTTATTAACGAATTATTTTATTATGCAATGCTAAATATTAATTCAATAATTTATTTTTTACTGTCTTTTGTTCCCCAAATCGACGAAATCAAAATAATATGTTTGGCGGGACGTATTGAACTATGATACGAAAATGGTGGAGCTTCCTATACTAGAGCTTGCCTTACTTCGCCAGTTTAAATAGCCACTCTCATTAACATAAATCACTGGTTTTTTTTTTCTTTAGCGATTTTATAAATATACAGTTGTTAAGAAATATGTTTCCCCAGAGGATTAATAAAAGGCGTATATTGAACCCGTTACAAATCACGTTCTAAACTCAAGTTGCCAAATCGCGCCCTCACCCAATTGCATATTCAGACTACACTGGAATAACAGAATATTAGGGCCACCCTGCAAAGTCAGGTTTTGGGACCCAAGGCTGGATCTTACAAAGGACTGCAAAACCAAAATATAACATACCTTTGGGGCCCCCTAGAGTCTTGTCCCCCCTCCCCCGCCATCCTGGGGGGTTGTACGTAACGCCACTGACAGACTACTTTCTTGGAAGAATTGTATTTTAGATTACATTTAAAGAAACGTTGACATACGCACCGAGATGTAATCTTCACGCTAAAAGTGCAAATATGTAGTTCTATGGGAAGGATTTGAAACCCCCCATAACTCTACCATCCTTGTGTACGCAACTGCCTATCCCTTGTTAACTTAAATTTTCTGATTAATCCGTCAAGAACATTTTGGTATTGCACAAACAGAGCAAGATATTACGTGCATTTTATGATTTTTGTTTCATTTATTCGATTTCTCTCGAGTGAGTGCGTGAATATTAACGTCGCACTATTCAGCTACGCGAGGGCTTTTGGTGACAGACCTCATAATTTTGAACCATGTGATCAAATGACGAAGACCATACCCGAGTTAGCACTTCCCTCTCTTGATTTCCTCACCAATGGGAGGACATTTCAACCTCGGAATACACTCTATAACAAACACGAGTTGTCCGATCAAGACAAAAATTGGTGGGTAGAAAGATTATGTACGGAATAGAAAATGATTAAAATTTCAGAAAAATTGAATGATTTATGTCAGAGTTACGTAGTTACAAAGCAATAAGCTCAATAAGGTGTTGATCCATCTCTAGCCTGAATGCAAGCGGCCACACGACGGGTTTTAGAATGATAAAGCACCCTAATGGTCTCCTGTGGTATTTCTTGCCAAATTTGCTCCAATCATTGGGCAAGGTCATCAACATTCCATGGTTGATAAAGTCGCCTTCCAATCACATCTCGGACATGCTCTATTGAAGAGAGATCTGGCGATCAGGCTGTTCAGAGAAGTGTTTGACAAGCTGCAAGACACAGTTCATAGCAACACGTACCGCATGTAGTCTGACCTTATCTTCTGAAAAATAAGGCCAAGGTACTGGAAAAGGAACGGTAGCAAAACAGTTCTCAGAATGTCGTCGACGTACCGCTGTGCTGTAAGTGTGCCTCTAATGACGACCTAAGGAGTCCGGCTGTCAAAAGAAATGGCACCCCAGACCATAACTCCTAGTTGTGATAACTCCTCCATAACTTCTGTGGCGTGCAATAATGAAAGCAGGATCGGCACGCAGCCCTGGGCGTCTCCAGACACGTCTTCGATGATTGTCAGAACACATTTGGAAACGAGACTCGTCGCTAAATACTATACGTCCCCAGTCAGCATGATTTCAACCTGATCTAGCCATGCACCACCATAATCTGGCTCGACAGTGTTCAGGCGTAAGTGGCAGGTGGCGTAGCGCTTGGTACAAGCGTAAATTTCGCTCTATCAGAGATCTGTGAATGGTCATGGTGGATACTCACGTGTGGGTCGCACGTCTGATGGTTGATAATGATGAATCAGGCACTGTGACAGTTGATCTGACAATCAATCTGTCCTCCTAATCTGCTGTGGCCCTAGGTCGATCACTACAATCATGACGCTGAAATCTGCCAGTGTCCACCCATTCTTGTCAGCATCACTTCGACCCATATGACGAGCGATTCTCCGATTAGTCTAATCTGCCTATTTCAATCCAATGAGACACGACCTCTTTCAAACTCGGACAGTTGCTCATAATGAGCTCGAATCCTGCACCATTCATTTTTTTTTCAGTCGTTTGATGGAATCCTAAATCGCAATGCAATAGAAATTTTGATATTCATATTGAAAATCGCTTCATATAGAGACGCCCGCTGAGTGCGCAGTTCCAATGGGCTGTAGTTCCCGCTATTCATTTTTTTTTTCGTTGGACACCAAATTTTAATCATTTGCATGTTCGGTACATATGTCTTTGCATACGAAATTTCACATTCCAATCGGACAACTCCTTCTTGGTGCATCGTTTTTTTTTTTTGTTATAGAGTGTATTTAGTGTGTATCGGCCCCCCTGCATGGCGTGAACTAGGCACTAGGCTTGAACTCATGACATGTCAGCCACGAGCCAGCTACCGCACACAAAAAAGTAATTCCTAGCTTGTTTTTTTTTTTCTTGCATTTTTTAAGAAATATTTATATCTTGCATTTCTTAAAATACATCGATCATATAGGATCACACACTTTTTCCCTGCAATTATACTAACACATCAAATAAAGTCAATACAAAAACAACACCGATTCAAAACAGTATCCCCCTTTTATCTCAGCGCTGGTATTGTCTCTTGCAACACCTGTTTGCGCGATTCTATCCTAATAAAAAAACAGTTTCGCGTGAGCAATTCTTCCACCTGCTTCTCTCTAGAAAGAAACAGGTGCGCGGATCGTAAAGAAAAAAAGGAAAAAGAACCCATTCGATTGTGACCAGTTCCGCATCAGCACCTTACCTTTTCATGTCGACAGAGGTCGCCAGGTGTGCCGAGCTAATGGCCGACGTGACCCCTTTAGATGGCTGGCTACGTCCCCACCCCACCCAAAAAAGTGTTCATTTCATATGTTTTTGATTCTAATCGGACTGCTGGATTTCGTGGAAACCCTTTACTTCGTTTCTGTCGGGCTGAGTTGTTTTTTTCTTCGACGAATTATGATTTTTATCGGTGGGAAAAATATCAAGAAATCCTTGAGTGCGCCGCGGCCATTCTTTCGCCTTTTTCACGAAGAACGGAATTGAGAGCAAGGACCTCGATTAAAGCAAACAATGGTTCGAATCCGGTCATTTTTTGGCGAGGGAGGCTTCATTCCAAGGACAGAGATTGGCCATTGTGTTTTCGATCTGGCCGAAAGCCGAATCTGGAGAAGTAACAATGAAGTGAAGGGAGCTGAGGAGAAAAATAAGTTGTAATAAAAATTTGAATGTTTTGATGTTTCTTCTAATTGAAAAGGTTTTCGAGCTTTGAGCTGTTATCGCCTTTCTTCAATGACATTGTTAAGAGAAAATTGAATGTCTGGAAGAAAATATTAAATCTTTTTTTTTTAAAGTATAAATTTGTATGAATTTTAATTCGCGTAAATGCTATACAAATATTCTAAGAATAAAATCTTTGTATGCTTCTTAGAACAGATAGAGGTATTGAGCCCTCGGTCTTTTTGTGGTAAAATAATGAATTTTTGCCAAGGTACGACAGGTCTAATTCTTCATAATTCAACTAAATGTGGAACCAACAGCAACCGTATTGCACTTTTAAATCTAATTCAACTTCAAATTGAAACATGGTTCTAAAAAATTGTGTCTTGTTTACTTGTTTGCTAAACATTTTTCGCGGTTCCCCTTATCTATCTGACTGAAAAACCCACTAGTATTCATGGTCAAAAGCTCATGGAAGACGTGTCATAAGTTCCTGCCCTAGAGAGTTGCTGAAGATTCCCTCTCATAGTCCTCCCATTGATGTGATGTGATGTGATGACTTGAATAGGGAGTAGCTCAGGTGTCGTCCTCGTCACTCTACTGTGACTCAAAATTATGAGGCCTGTCGTCAACAGCCCTCGCATTTCTTTATAGTGTAATGTTAATGAACACTTTTTTAAAGATTTACTAACCACAGCCAATGAGCCTCGTTGTTTTTAACCATGGCACAGACGTGGTCAGTGGCGTAACGTACTACCCCGCAACCCCACATCGCGGAGGAGGGCCAAAGATTTTAGGGGACCCAAAGTCTATGTTATGTTATGGTTTTGCAATCCTTTGTAAGATCCGGCTTGGAGCTCAAAACCTGACTCTGCAGGGTAGTTTTAATATTCTTCGTTACGCCACTGGACGTGGTGGACACATGAATTGGTGTTTCTTTTTCCTCAGTAGCACCAATATGGAGACCAATAAATGAGGTAAAGTACATCAGTACCTTTAAACACCATCTTTGGAAGATTGCAATCCAACGGTGACGAAACCAAACAACTAGAGCCCCTATTTTCACCATTGGTGTATTGAACGTTTTGGGTGTCCACTCCCCCCTCCCCGATACAACGGCCGCGGTAATCGAGTGGTCATGGTTGCGAATTCATGGCCTGTATTGCGTCTGTCGAGTCGTGGACTCAAGTACTAGTGCTACCGAAGACCTGCCGTGTAAAGGAGCTGATGCATGTTAATATCAAGGCTGAAAATCCTCCCACTGGCGTGGTGTGGAGGCTTGGAAAGGGGTTTGACCTCACTTGACCATGGTTCAAAAGTATGAGATCCGTAGGGACGTCTTAAGGCATGGACCAACTGGACCCGGGCCCAGGACCATGGTCTCAATAGGGGTCTCGTCTCGTTCTCGACTTAAGATTATGATTCGAATAATTTCAATAGTCAAATGTTATTTCCGGTTGTATTCTCCGAAAAACTGGGAATTCCGTACTATATGTCAACTGGTTACATGTGAAAACCTTCCTCCATGTATAGGCCAAGACCTACCACCATACACCCTCATTACTCATTTAGTCAAAAGGCGGCAGTTGGTCGAGCCGGTTTGTGCGATTGTAAATCTTGCACATCTATTCGTTTCGAGTTATTGTTTGTACAAGTATTTGACAACGTATGCTATGTACTGTCTACTTTTAAAGATCATAAGTGGAGCCTCCATTTGTATACTGGCCCAAGGCCTACATTTGTGTAGGGGCCCAGGGCCTCAAGAAGTCTTAAGACGTCCCTGGAGATCCACTGTCAATAACCTTCGTGTTGCATTAAGGAGTGATTATTTATTGGCGTCATTAGTGCGTATCGGAGAATATTAGGGGCCTCCTGCAAAATCAGGTCTTAGGCTCCATGGTGGATCTTACAAAAGATTGCAAAACCATAACATAATATATTCTTAGGGCCCCCTAGAATCCTACTTCCCCCCCCTTTTGCGATGCGCCACTGACGTTACATTATAAAACTACTTCATAGTCAGGGGCGTCTTAAGATTTCTAGAGGCCCTGGGCCCGATCACACCAAAGTAAGCCCTGGGCCCCTACACAAAAGTACAGAGTGTTTTTTTTCTGGTATAGAAGTTTAAGTTGGCATTACTTTCCAAGATGGCGACCGATTTAACAGCTGTCAAGTGATTTATTCTCAGTTTGGTTTGGCAATTCATCATGAATAGACTCACGCCTGAACAACGCTTTCAAATTGTGCTATTTTATTTCGAAAATAATGGTCGCGCGCGATTTTCATAAGCGAATTTTGTTTAGCGATGAAGCGCACTTCTGGTTGAATGGCTACGTCAACAAACAAAACTGCCGCCTTTGGAGTGAAGCTAATCCACAAGTGTATGTCGAAACACCGTTACATCCAGAAAAACTGACTGTTTGGGGCGCTTTATGGGCTGGTGGAATCCTTCTTCAAAAACGATGAAGGCCACAACGTTACAGTCAATGGTGATCGGTATAGAGCCATGATTACTAACTTTTTCATTCCTGAATTGAACAATCATGATGTCCAGGAGCTGTGGTTCCAACAAGACGGCGCAACATGTCACACAGCTCGTGCCACAATCGTTTGAAAGACACGTTTGGTGACCGCCTAATTTCACGTTTTGGACCTGTGAATTGGCCTCCAAGATCTTGTGATTTAACACCGCTAGACTATTTTCTTGGACGTCCAGATTGGACTACATCCGAGCCAGCCGTGGCAGTCCTATGCCAGAAATCCTATTTAAAATGTAATGCCACAAGATTATCTTTCGAATAAAAAAAAATTCATGTCAATCGAATAATACATCGTTGTTTTATTGCAATTTAAAGTTCTATACCTCTAAAAAAAAACACCCTTTAGGTCCCGTCTAAAAATAGACAGTACATAGCATAAGTTGCAGCATAGAAGTAATGATTGAATGAGTCATGATTATGTAGAGTGGTAGGCCTCGGCCTTTACATGGACGACGGCCATCACGCTTAGCCAATTGACCATTCGTCCGAAATTCCCAGTTGTTCGGAGAATAAAACCGGAAATAACATTTGACCCTTTGAAATTATTCGAATCTCATGATCTTATTAATGCTGAGTTGAGAATGAAACGGGGGCCCCATTGTGGCCGAGGCCCTGGGCTCAGTTGGCCCATGCCTTAAGATGTCCCTGTTCGTAGTACGTGGAATAGAATAATTTATTGCTTCTTATGTTGCATTTTGATGCAACATGAGGGCTATTGGCAATGGATTTCTTAGTTCTGAACCAAAACCAAGCGATGAAACAACGCCTGAAATGATACCCCCGAAAAACTTCACACCAAAGCGAGGAGTTAGAACAGGGGTACTCAACCTTTATTTCTGCTGGGCCGCATACATATGTCAGCCATTTCACGCGAGTCGCAACATGAGGTTAAAGGGTGAGGGATGCTTTAGGATCAAGATAACATTGGAATTTTAAAATGTGAAAAATTAATCAAAATATTACAATTCTTTTGTTTTACTTTTTTTAATTATTTTTTTTATATTTTTTACTTTTGTCCCTAACACGAAATTAAAAGAATTTAAGAAACATTCTTCCACAATTTTTCCACCAGTATATAAACGGTTTCATATCATTAACAACAATAATGTAACAAACTTCATAGGTTGATTGAATTGATTGAATATTAACGTCGCACTGTTCAGCTACACGAGGGCTTTTGGCGACGGACCACGTAATTTTGAACCATGGTCAAGTGACGTGGACGACACCCGAGCTGGCACCCCCTCTCCTAACTACCACACCACACCAACGGGAGGACGTTTCAGCTCTCGACAGATTTAACGTGCATCGCTGCCCTACACGGCGGGTCTTTAGTTGTACTGGGCTCGAACGCGTGACAAAGCAAGCCACAGTCGGATACCTATACCACTCGGCTACCGCGGCCTACAAACTTCATAGGATGTCTTTGTTAGTGCTGTGACATTACCACTGACATAACACTTTAGTGCAGCTTCAAAGAATATTCAATAAAACCTATTTATCACCTCTCGAAAGAGTTGGAGGAAAAATGTCATTGAATGATTCCTGTTTATTGGTATTTTTTAAAATTCAGCACTTTCGTGAGAAATGAAACACATAAGTACTGATCCATGTTGGTTGGGTTTTTTTCTACAACACAGTCAACCTCCAAATCGTTCGAATATTTTTCGCTTGTAAGGTATGAAAGATTGTTAAAAATTAGCTCCACCCATAAAATTGCCGCTAAAATATTCGAACTGTTGCCTGTTATCACTAATCGTAACCGTTACAAATAGAAAAAGAATATCAATTCGAAGCCGTACGGCATCAATGGCAAAAAAAGCAAAATCGATGTATTTGATTTCTTGTCAAAGAATTTCCCACCAAATTTTTAATACATTGTTCTTAAATAAGGGAATTTCTCAGAGCAAAGGGTCAGGACCGGGCCACATAAAAGGATTCGGTGGGCCGTAGGTTCAGTATCGCTGAGTTAGAACCTCAACAGATTTTTCGTGCATCACCCTCTCTACACCGTGTTTTTCAGTGGTACCAAGACTCCACAGACACAATGCAGGCCATTAGTTCGCGACCATGACCACGCATTCACCTCAAAAACGTTGGGAAAAAATTACGAAGACTGAGATGAATCACTCTTGCATTGTTTTATTCTTACAGAAAATGTTTGTTTATTATTTTTTTTTCACGGCATAGAGAGCGATGTCTTGACACATGCTATGGACAAAGCGTAGGTGATAGATCTCGCTATGCACTATTAATCATCCCTATTCAGTGCATCAGATATGGTCGCAGGTGCTTCGACTTAAGGAAGTTTGTCTTTCTTTCCTTTTCGACATTAGTAGCTAGTCAACTTGAACAAGGAAAGAGGATGGATGAATAGTTACGAAATAAATGCAGACTTTTTGGCTAATTTCGTTCTTTGTACAGATAAACGATTCAGATGAATAATTAAAATTTAACGACTGTTTCGAAATAATTTACCTTAAAATGTACTCGGGAGCTTTATATGCCGTAAAGTATGGCGTATAACACGCACTTTTAACACAAAAAACACACACACACAAGTAATAAAAAAAAAAATTTAAGTAAATTCCTACTTAGATCAACAAAGAAAATTTTTTATTTTAGCTACTTTTTATTAAATAGTTACAATTAATATAAATATGTATATAAAGGGTGTTATTTTTAGAGATATATAACTTTAAATTGCAATAAAACAACGATGTATTATTCGATTAACATGAATTTTTTTTTTATTCGAAAGATAATCTTGTGGCATTACATTTTAAATATGATCAAGCAAGGCGTAGATTCGTCGAAAGGGCCCAAAACGAGGTTGCCGTTGTTCCCGATTTTCATAAGAGAATTTTGTTTAGCGATGAAGCGCACTTCTGGTTGAATGGCTACGTCAACAAACAAAACTGCCGCATTTGGAGTGAAGCTAATCCACAAGTGTATGTCGAAACACCGTTACATCCAGAAAAACTGACTGTTTGGTGCGCTTTATGGGCTGGTGGAATCCTTCTTCAAAAACGATGAAGGCCACAACGTTACAGTCAATGGTGATCGGTATAGAGCCATGATTTCTAACTTTTTCATTCCTGAATTGAACAATCATGATGTCCAGGAGCTGTGGTTCCAACAAGACGGCGCAACATGTCACACGGCTCGTGCCACAATCGATTTATTGAAAGACGCGTTTGGTGACCGCCTAATTTCACGTTTTGGACCTGTGAATTGGCCTCCAAGATCTTGTGATTTAACACCGCTAGACTATTTTCTGTGGGGCTATGTCAAGTCATTGGTCTATGCGGATAAACCACAAACGCTTGACTATTTGGAAGACAACATTCGCCGTGTTATTGCCGATATACGGCCACAAATGTTGGAAAAAGTCATCGAAAATTGGACGTCTAGATTGGACTACATCCGAGCCAGCCATATGCCAGAAATCATATTTAAAATGTAATGCCACAAGATTATCTTTCGAATAAAAAAAATTCATGTCAATCGAATAATACATCGTTGTTTTATTGCAATTTAAAGTTCTATACCTCTAAAAAAACACCCTTTACATAGCACAGAATCACAATATTAAGTGGTAATTAATTTTTATTACTTATCATTAAAGTATCGTATCGTCATCCAAAACAATCGGGTCTATAAAATTTCAGTTCAACTGAATGCTTTAAGAGAAAAAAAAACCTTTTCAAATTTTGACACACAAGTCGCCAAAAGTGATGCCAACGTGGCTGTATTTGTAATTCTTTAAATAATTAGTTTTAATCAATTAATTTTTATTAATTATAGTTAAATTATTGTATTGTCATCCAAAATGATCATGTATATAAAATTTCAGCTCAATTAAGTGCTTTAAAATGTGTTTTATTAACAACTGAAAATTCCACCAAGATAAATAAATAAACATATAGAGGGTAAGATAATAGTAGGAATTGAATAAGATCGAAAATTACGGGTACGCGTTATACGCCGGGTATAAAAATGATAGTTTCAGAAATAAAAAAATGAGCATAAGAAAATTAGACTTCTACTTATATCGAAACACTGCTTATATTTTTAAGAAATGACATTCCTTATGAAATTCATGGGCTGTAGTTCTAGAAGTATATTATTTTTTTTCTAAAAACTTGCAATAGTACCTCGAATAAATGACTGCAAAACATAAGAACAATGCATTCATACATTTCAGGTTTCTTCGTAAAAAACGGAGTACGCGTTATAAGGCGAATGTTCCTAAAAATTAAAAATTGCAGTTTGAAAGTATGGGTGCGCATTATACGCCGGATTTTACGGTATATGTAAACATTTTGAAATATATTGCTTTATTCATCATTTTTTACGAGGATGGGAGAGAGGCAATAGCATAACGTAGGATGTTAGGGCTCCCCTGCAAAGTCAGGTTTAGGGCCCCCAACCGGACTTTACAATGGGTACGCTCTTAACGTTAGTCAGGATTCGGGCCCCAAACCGGACCTTACAATGGGTACGCTCTTAACGTTAGTCAGGTTTAGGGCCCCAAACCGGACCTTACAATGGGTACGCTCTTAACGTTAGTCAGGTTCGGGCCCCAAACCGGACCTTACAATGGGTACGCTCTTAACGTTAGTCAGGTTTGGGGCCCCAAACCGGACCTTACAATGGGTACGCTCTTAACGTTAGTCAGGATTCGGGCCCCAAACCGGACCTTACAATGGGTACGCTTTAACGGCCCCAAACCGGACCTTACAATCAGGGTACGCTCTTAACGTTAGTCAGGATTCGGGCCCCAAACCGGACCTTACAATGGGCACGCTCTTAACGTTAGTCAGGATTCGGGCCCCAAACCGGACCTTACAATGGGTACGCTCTTAACGTTAGTCAGGATTCGGGCCCCAAACCGGACCTTACAATGGGTACGCTCTTAACGTTAGTCACCGGATTCGGGCTCCCCAAACCGGACCTTACACAATGGGTACGCTCTTAACGTTAATCAGGATTCGGGCCCCAAGGGCCTCAAACCGGACCTTACAATGGGTACGCTCTTAACGTTAGTCAGGTTTCGGGCCCCAAACCGGACCTTACAATGGGTACGCTCTTAACGTTAGTCAGGATTCGGGCCCCAAACCGGACCTTACAATGGGTACGCTCTTAGCGTTAGTCAATGGGTACGCTCTTAACGTTAGTCAGGATTCGGGCCCCAAACAATGGGTACGCTCTTAACGTTAGTCAGATTTAGGGCCCCAAACCGGACAATGGGTACGCTCTTAACCTTAGTCAGGATTCGGGCCCCATAGAATCCAAGGCTCCCCAGCGATGTGGGGTTGCAGGGGTGTACGTTACGCCACTGGAGGGGAGGGTGTTTTGTGTTTCACACTTTAACGTTTATACAATTGTTTCACTTCCTTTATATTTTTAGTTTCATTACATATTCGAAAGCACATTTATTTTAATTTAAACTTACGGCCGCATTATTCATAAGGTAGATTAGAATCGAGTTTAAAAAGAATTGCAAAAATTATTAACTAATTAATTATTTCATACCGTTTATTGTTCATTCTGATTTGACTTCATTTTTTTCGTACTATTGGTGCCGAACCTCGCAATTTTGAGTCGTAGATCAGTGAAATGGTACCTCACCTTCTAACTTCCACATCACACGGTATGAGCACTTAGAATGCAAAAAAAAAAAAAAAAAAAAAACTTACACTTAACACGCAACAACTTTCATGATTCTGTCGTCGCGGTGACCAAATAGCCATGGTCGCTAACTCGTAATGGATGTTGCCGGATCTTGAGTTCGAATCCTGATGCCCCCGAAGGCCTGCTATGTAGAGATGCCGATAAACTTAAAATCTATCAAAGCTCTCGAGTTGACGCTGTGTTATACTTAGGTGAGTGAGTGAGTGAGTGAATATTAACGTCACACTGTTCAGCTACACGAGGGCTTTTGATGACAGACCACGTATTTTTGAACCATAGTCAAGTGACGTGGATGACACCTGAGCTGGCACCCCCTATCCTAACTACCGCACCAATGGGAGGACGTTTGAGCTCTCGACAGATTTAACGTGCATCGCTTCCCTACACGGTGGGTTCTTAGTGGTATTAGGCTCGAACTCATGACGATCCAATACTCTAACCACTCAGCTACCGCGGCCTATACTTTGGAGAGAGGGTACCAACTGAGGTGTCGTAAACGCTACTTGACCGAGGTTCAAAATTACGAGATCCATCACCAATAGCTTTTGTGTAGCTTTATAATGTGACATTAATGAACATTCCCCCACTCATTATTTTGTGGAGGCTGCGGTAGCCCAGTGTCAAGGTATGTATGGGATCATGGCAGGCATGTCTTGAGTTCGAGCCCAGTACCACTAAAGACCTGCCGTGTAGGAGAGCGATGCACGTTAAATCTGTCGAGAGCTTAAACCTCCTCCCGTTGGTGTGGTGTGGTAGCTAGGAGAGGGAGTGCAGCTCAGGTATCACCCTCGTCACTTGACCATGGTTCAAAATTACGAGATCCGTCACCAAAAGCCCTCGTGTAGCTGAACAGTGCGACGTTAATATTCACTCACTCACTCACTCATTATTTTAAAGTCAAGGTAGACGAGTGGTAACGGTCACAAATTTGAAACCGCTGTTGTTGTGTCATGAGTTCGAGTCCTGATCCATCGAGTGACCGCGCGTCATGGCACGAGATCATAGTTGGCGTGTGCACCGTAGTGCAGGAATGGCAAACCTCATGGATCAACGTGCCATTTTATCTATAGAAATGTTTAATGAGGTACAGACGTGCCGTCAAATAATTTTGACTTGTGATTATTGGGAAAAAAAACTAAATACTGATGGGAGGCCGTCGGTCCCTGATATACAATTTTAATTTTGCATTTGCCCTGTTTACACGCAATAGGGATTAGACAAGAATGTGAGTGCGTCCATGTTCAACGCACTTTATGGCAGGAAAGGTTGTATTCTTAAGCGGACTGTTGAGTCCAATCATAGTGGTAGATTTGACGGTAATGAATCCGTAGCGGATTCTTCGCGAAGTGGTGCGGTCAGCTTTAAAAGCACCGACACGCCATTTCTCGCGGCTTTTTCCCCTTATTTTATATATTTCCAGAAGTACCAACCCGTCTGGAAAGAGAACCCCTTCCCCCGGGGTCATTCCCCATCCTCTCCCTTCTCTCGGATAAGTATCGTTCTTTTTAATATTGTTTTCAGTATGCCTTGATAATAAATACAATTGCTTACCACTATACGACCGGACTGTTAATTTAGTGTAAAGTTAATTTGTCAATACATGATTCTTGTATATTTAATTTTGGTCATGATGCGATGTTAAATACAGGAGACTGGGTTCACAATTAAGAAATTAAATAAGTTAAAATAGCGTCGCATGAATACTAACCATTCTCAAAACTCTTCATTTACTACGAAAAAATACATTTCGTACTCTGTATAGTAGTAATGTTTTAGTAATACGCGTAATACATATTAAATTAACATTACCGACTTGTGTTGTTGCAGGTTAGATGACAAATAACTAAAATTAGAATAACGCAAGATGTTACTTTTAGCAGAATGCATGCTGAGAATTAGAGTCATTTGCAAAAAGGTTTCTAAGCAAGTCTTTAAGGTATCCGACTACCTTCGGAACCGTGATTTTAAAAAAGCGAATAAATGGATAATTTTCATGGTATTTAGTGTCACTCAGATTAGAATAAATGCATAAAATTTCTTAAAGGACATTTTGACAAAAAAAAATTTATTTAAATATAATATTTTGGCAAGAAATTGACTTAGAATAATCTTTTTTCAAAATGTTCTCCATTTGTGAAAAATGGTTCTATTATAATAATATTTTGCCTGTATATACACTGGTGTGCAAAAATTAAGGACGAAGTCGAAAAATTAGCATATCAGCTGAACGAAGAGGCAGAGCGGACAGAAAGACCAATCAGGAGAATAAGTAAGGTGATGTATGGTAGCACATGCGCAGATATGCAGGTAGACTTAATGGGGGAGTGTCTGAGTAGTATAAAGCATGTTGTCGGTGTAAGATCAGTATTTCTGGCAAAGAGATTGCACGCCGTATAGCAGTTAAAATCACACCGAGTTGCTGCCTCAGCGAGAATTGACGAATAATCAATCTGTTAGACGACATCTGGATGCTTTTAACCGAGGTCGAATCATTGGGAAGTTGGAGGAAGGCCGCAGTGTGACAAGTGTGGCTGCAGAGTTCGGAATTGCTCACAGCATCGTTTCACGACTTTGGAGACAATTTCAAACTACAGGAACAGCTATCCGGGGGTTCAGTAGTGGTCGTCTACGAGGAACCACACCCGCAGATGACCGGTACATTGTCTTACAGGCCAGAAGAAACAGGCGGCAGACAGCGGGAGAAATCGCTAGACACACGACACAGGCGACTGGACGACCGATATCGCGTTTTACCGTGGCCAGAAGACTGCACGGTGGTGGTCTGTTTGCACGACGCCCTGTACGGTGTGTACCTTTAACGCCTGCCCATCGGAGAAGGCGTTCTCTGTGGTGCCGGGAACACCGGAATTGTAGAGACAATGAATGGAGACGAGTACTCTTTACAGATGAGAGCAGATTCAGTTTGAGTAGCGATTCTCATCGCATACTCATCTGGAGAGAGCGGGGAAGCCGCAATCATCCCTCGAACATCATTGAAAGGGACAGGTATGGAGGTCGCGGTGTTCTCGTTTGGGGAGGCATCATGCTTGGTAGTCGTACAGACCTTCACATCTTCGACGCAGGTTCAGTCAACGGGACTCGTTATTGTAACGAGATTCTTCTTCCATATGTGTGTTTTTAGAGGCGCTATGGGTCTGCAGTTCCTTTTCATGGACGACAATGCACCATGTCATCGCACAGTAGCTGCCGAACAGCTCTTAGAGAGTGAGGATATTGAACGTATGGATTGGCCGGCACGATCTCCGTATCTCAATCCCATCGAGCATGTATGGGATTTTCTAGGCAGACGCTTGGCAGCTCGTACCTTACCACCAGTAACGATTCGGGAGCTTCGATTGGCGCTGCAAGACGAATGCGCAGCAATGCCTCAACAACTCATTGACACCCTCATTCTCAGCATGGGCAGACGCTGTGAAACCTGCCTAGCAGTCAGGGGAGATCATATCCCCTACTAAAGACCGGATGTTTCTTGCTGGACACCCATCACAGGGATGTTTCGGCCTTCAGTCGCATTGCGCTCCATGCTACTTTTTCAATCAAGCTTCTTTTTATCCCTCTGATTTCTCTTTTAGTAAATGTTGCTTACATTACACATGTCCTTACGTATTGGGGATCTTACGGTATTAAATGTGTTGATTTGGAAAGCTTTTGTACAAAGTTATATTGAAAAAACCGTCTCGTCCTTAATTTTTGCACACCAGTGTAGTTCAGACCTCTCTACAGAGGCTCAACTAGAAGTTTTGAAAAATTCACTCTATTTTCAGAGTTACCACTAATTGAAATAATTATTGGCGTTTGTTTCTTAAAATTGCTCCCCTCTGCTGTCGTAAAATATGAATATAAACCCACTTCTAAATTATATATTTCAAAAATTCTAATTGAGCCTATGTAGAGAGGTCTGAGCTATATACAGGTAAAATATTATTCTAATAGAAGCATTTTTCACAAAAGGAGAACATTTGGAAAAAAGATTATTCTAAGTTACTTTTTTGCCAAAATATTGTAATTAATTTTTTTGTCAAAATGTCCTTAAAACAATTTTATGCATATATTCCAATCTAAGTGACACTAAATATCATGAAAATTATCCATTTATGTTCTTTTCAAAATCACGGTTCCGAACGTAGTTGGATACCTTAATGTTATTTATCACTGAAAATATGACTCACAAGCATAGGCAAATGAAAAAATATGGTTAAAATAGCTTGAGGCAACTTCTTCACACAGTTAAGTGTGTTTGGAATCCGTTACATACATATCCGTTTCAGTAGCGTTACGGAGAACATTTGGGCCCCCTGCAAAGTCAGGTTTTGGGCCCCGAAGTTGGATTTTACAAAGGGGCAGTACTTGGCGGCAGTCGGATTTGGGGGCCCAGGGCAATGCGGGGGTTGCTGGGGTGTACGTTACGTCACTGATCCGTTATCTACTTACCACTGTACCTGAACATAAAACACATAGCACTTTTTTGCCTTAATTAATCATGCCATATTTCTCGATCCACTACGATTGAAATTCTCTGTTACACTTACTATTTTGCACTTTTATTTATTTATTTTTTTAGCTAGCCATGTTAAAAAAAAATAACAGTTAAAAATCGTAAAAAAACACAAATAAACTTTAAGTTACTGTTGTATCAACGAAATTGACTATCTATGCGTAGACAAACTTTGCATCATCAGCAATTGTAGTCCACGACGTAATTAAGGCAACAATAACAAACGAGTGTGCTCCTCGCCACCCCACGACCGATCACTCGCGTTTGTTCGTAAAACTTCGCGTGAACTTTGTTATTTTGAACTAAAATGCAAACACCGTATTGATTGGGGGCGTACCAAAAATATTGTGTCACGTGCCTTCAATGGTAAGCATGCCATTGGTTCGCCATCCCTACCCTAGTGCATCTGAAGACCCACCGTAGGAGCTGATGCCCGTTAAATTTGTCGTCCTCCCGTTGGTTTGGTGTGGTAGTTTAGAGAGGGGGTGCCATCTCAGGTGTCGTCCACGTTACTTGACCATGGTAGAAAATTACGAAGTCCTTCGCCAATAGATCTCATGTTACTTTATAGTGTGACGTTAATAAACACTCATTCACTGATACTACCAAATATGCAATGTAGACGTGCCGATGCAAGTAAAATTTGTTCGGTTCAAAATTCTCACAAGTTGGTTTGGAAATTTAGAAAGTGCTATGTGTCAGCTGAGACGTTTACTTGACTTTGGATCAAAATTACGATGTCCGTCGGCTATAGCCGTCGTGTAGCTTAACAACGTGGTCCTCGTATCAAATGCAGACTGTAATGAAGACCATTTTTTATAAATGGGAAAAAATATTTCTTTTCCTTTTCTCCCATTCGATCAGAATATTTTGGACTAAAATTGCTTTAATACTTTTTTACTGGAGTTGTTTTGATTTCGGAAAAATCTATTACGACAGTCAGCAAATAAATAGCTCTACTTCCATTTCAGAAAAATCTTTTTTCATGTAAAAAAAAATTGACAATAATAATAAACAGGAAATGCCAGCACCATTTCCTCCGCATCTCGGTTCACTTACCATATATAGTCCCATTACCCTTTTAAACGTGACTAAGTTTTCTAGATCGGAAAAAAACGAAATTTTCTTTTCGATTCATTTGATAAAAACTCACATTGGTATTTTGACATTTGATGGAAGTTACTAAAAACTCCTTGCAAAGAACACTTTAATACTTTGACTGACATGAGAACTATTTGTTTTAAGAAGAAAAAAATCACTCAGAACACTTTAAAATATGGATCAATTATCGTGTCAGTCCATTTTCTCTCTCTAGTATAGTCCATTTTTAAGCCTTTGATAGGTCATTGATTCCGGAATATCATTCAACGAAGCAAACGATTTGAAGTGAAGTTAATGATATACAAACATAATGAATTCGAATTCCATTGTTTAAAAGATAGAGGGAAATGAAATAATAAATAGAAAAGAAAAAATAAACATCTCTTCCGTGAGATGAAAAACAAATTTCTCTTGAAAAGATATTGCCAAGGAATTGTGAAATTATTCAATGCAGAATTGCATTGAATTCTATTTTATTTTTTGTAAAAACCGCAGAAGCCTTAAAAAGGTTTATTAAAAAATAAATTTATAAAAAAAAATTTAAAAAAATCTCATTCGATGATACCATTACATAGAAACGTAAATTTTGGGTAAATTTTATGTTACTCTATTAAAAAAATATTAGATATTATTTATAAAAAGGTTGCTTAATTTATTCAATTCATATTACATTGTATTCTAAGTTACTTTCTGCATAAGTCGCAGGAACAATAAAAAGTTTATGTTTATTAACATCTCACTCTAAGTAATGTGGTTGCTATTGGCGATGGACTTCTCGTAATACTAAGGTGGCCATTTTTTTTTACAATGAAAAGGAGGACGAAATATTTAAGAAAAAATTACAACTTAAATATATGAAACGTTTTATTCATTCAAACAAAAATACGCTAATTACGCTTACATTCTTTTAATTATTATCTTAAACGAGTATTTTTCCCATTGAATGATTTTTTTTGTCAACTTATCATTTTTTAATATATCGGAAAGTTCGGGCAAAAAAATATCCTTCATACTGAATTTTATGGTAAGCACTGTAGCTAAAATATTATAACCTTCAATTTTGATTTCTCTCTAGTCACTTCGCAAAAATCATTACCAACTGAAAAAAACTCTTTCAACTGCTACATTAGTTCCAGGGCAGCACAACGCATGTAAATTCAACAAGAATAATTACATTTTCATATGGAATGTGTCCATTTTTGAAATGGGGGGTATAAGTAATTTCATCCATCTTTTACCAATTTCTCAGCATGTTGATTTTTCAATTGTTCTAATTTATTAGAATTTAAATATACATTCAATCTTCTTTCTACTTCAAACAGACAATTGTCATCGAATTTTTAATATCAGGCATTTCTTTCGATAAAAACTCAACGTAATTTTCTATATCTGCCCAATTTACTTGCGACAAAATGAAAAAATACCATTGAAAACTGTTATTTCCTCTGATATATTTGCTTCAGACCATTCTTCGACATTTTGGAAACTTGTTTGGTTCATCTCTGAATACAGAGATTAAGTAATTTCATCCATCTCTGCTAAGGTCTTAATCCCTTATCTTTAGGTTATTATTGAGCTTGTCATGATTAGTTGGTAATTAATTAAAAATTAAAAATAAAGGTTTAAGAAATTAAAAGTTAAAAATTTAGATTGCGACCTTGGAAAAATTGATAGTAAAATTGCTGGAGCTAATTATGTTGTCTGTGTTGTAAAATTAAATGCGTTGAGAGTTACAAATTTAATAATTGGAATCTGTGTTGTTCGAGGTTGATTCCGTTACTGGAGTAAATGGAAATTTTATCTGAATGGAAAAAGTGTCAATTTACGGATCATGTGAAATTCTATTCGAAAATCCGTTGCAAGTAATTAAAAAACAACTGCAATTATTATTAAGAAACTAGCTGTGTGTGTGTTGAGCCCATTATATTAATTTTCTCACTGTGAGCAATTTTTAGCACGTAAGAAAACTACTAGAATACATAAAATGGCTAGAAAATTATTTTTCCGAGAAGCAAAGATGGAAGCATATAAAAACTCGCCTACAACACAGAAAAGAAGCCTAGTGGCTGAGTGGTAGCGTATCGTGCTTCCACACCAGATGTCCGTGGCAAACCCGTGCAGGGCAAGGTCGACTCAGCCTTTCACCGCTTCAGTGGGTTGATAATAAGTGCGAGAGAGAAGCTCAGGATCCAAATACTGGGGGTATCGCCTCAAAATGATCACCTGACCGGAACTTGTCCCTCAGTGCCCAAAGTCACGAAAAGTGAGATGGGCACAATAGACCTTGGCCCCTATGGGCTGTTGCGGCACTGAGTTAAGTTTAGATAGCACAGTAAAAGAAATCTTGAAAGCTGAGATTTAAAAATGCCGCAAAGTTAAATTGAAATGCCACTCAGTTATAAAAGATTTAAGTTTGTTCCGGTGTTTCTGTCACTGGCGTAGCAAGCTCTGAGGGGGCCTTGTATCAAAATTCCTTCAGGGCCCCTTTTTAGATGTGGGAGCTGTAGTTACACATGTTGGGGCCCCTGAAGCTTGGGGGCCCCGTATCGTTGATACGGTGGCAGCTACGCCCCTGCTCTCTATCAATAAAGTTTTGTAAAATTGACTGATTTCTCATTAATGTGACACTTAGAAGCAGAATGAAAGGTATTGGCGATCGACGATGAAGCGATGACAACATTTAAAGGGATAAGAAGGTTCATGGCCATTTTTGGTATAAAAAGCGAGCCATGGATATAGTTTGGGAACCTTTGTCCTAAGCAAAATCAGTTCTTTATATTAAATTCATGACAAAGTCAACTTGTAAAATTTCACATTCATTTTCACATTTCTTTTTCCCTGAAAAATATATTTTTTTTTACGATTTTCTGTTAGCAACAAAAGGTTACGCGAGGAATTTTAACTTGCGATTCTAATTTCCGTTAGTTTCACACAAGCCACTGATACCAACTCAAACAATTCCCTAATCAACAAAAAAACAAAATTTCTCAAAACTGTGGTGAAAATAACCATTCATTACGATAAATGCGTAATCTATCATCCCTACAATAATTAACGGTTACGGGAAAACATTTTTTCAAAACATTCAAGAATAGTTTCTTCATCAGTTTCAGACGACCTCAAGGTTGAAAATATCTACTGGCGCCTCTCTGATTCAATCCTTATACCGATAAAGACTAAAACTTTTTGTTTCAAGCGAGTTTGTTTCTGTTTTCTTCTTTCAATCTTCCTAACCAATATTAGGAGAGGTCACAAGATCCAGCAGCTTTGTTCGGGATGAATATGGAGCTATAATTAATAGCAACTTGAGAATCTGTGCGTTATTATTTTAATATCTGCCGAAAGAGATACTTGCTGAGAGTGTTAATAATAAATTTTCTTTCTTGTTATGGTTGCCATTAGAAACGCAGTTCAGATGCTTGTCAAATTTATATACAATAGTGCAGTGATTCTCAACCACTGTGCCGCAACCCTTTTGAGTGCCGCCAATTTCTTCAAATTTGCCGCCATTTTTTTAATTTTTAGCTCTACTTTTCAGAAAAAAAAATCCGGAACCGAATCCTTTGGCCGTTTTATGGAAATAAACTATGCATAAAGCTGTTATTGACCATTTGACTGTACTAGAGGAAAGAGTTATTCATTACTTCTCCCCAAATTTAGATGTAAAAAAAAATTGATTGGGGATTCGTAATGCATATGTGAAAACGCATGCATCTGCACATGAATAAACTTTGAATGAAGAACTAATTTCGCCATGTAATAATAGAGATTTAATTCCAAAACATTCGGAAGACACAATTCATGCTGGATTAAAATTAGAGGCGATTATTCCATAACAGCCAAAAAAAGTTTTTAAAAATATCATTACAATTTTCTATTTTTTATTTGTGTGAATTCGGAGTTTCAGCATTAACGATAAAAATGAAAAAAAAAGGATCAAGACTTTTAAATGTAGATGACGAAATGAGAGTGGCATCATTTTTACAACCCAATATAAGCGAAATTATCAAAAAAAAAATCATCCATCTCAAATTTCACATTAAAAGTATTCTTATATAGTTAATATGTAATTCATTACTCAATAAACATTTTGTTGTCTTAGTCGTACATAATATTTTATTTAACCTACAAAATTGTTATCACAAACTATTTTACTTAGTGTTACAGACAGTGGCGCACACAAGGAGGGGGGTCCTGGGGTCCGGACCCCCAAAAAACCCTTGATTTTTTTCCGATTGATTATAATTCTAAGTATATAGTACGTAAAATTAATTAATTACTTGCTATTAATGATTAATTTTATTAATTAATGCTAATTATTTATTCAAAAACTAGTTTTTTACTGTGTTTTGTTCCCGAAAATCGACAAAATTAAACGGAGCATGATACAAGAATGGTGAACTTTCGACCCCGTACCCCCCCCCCTTCCTTGAAAAATTCCTGTGTGCACCACTTGTTACAGATATATAAGTAAAATTCTTCTAAACTTTTATAATAGGTGTGCCGACAAATTCTGAAATTGCTAAGAGTGTACCACAGCAAAAAAAAAAAAAAAAAAAGGTTGAGAATCACTGCAATAGTGTATGTATGTAACGATGTCTAAATAACAGCCGTCATACTAAGTTTGTAATATTAAGGTGACCAGCTTTTTTACAATGAAAAGGAGGACGAGCGCGTACGAAAAATGTACGAAAAAGTTATAACGTAAATATATGAAATATTTTATTATTTCAAATAAAAATACGCTAATTATGCTTGCATTCCTTTTATTTATTTGCTTAAACGAGTATCTTCCCATTGAATAATTTTGTCAAAATATCATTTCCTAATACATTGGAAATTTTGAAGCAAAAAATATCCTTCATACTGAATTTTACGGTAAGTACTGCAGCTAAAAATATCAACATTCAAACTTGATTTCTCATCTAAAAATCATTACCAACTGAAAAAACTCTTTCAACTGCTTCATTACTTCTAAAGCAGCGCGCAGCGTAAATTCAACAAGAATAACTAAATTATCAAATAGAACGTGTTCATTTTTGAAATGGTTAAGTATTTCTACCTGGCTTTTATCAATTTCAGCGTGTTGATTTTCCAATTGTTACAATTTATTAAAATTTAAGTATGCATTCAGTCTTCTAATTTCTTCAAACCGACAATTGTCCTCGATTTTAATATCAAGCATTTCTTCCGATTAAAACGCAATACGATTTTCTATATCCGACCAATCTACTTGCAATGAAGTCAAAAAACGCTATTGAAAACAGTTATTTCTTGTGATATTTGTTTCAGACCATACTTCGATATATTGAAAACATATTTGGTACATCTCTGTGGATAGAGATTAACAAATCAGTTTTAAAACATTAAAAAAGGAGGACACTTTTCCAGGACAGAACCTGTAGAGGCCGGTTGGTCACCTTAGTAATATTAATCTTATGACTATCTGGTGTGGGATTTGCTCGTCGTACACGTAAAAATAATTGAATTATCACATTCATTTTCTTAAAGGTCATTAATAGTACTGAAAAACTGACTATTTTTGATGAAAAGTCTAGTTATAAATTCTCCTAAAACGCACACTGGGGAAAAAATGGTACTTAAATTATTTTCAGATTATACCACCTTTCAAATTAAGATTAAAACATTTCAAGTACAGAAAAATTTCAGTCTTCAGGATATTTTAAATTTAATGTTAATTGGAATCAATACATGTTTATATCCATTAGGCGCCTTGGACGGGCGCCCATGGGCCTGGATAAACGAGACTTAACCAGATGTTTTGATTACAAAGGGAGACTGAAGGGCCAAAGGGGCCTGTAAATCTGCTCCCAGGGTCCAAAACGAGCTTAAGCCGGCACTGATTGAAGTTCTTTTCTTTCCCACTTATGCCTAGACTACTTAATTGCAAGTTAAATTAACTCAGAAAAGGTAAGAAATAATAATGAATGCTTTTGTGAAATTACACTGATTATCCTCTATTTTGGAAAATATTTTTTTCTGCCTATTTCAATCATTAATGGGTTTTGCAAGCTTTCAAAAAATTTTTATGGAAATTAGTGGAAAATTTTTCGGAATCGCTTTTTCTGGATGTAATAAATAACGTGTAGTCTATATTTAAGAAGGAAATTATAAATTCTAAAGTATTAAAAATGACTTCTGTAAACGGGAAACTTAATAATGTAAACTATACAGAAAGTCGCTTAAATATCTTTGTTCGTAGAAAACCACTTACTAAGATTTGTAAAATCCAAACGAATGGATACAAAACAGCCAGTGGGGTAACCGAGAATATTAGGGGGCCCCCTGCAATCTCAAATTTTGGGCTCCAAGCCCAAATACGTACGAAGCGTCAGTCACACTTTGGGCCCTTTAGAGTCCCTGGACCCCACTGCAATGCGGTGGTGTACATTACGCCACTGAAAACAGCTGTCTTCAATGTACGGTGGAACGTTTTAAGGTTACGGACTAACTGGGCACAGGGCGAGGGGGCCACTTGTCTCGTTCTCGCCTCAAGAAGATAATGATTCGAATAATTTTAATCGACAAATGTTATTCCCGGACATACTCTCCGAAAAACTGAGAAATTCGAACTAGTTTTTCCAACTGATAATAGCGGGGTAAGACAGCATTATTAAGTCATGCCCATGTCTAAGCCTAGGCTAACTTCCATACACTATGGTTACTCCCTTAACCGAAACACAGCAGTCGGTTTGTACGAAGATTTGTGAATTCTTCAGATTTATTTTTTACGGATAACCATTTTTATGAATATTTGGCAAATTGTATTCTGTATACTGTTTGCTTAAAAGGGTACTAGATAGGGCCTACTTTTGTAACCGCAAAAAATTTTAAGTCGTCATTGAACCATGTCTCTGATAAATATTTGATCTTAGTGTCATTTAAGGCTGTTTTCAGCATAAGTTCGAGAGCCTGAACTAAACGCGGAACAAATTTTCAGACAGAAAAATGCCTCAATTTTTATGAAAATTTGCAACATTATGACTCATACATCTCAGCTAACAATATAGTGTTTCTAAAATTTCAAAATTTACCATAAAAACTTTTTTTCATCATTTTAACATGTGATGGGATACAGTGGCGTAATTTACACCCCCGCATCGCGGAAGGGTGCCCAAAGCCTGACTGCCGCCAGGTACACCCTTTATAAAATCCGACTTGGGGCCCCAAACCTGACTTTGCAGGGGGAGGCCCAAATGTTTTCCGCTACGCCACTGATGGGATAGCTCATTTACAGTAGCGCACACAGGAATTTTTCAAGGGGGCGGGATCGAAAGTTCACCATTCTTGTATGATGCTCCTTTTGATTTTGTCGATTTTCGGGAACAAAACACCGTAAAAAACAAATTATTGAATAAATAATTAGCATTAATTAATAAAATTAATCATTAATAATAAATACTTAATTAAATTTTACGTACTATATACTTAGAATTATAATCAATCGGAAAAAAATCAAGTGCTTTGGGGAGGTCCGGACCTCCAGGACCTCCCCCCTTGTGTGCACCACTGCTCATTTAACATTACGGTATAGGAGCAAAAACGCGAAACACATTTTATACCAGAAAAAATGGTTGAAACTCGGTTAAAAATGTGAAGTACACTGGTGTGCAAAAATTAAGGACGAGACGGTTTTTTCAATATAACTTTGCACAAAAGCTTTCCAAATCAACACATTTAATACCATAAGATCCCCAATACATAAGGACATGTGTAATGTAAGCAACACTTACAAAAAGAGAAATCAGAGGGATAAAAAGAAGCTTGATATTGAAAAAGTAGCATAGAGCGCAATGCGACTGAAAGCCGAAACATCCCTGTGATGGGTGTCCAGCAAGAAACATCCGGTCTTTAGTAGGGGATATGATCTCCCCTGACTGCTAGGCAGGTTTCACAGCGTCTGCCCATGCTGCGAATGAGGGTGTCAATGAGTTGTTGAGGCATTGCTGCCCATTCGTCTTGCAGCGCCAATCGAAGCTCCCGGATCGTTACTGGTGGTAAGGTACGAGCTGCCAAGCGTCTGCCTAGAAAATCCCATACATGCTCAATGGGATTGAGATCCGGAGATCGTGCCGGCCAATCCATACGTTCAATATCCTCACTCTCTAAGAGCTGTTCGGCAGCTACTGTGCGATGACATGGTGCATTGTCGTCCATGAAAAGGAACTGCAGACCACCCATAGCGCCTCTAAAAAGACGCACATATGGAAGAAGAATCTCGTTACAATAACGGGTCCCGTTGACTGAACCTGCGTCGAAGATGTGAAGGTCTGTACGACTACCAAGCATGATGCCTCCCCAAACGAGAACACCGCGACCTCCATACCTGTCCCTTTCAATGATGTTCGATTGATGATTGCGGCTTCCCCGCTCTCTCCAGATGAGTATGCGATGAGAATCGCTACTCAAACTGAATCTGCTCTCATCTGTAAAGAGTACTCGTCCCCATTCATTGTCTCTCCAATTCCGGTGTTCCCGGCACCACAGAGAATGCCTTCTCCGATGGGCAGGCGTTAAAGGTACATACCGTACAGGGCGTCGTGCAAACAGACCACCACCGTGCAGTCTTCTGGCCACGGTAAAACGCGATATCGGTCGTCCAGTCGCCTGTGTCGTGTGTCTAGCGATTTCTCCCGCTGTCTGCCGCCTGTTTCTTCTGGCCTGTAAGACAATGTACCAGTCATCTGTGGGTGTGGTTCCTCGTGGACGACCACTACTGAACCCCCGGATAGCTGTTCCTGTAGTTTGAAATTGTCTCCAAAGTCGTGAAACGATGCTGTGAGCAATTCCGAACTCTGCAGCCACACTTGTCACACTGCGGCCTTCCTCCAACTTCCCAATGATTCGACCTCGGGTAAAAGCATCCAGATGTCGTCTAACAGATTGATTATTCGCCATTTCTCGCTGAGGCAGCAACTCGGTGTGATTTTAACTGCTATACGGCGTGCAATCTCTTTGCCAGAAATACTGATCTTACACCGATAACATGCTTTATACTACTCAGACACTCCCCCATTACGTCTACCTGCATATCTGCGCATGTGCTACCGTACATCACCTTACTTATTCTCCTGATTGGTCTTTCTGTCGGCTCTGCCTCTTCGTTCAGCTGATATGCTAATTTTTCGACTTCGTCCTTAATTTTTGCACACCAGTGTATGATGAAATATGCTGCTATCTAAAGGATAGAGAAGCCAGAATATAACGTTAATTATTCATTTCTTTTATATATTAAAAAAAATACCAAAATTCGGGTCCTATTCTTTAACACTAACCAAAGACAGCCTTAAGATCCTTTACGTCAAAATTCAACTTACTAACATTTACGAAAGTTATAGAACTTCATTACAAATACCTTGTAAATCATGTCTGGCACTTACCCAATTCAATTTTCAGACACGCAAACAATAAAGCTTTTTTTCGATAACAAATCTGGAAATTTCGGAACCCTTAACTTAATAATATTATTGATTGTCTTTCCAGTGAAAATTTTACTCTTCTCCACTCTGTGAATGCCCTTCATGGAATCATTTATTTTAATCGATTTCAAAGCTCCAACGAGTGGGAGGTGTACACAGATGGGTTCTAACAAACCGGTTTCGTTGTACAGAGTGTTTTTTTTCCAGGTATAGAAGATTAAGTTGGCATTACTTTCCAAGATGGCGACCGATTTAACAGCTGTCAAGTGATTTATTCTCAGTTTGGTTTGGCAATTCATCAAAACAATCCTCAAGCAAGGCGTAGATTCGTCGAATGGGCCCAAAACGAGATGGCCGTTGTTCCCGATTTTCATAAGCGAATTTTGTTTAGCGATGAAGCGCACTTCTGGTTGAATGGCTACATCAACAAAACAAAATTGCCCATTTGGAGTGAAGCTAATCGACAAGTGTATGTCGAAACACCGTTACATCCAGAAAAACTGACTGTTTGGTGCGCTTTATGGGCTGGTGGAATCATTGGTCCATACTTTTTCAAAAACGATGAAGGCCACAACGTTACAGTCAATGGTGATCGGTATAGATCCATGATTACTAACTTTTTCATTCCTGAATTGAACAATCCTGATGTCCAGGAGCTGTGGTTCCAACAAGACGGTGCAACATGTCACACAGATCGTGCCACAATCGATTTATTGAAAGACACGTTGGGTGACCGCCTAATTTCACGTTTTGGACCTGTGAATTGGCCTCCAAGATCTTGTGATTTAACACCGCTAGACTATTTTCTGTGGGGCTATGTAAAGTCATTGGTCTATGCGGATAATCCACAAACGCTTGACCATTTGGAAGACAACATTCGCCGTGTTATTGCCGATATACGGCCACAAATGTTGGAAAAAGTCATCGAAAATTGGACGTCCAGATTGGACTACATCCGAGCCAGCCGTGGCAGTCCTATGCCAGAAATCCTATTTAAAATGTAATGCCACAAGATTATCTTTCGAATAAAAAAAAATTCATGTCAATCGAATAATACATCGTTGTTTTATTGCAATTTAAAGTTCTATACATCTAAAAAAAAACACCCTTTATATATCTATTATACATCTAGGTACGAGGTCCCTTTGTATAAAATGTCAAAATTAAAACTCTACAATACAATTTGTCAAGTTATCCGCAATCGGATTCTCTGTCGTACGGGCTGTTGCCAATGAAATTTAAATTAATACTTAACTGTTAGTTTATTGTTGATTTTATATCTTAAAGAGTTATAATGAACGTTTCTTGATTAAAAAAAACATTTTATATTCATTGTGAATTTGATATTTTCTGTATTAAGGCTCATAATAATAATTTTGAATAACATTGCAAATTAAAAAACCAAGATCGTTTCATTTAATGATATAGAGATAGGTGTTTCAATACCTCAATCCCATGTTATTAAAAAAAAATTGTCGAAAACAAATTTATTAAGGACTGGTAGAGTTGATGGTCAAACTTAAATACTGACTTGCAGATTAAATATTGCTTATCCAAACCCAACACAGATATCCATCCCCTACACGTTACACAATACCATAATCCGTTTTTTTTCTTATTTATATCGTTTTCCAATTAATAAGTACCACTCCTCCTAATTCCCTTTTTAATTTGTTGGTGACGCTGACCATTCCGCGATCTCGTGTCCTCTAACTGAAGAATGTTCTTTAGTAACCTCCATCTAAAAATGCTAAAAATTATGGTTTCGATCCGAGACCAAATTCCTTCGATGAGATTGGTTCATTTTTTACCAGTTTGGAGCAAAATATATCCAAAATCATTTTCCGCCTGGAAAATATGATTCATTTATATAAAATGGAAAGAAAAAGAATATATTTCCAGGAAGTCGTGGCGCCAGTCAAGCAAATGATTAATCTAATATTTTTGTTATTTGTTTTATGTCTTTTTGCAAAATGCAACGTTTGTAAACAATCAATCAATTAACTTAAAACTGTCATTGTATTGTGTTAAAGAATAGGACCTAAATTCTGCACTTGTTTCCGGATAGAAAAATGATTACATATTTTAACTTTTCTATCGTATAAAGCACACCACATTTTTTTATTCTGATCATTTCCATCTAAATTCTAAATCAATCAATTTTTTTTGTGGTGTAAAAAAATGTATCTATATTTATTTTCATGCTGTAACACTAAATTGGATAATAACAAATTAAAAATCAAAACTGCATATTTTTATTTAGCATTTCTAAATTTTAAAGATGTTGATTACTGAAAGGGTCAGTATATTACACAAAACGACATGAATTTGCATTATGTGTTATTGAAAATACAACATGAAGTTGCCTGAAAGTAATGAAACTCGACAGAGTGCTCAGTAGGTTGAAGGATAAACTGCAGACAGTGATACACAAAACAATACCTCTAGGTACACAGTCAATGAACGCACGGATGTAGTCCTGAGTATGGCTCTCCAATCCTTGTCAATTTGTCTTCTGAAAGCGACGGTGGAAAAGCATGCAAGGGATGCCCAATTACGCCCTAGACATATTCCATTGGTGAGAGATCAGACGAGAATTGTGACCAGGGCAGCATTTTCACACAGTGTAGAGCATTCGGCAACAAGCTGTTGACCTTGGCTAGGATGCTTATTTGATCCACCGACCTACCGGTCCGCAGCTACTCCGTGTCTGCCTTAGACGACTGAGACGAAAGGAATCCCTAATCGTAAGGTGATCAGTTTTTTTACAAAGAAAAGGAGGACGCACGAGAAAAATTTAAGAAAAAGTTACAGCGTAAATATTTGAAACATTTTTAATTCAAATAAAAATACGCTAATTACGCTTGCATTCCTTTTAATTATTTGCTTAAACGAGTATTTTCCCATTGAATATTTTTTTCTCAATATATCATTCTCTAATACACCGGAAATTTTGGAGCAAAAAATATCCTTTATATTGAGCTTTACAGGAAGTGCTACAGCTAAAGTATCAGCATTCAATCTTGATTTCTCACTTGTCCAAAAAGCATTACCAACTAAAAAAACTCTTTCAATTTCTGCATTAGTTCCAGGTCAGCACAACGTAAATTCAAGAAGAATAACTAAATTATCAAACGGAAAGTGTTCATTTTTGAAATGGTTAAGTATTTCCACCCATCTTTTATTAATTTCAGCATGCTGATTTACCAATTGTTCCAATTTATTAGAATTTAAATCTACATTAAGTCTTCTAATTTATTCAAACAGATAGTTGTCATCGATTTTAATATCAGGCATTTCTTTCGATAAAAACTCAAAACAATTTTCTATATCTGCCCTATTTGCTTACGATGAAGTCAAAAAACACTATTGAAAACTGTTTTTTTCCTGTCATATTTGTTTCAGACCATTTTTCGACATATTGGAAACATGTTTGGTTCATCTCTGAATAAAGATTAACAGATCAGTGTTATAAAATATTGAAAAGGAGGACAAGTAGAAGGACATTTTTCGAGGAAGGGCAGAACCTATAAAAGGAGAATGGTTGATCACCTTACTATTCGGGCCAGTCATTAAGGGCTGTTATTCCTGTCATTTTGTTGTTTGCGACTTGCAGAAGGAGACACCTCTGCAAGCAAAATTGGCAGAGTGCGGTTGAGGGCTGACCTCATGGTAAAGGCACTAGGAACCTCAAAAGGAAGGAGAGTGTCACCAGCCACTGCACATCATCCAGATATCCTTAGATCGTCATAGTGAACTGAATATGAACCAGAGGGTTTTTATTTTGTTTTGATCTTTGCCTTTTTTGTTATTTTGGGGGTGGTTTTTTATGAACAACACGTCTTCCAAAGGTTACCTACTCTCGTACGCGATGGCACTTCAGATCATGGTACAATATTGTCTCGCGGTGGGGGTGTTCCATTGATGTGGCCCACTTAGCTTTGTCATCACATCGACGCCACACTCGTATATGCTGACTTATATTGGAAAAATAGAAACATGACTCGTATGGGTCTTTTGCCATTCCATTATCCACGTCAATCTTGTCCGGCATCATTGCAATTGGAATCGTCCATATTGTGGAGTAATTGACAATCTTCTTAACAGTCGCCATGAGTGTAGGCCACTAACAACCAAACGTTCTGTTCGATATGGAAGCATAAAGAGTATCCTCACATACTACAAAATGGCAACATAGGGACCGCAACTGCTTGTCGGTAGATGTGCGAATCCACGTAAACTGACGTTGCTCTGGTCACACCAGTACCTCTCAAACTTGCCACATTTCCTTGTTCTAAACATTTTTGCCACAAGTGGGGTGCCATGAAAGCATTTGGGTGTGTATCAGTTGAAATTTGACGTATCGATCAACCTGCCTTTTTCGGTTCTATCGCCAGTCCCCTCACAAAATCGTCTGCTAAAATTGCCTTCATTGTTGGCGACTTGTAATTCTTTGCTGTTATACGTGTCATCTGAGACAAGAAAAAGGATTTCACAATGATTTTTCTGGCAGAAATAATGGCACAGATATTGTCCAAACTGCAAGATTATTTCCATGTATCCTACTAGAAGTGTACTGTACAGTTGTGTATTTCAGACATTTGTATTACTGGATGAGATATGCCTACTCTCAAATTTATATAATTTTCTGACTTATTCTTGGTATTTCATTTTCAATGCCACACAGTGTATATTAAAATTGAGACATTTTTCTGACCGAAAATGAGTTCCTAATTTGATTAAGGCAATTTGACCTTCAAGGAAGACATGTTAAAATTTGAGTATAATTAAATTCGCAAAACACACACCCACACTTTTGCAATTTTAGAGCACAATTGTAATATTTTTACAGTCATAATCTCCAAATTTAAAAAATACTGTTCTTTTAACTGTCAATTATTTCAGTCTTTTTCTAATATTTAAATATATTTTAAGCTTCATAGTTGTGCTTATGTATGCACTTAAATCGTAACTTCACACTCACATATCATCATCTTTTGTTATTCGACAAATTTCAAATAAATACATAAAAATATGTATTGTAACGTAGCTACTTTGTTCACTTGCTGTCTTCTATCCCTTTCTTGGCAACCCAGGCGAAAAGTTGCACTATATCGCATCTTTTCTTAAAGCGGGTGACAGATAAGCCACGCCTGTATCAGCTGCATTCATTTGTTTCATCTAACACGTGGCCCTGCTTCACATGTGTGGAAAGGGTGGTCCACTATTACGAGGAGAGAATGCCAGGAATTGTGTACTATGTATTGGAAGGCAATGTCTATTTATGGCTCATCTATGTGGCTTTCGATATATGGTGACAAATAGGGCGTGAGCCAGACGGGATTTTGTCCTGATAGAACCAATGGTGTTTGGGACAGAGTCTGTGAGGGCCGTGTGAAAGTACATGTTCTCTCCAATCAGGAATTGAAAGAGCGTTAGACAGTTCTGCCCAGAAGGTTAGAAAAAAGGTAAAGGGGGGGGACAGGCGCGCGACCAGCGACAAAGGAGTGATTAAAAGAGAACAAACTTTTGCTTGATTATGTTGGCGGATCTTGAGCGTTAGATCATCCGGAAAGAGCTCATCCGATGACAATACTTAAAATATCCGACAGCTATATGTGTGCAAAGTCAAAAAGTCTTGTTAACTTACGATTCAGAATTGTAAATAAAGAAAGTAATTTTACGAAAACTGTGTGATCCATCCCTCTCCCTGAAGATTTTATTAAACCCCTGGGTCACTACATTACAATCTTATTCAAACGGAATCCGATAGGAAAATAATTACCCTAAAATTTCTGCAGCTGCTAACGAATTTTTACATTTGGTATTATTTGCTTACGAGATTTAAAATTCTTAATTAGGTTTCGTCCACAGCGATTTTATCTTGGTAATTTACCGGTTGTGTTGAAATGGTCTTCAAACCACACCCTTCATTCAAAAAGCTGACTTCTAAAATACAATTGAATGACCTCTGCCGTAACGATGTGGATGTCCCAAGGACAAACAATGCGATATTATTTCGTTTCACTCTTAAAGAACTCCTAATTCAAACAACACTCCTTTTGGAGACTTAAGAAATGAAACGCTTTCAACTATAAAAATACTCTCCCTATAAATATATGGTCTTGACTATACTCTGGTCTTTTTACGAAAACACAAAAAGGAAACAATTACCTATTTTTAGATGAAAAGCCAAATTCTAAATAGAGATAATTTGAAAGATTTTATTGTGTTATAATCTTAAAAAAGGCTGAAAAAAACAACAAAAACACGAATCGTTTTTTTTAAATATATGATTAAGCTACTTTAATCTTAATTTATAATGATATTGAGAAACATATATATCTCGTCCCGTATTCATGGAAAACTTAAAACTAATGGGAATAAAAATGTCTTCAATAAAATTTAATTTTATAAAATAAATTTGTTTAATTTATAAAACTAGTTATATAAATTAGAATTAAAAGACCATTTTTATGTAAAATGTAGCACATAATCAAATTATTTTAATGATAAAAATTTTAATTAATATCAACCAATAGTTTATAAACATAATTTATCAGAATTTTTGCATTTACAAGAATTTATTTTTTTGATATAATAAATTTTTTTTTCTATTATTTTAAATATTTCTTTTTTCTTTTTTGGTTCATTTAAAATAATATAGTCACAATTTTTTAATGCTTTTTGAACCAATGATGGGCAATTTTTTTAGAAGGGGACCAAAAGAAGAAAAACGTTGTCGGACAAATGTCATTAAAAAGCAAAGTATTTGTGAGAAACTGCAAGGGTGATGAGTACTGCGTAACAGGTAAACGCAGTACCTTATCATCTGTTTTAACGGTGGCAAGATTTTACATCTGTAAGAAATTGTGTGTAAACTTTTTATCTCTTAAACGTAAATCCTACAATAACAATATTAATCTGATGATTTCAGATTGCGAAAATCACTCCAGAATTCGATTTTTCAATATTTCGTATGCAACGAAGGATTTCGAATGATATCCCGAACACCCGTCAAGACTTCAGCATCTAAAGTTGCTATAACAGCCAGGCATTGGCGTAACGTACACCCTCACAGCCCCCGCATCGTGGGGTAGCCCAAAATTCCAGTGGGGCAAAAGCCTGACTGACACACAGTGTCCATTTAAGCTCATTTCGGGCCCTGGGCGCCGAAGATTTATGGTCCTTTTGGCACTGGAAGATCCAAATTTATAACTAGAAAATCTGGTTAAGTCCAGCTTATCCGGGCTCTTCCGGCCTCGGACCCCTGGGTGCCCGCCCCAAGCGCCTAATGGATAAACCGGCATTGATGACACCAAGTATGTATTTAACCAATGAAGGCCTAAAACCTGATATTGCAGGTGGGGGGGCTAATATTCTTCGTTACGCCACTGCCTTGTTCTCGACTCAGCCCTAATAAGGTACTGATTTGAATAACTTCAACGGTCAATTGCTATTTCCGGTTGTATTCTCCGAAAAACTTGGAATTTTGAACGACGTGTCAACTGGCTACATGTGATGACCATTGTCCAGGTATAGACCTAGGCCTACCCCCATACACCTTCATTACTCATTCAGTCGAAAAACAGCAGTCGGTCGAGCCGGTTTGTGCAATTGTTAATCATGCACATTTACTTGTTTCAGATTATTGTTTGTACGAATATTTGACAATTAGTTTACTTTTAAAGATCATAGGTGGCACCTACATTTGTGTAACGGCCCAAGACCTAAAGAACTGTTAAGACGTCTTTGGCTGTTGGCGACTAACCTCACAATTCTGAATCTCAGTCCAATGACTAGAACGACATCTAAGCTACTACCCCACTATCCAACTTTCACTCCATACCATGTTCGGATTTTTAATGCTCATTTAGAGCGTAGTAGTTTCCACTGATCCTCATGACGGATATTAAACATCGTGTACATTTTCAGAGGGTCCCATCCCACTTGGGGATTGATAGTGATGAGAAGGCCGATTTCTTGACCAGGACTGCAGCTGAGGAAGGGGTGAGCCCTACTGGTCTCTTACGTTTAGTGAACTATCCTCCCTGAAGAAGATTGAACTCAATGAACTTGGAAGAACTTCTAGTCATCCTTGGTACTTCGGATGAAATCCAGGAGGTTCATTCAGGCTTATGACTAAGAAATTTCAGAATGCCTTCTCGCGCTTTGTAAGCAGCCTTATAAAAGCTCTCACCTTCCGTCAGGGTCAAAAGATATTCCCGGAAAGCCATTGGTGTTATTCCGAGCTGTTCTACCCTGCCCACATCTTGACTTGTTTCGATTTTAAAAAGGACAAGGTCCTTCAGGACCCTCTTCTGTTTTTGGAATTGCTGGAATCTTTTGAGTTCATTGTGATTAATCTAGGATTAGTAACAACAGCATAATAATTTTTACATAAAAGATTACCTCCACATCATTTGTATATCTCATTATTATTAACTACATGTTGTTTATATTACAATATTATATTGCCGTTTACTTATTACTTATATGTTACTACATTGTTAATATACCATTTTATGGGAACCCCCTGGGTTCCACCCTGGACACCAAGATTGAATTGAGGCAAATAATTACCAGACGACATTTTTACAATAACAATAATATTTATTCACTTGAATCAATTATCAACCTTCTAAATACAAAGAGGAGTCAATATGTCTACGTCAATGGGATTGAACTTTACTATTAAACTAAATCACGAAATATGATACTAATCAAATATTAAACTCAATACCGAACGGGTTTACCGGAATAAAAGGACCGAGAGATACACGCAATTTGAATTACTCTAGCAATCATTAACTTTCCACTAACTCTATTATTTATTTACTTTTATTATCCGATAAATGATGTTTAAATATCACCTGACTTTTTCTACTTCACTCCCTTCCAGTCGGTTTAACTTTCCGAATGTAGATCGCTGCCTGATAATCAGCTAGAAACTAATCACACAATCAACTTGAATCTACTTAGCGCTCCGTCTATGTATTTCTTGGCTCAATAGCCTCGCTAACCTACAACACTCTCCTTATATACTTTGATTCATTTGCATATCCAATTTCCTCCTTTTACAGCTAGCTGGTTGGAAATATACGCGAATTTACAATCCCCAAAGACGCCCAAGATTATTAGTGATAAAGTGCCGTATAGATTCGTCACTATTTAACATTATTTATATACATACTATCATTTGTATTATTAATATTGCATCATTGTTACCATTAACATTATACATACTAAATTATTATTTAATATTACATCCCTGTTTAATATTATATTTTTATGTAATGTTTCATTTTAATTACTACTCACATGTCATTTATAATGTATTATTATCATAATTTTTCATAAAAATTAACTTGACTCAGTGGCGCAACAGCCCATGGTGCGCATGGTTCTACTGTGCCCATCTCAGTTTTCGAGACCTTGGCACTGAGATGCATGAGCAGATGTTTCGATCAGGTGGTCGGTCTGACGTGAAATCCTCCAGTGTTTGGTTCCCATGTAAGCTTAGTAATAATTTATCGACCCACTGAAGTTATGGAAGGCTGAGTTGACCTTGCCCCAGGCAGGGATTTGATCCCCGGACATGTGGTGGGGAAACCCGATATGCTGGACCACTGAGATTCATATTTATTACTAGTCCCATGTTATGTTTTTATTGCATTGTTATTATCATTATTTACATTATTACTACAAAAGTATTAACGTTTGCATTATTAATATTGCCTATTTATTACCATTCACATTATTAAAAAACATTATAATTATCATATACAATATTTGTTTCAACTCATTATTTAATATCACATAGTTATTTCATGTCACATAATTATTACTATTCCCATGTTATTCCCATATTTATTACTATTCACATATTATTCATATGTTTATTATTATTCCCATGTTATGTTGTTATTGCATTGTTATTATCATTATTTACATTATTACTACAAAAGTATTAGCATTTGCATTATTTTAATATTGCTTATTTATTACCATTCACATTATTAAAAAACATAATAATTATCATATGCAATATTTGTTTCAACTCATTATTTAATATCACATAGTTATTTCATATCACATAATTATTACTATCCCCATGTTATTCCCATATTTATTACTATTCACATATTATTCATATGTTTATTATTATTCCCATGTAATGTTGCTATTGCATCATTATTATCATTATTTACATAATTATTACATAGGTAAATATTACCATGTACATTATTAATACATAATTATTGCCCTTCACAAAATTAATATTTCTTGATTATTACCATTTACAAAATTAATATTTTTTGATTATTACCATTTACAAAATTAATATTTCTTGATTATTACCATTCACATCACTGCTTTTCCGTTATACATATCATTTGCAATATTTGTATTGCCCTTTTATTTAATATCACATTGTTATTTAATGTAACATTTTTTTCCCATTTATATATTACTTTTTCGCATTATTATTACCATTAACATTATTGATAAAGCCCAGGGACTGAGTGGTTAGTGCATCGCACTTCCACCCCACAGGTCCGAGGTTCAAACCCCGAGCTTGGCAAGGTTGACTCAGCCTTTCATTCCTTCAGTGGGTCGACAAATGAGTACGAAGTTTCCTTGGGGACTTAAACACTGAGGGTTTCTCGTCAGACTGACCACCTGATCGGAAAATATGCTCATGCACCGAAGGGCCCAAGGTCGCGAGTTGGGCACAGCAGGCCTTGGCCCTCATGGGTTGTCGCGCCACTAAGTTAACATTATCGATATAACATTGTTACTACCATTTACATTATTGATATGACATAATTATTCCTATTTACCTTATTGATATAACATTGTTATTATCATTTACATTATCGATATTATATTGTTATTACCATTCACATTATTGTAAATTGAAGAAATATCCTATAGTAATTAAACCAGTCTGATTAAATAATTTCCCAGTTGTGCCGAAAGGATTGAAGTAGAACATCTGGAGGAATGACGAACCAACCCTCCGTTATAAAAGAGCAAGGCGACAATACAAAGTAATAATGAAATAAAAAAAACGAATGTGAAAGAAAGCGACCCCCTATCTATCGATACCTTCGACTTTCGCTCACAAAGTCAGCGGCGGACAGACAACAAAGGGCGGTCTCTGTGCTTTTTCACGACCGCATTCTTGATAGCGCTATAAAAATTCATATCTTTCTGAAAGGACCCCTCCTCCCCCTTCAAAAAAAACGCGCAGCTTCTTTTGAGGCGAGCGTGTGAAAACGCAGACGATCGCAAACATCGGGAAGTGAAGAGGAAAAAGGTGCTGCGTTAGTCATCGAACACCTGTGAGTGCTCAGAACGACGGATAAAAAAAAAATTGTCTTACAATTTGGTCAAAGCGCGTTTCGGTGGCTTAGCTCCTAGCACTAGCGATAATTCGGAATATCGAATGCCAATGCGTTACGTCATTTTTATCGCCAAACGATTGTGTGATAAGCCATTTCGCATTGTTGATGAATAACAATACAAACATATACACTATCTGTTTACATAATGAAGTAATTTGAACTGCGGTAATTCTTGAGCTTTTTACCATGCGTCAGAAATGAAATGGGTTTTATCTTATTTGATTACTAAAATGAATTTCCATACCACCAACCCACCATATTCCATCTTTATATTAACCATCTTCAGGGAACGCTTTAATTTTTTACGCTAGTAGAGGCTTGTACTTTTTTATGACGTAATACATTTATTTAGTTCCAATTTCGCAGATGAAAAGTATTTCAGAACAATAATAACAAGCAAGTTAGAAAATCAATATTTTTTTTTCGTATATGCCGTATAAAAATTAATTTTTAACAATATTAACAGAACAGACAATGAAATCTTTTTTTAAGATATATTGAGGCCCTGTGCCCCTATGCAAAAGCAAGCCCCTTTTGCTATCCTTTGAAGAAAGTATATAGCATACGTTGTTAAATACTTGTATAAAAGACAAGCCATAACAAATAAATGTGCATGATTCACAACCTCACGGACCTAGGAACAAACCGATTTGACCGACTATCTCTTTTCTCCTAAATCATGCTTGCCTAAAGTGCGGCCCAAAAGCCTTTTAAAATGCTGCCCAAACGCAAATAATGAAAATATGTGAATTTACACATTTTGTTTAAAAAAATGTTTGCAATATTTTTTATAGATCGATTCATTTTCGATTTTATAGATCGATATTCGATTCATTGTCATTTATTTTGAAGTAGAAATTTACATAAAACACCTTATTATTGCATTGCATATCAGGGCAGTTTATGTGGAAAAAAATTTTTAATGGAAAGAGTATTAAGCGTTGTTATAAAAACCAAAAGCTTTGTAAGAGCAAAAGGGCGTAATCATAGACAATTTCAAGAGTTTCTTAAGGTAAAGGGCACTGAATTTGCAGATGTTATTTTAAGTAAGGCTCAGAGTAAGGGGCAAATGCTCAAAAGATTTTACGATCTCAGAACTGAAATAAGAATATTTATGGAAACAAAAGGGAAACTGTGATTGAATTTGAAGACGAAGATTGGGTTTTAGATTTAGCTTTTTTATAGTAGATTTAACAGAACCTTTGAATGATTTAAATTTGAGACTTCAAGGAAAAAATTTATTAATTAAATAATATGCTCCAAACAATAACAACATTTGTAAGAAAGCTGAAATTTTGGCACAATCAAATAAAAGTAAAAGATTTGACACATTTCAGTGCTTTGGCTGCACCTAAACCTGTAAGTTGAACAAAATATGCAGCATTTTAATTTTTGATTTAATTCAAGAGTTTGGAAGTAGAATTTTTTCGAAAAAATGAAGAGTATTTCTCAACATATTTTCTACCCCATTTTCTCTAGAGAAATAAATAAATTACTTTCAAAATCTTCAAATAAAATGCATTGAACTACGAGGTGACATTCAACTGAAAGAAAAATTTAGGAATGTTTCTTAATACTGGAGTTTCATAAAGATTATACCTATACCGCGATAAATATCCTGATTTTCACAATCATACTTTATTAATGTCTTCAGCTTTTGACATCACCTATATTTGCGAACAATTATTTTCAAGAATGAAGCATAGAAAAAACAAAAATAAGACAAAGATCACTGAAAAACCTCTTGAAAATGCATTAAGAATTGAAATCTCGTCTATTGAACCCGAAATCGATTTGCTTGTTCAACGAAAGCAAATTCATTCATCTCATTAATTTGAATTTTTTCCATCTTCATGAAATCCAAACTAAATAAAACGAAACTTTTAAAAATTTAAAATAAATATAAATATATATGTACACATATACATATCTAATCCAAATTTAAAAAATTACGATAAAAAGAAGTTCATTTATTTCAATAAAACTACTAAGAGTTAAACTTTTATTTAAATTTGTTGAAAAAATATTGTATGAGCGGCCCAGCAAATGTTTTTTTTTGTCGCAATGTGGCCCTCAAACGGTTATAGTTTAGACCAGCGATATTCAACCTGCTGCCCGCGGGCCACATGTGGCCCACCGGCCTTTTTTGAGTGGCCCAGTCATGGCTCATTGGACTAAGAAATTCAATTATTGGAGAACAATGTACAAAAATTTAACATGGAATTTTGTCAATCAAACAATCAAATGTATTAGTTTTGCTATCAATTTGTTTTTTAATAGTAGAATGAAAGCCAAAGGCTTGGTCATAGAAGAAAGAAAATAAAGATTATCCCTTAACTCAGTAAAAATTCATAAAAAAATAATGTATTTTAGTGTGTGTGTATGATAGAAAAGTTAATACAGGATTAAAATAAAAGCCAAAAATGAGTTTTAATATTTTTTTTTATCGATTTCGTTTGTCAATACTGCTTTGGTCTTCTAGTGTGTTTTTTCCACTATCCACATGTTGCGGTCAGCATTAAATAACTGTCATGTGTATGCGGCCTGCGTGTAATACCTACCATTAGTATGCGGCCCGGCGGGAAAAAAGGTTGAGTACCGCTGGTTTAGACACCCAAGGCCTAAATGATGATGTATGGTGATAGGCCAGTGACGTAACATACACCTCCGCATCGCGGTGAATGCAGGGTTTTGGGGGCCCAAAGCCTATGTTATGTTATGGTTTGGTAATCCTTAATTAGATCTGGCTTAGGGCCCAAAACCAGACTTTGTAAGTGGGCCCTAATATTCTCCTTTACGCCACTGCTGTAGGCCCTACAAGATACGAACGACGGACATGGCATAATAATGCAGTCTTGCCACTGTTGCCAATTGGAATTTAGTTCGAAATTCCCAGTTTTTCGGAGAATATGTCCGGGAACAACATTTGACGATTGAAATTGTTCGGATAATTATGTTATTGAAGATGCCATGAACGAGACGCAGTAGCGCACACAGGAATTTTCTTTAAGGGGGGGGGTCGAAAGTTCACTATTCTTGTATCATGTTCCTTTTGATTTTGTCGATTTGGGGGAACAAAACACGGTATAAAACTAATTATTGAATAAATAATTAGCATTCATTAATAAAATTAATCATTAATAACAAATACTTGGTTAAATTTTTCGTTCTATATACTTAAAATTGTAATCAATCATAAAATAATTAAGGGCTTTGGGGGGTCCGGAACCCCACGACCCCCCCTTGTGTGCGCCACTGACGAGACGAGATCCTGGACCATGCCTTAGTACGTCCCTGGAAATAAAAAGTATCTGAACTGTATGTTAATTTGCGCATAATCTATATGCTGGTTTCATTATTTAAAAAAAAAAAATTTCAGAAGTTCAGTTTTGCAATTATTATTTTTAAAAGGGGTCTTATTTCTTCTACTGTAGTTGTCTGGGCTGTGCAGCCTGGATTCTCAGAATTTTCAACTCTTTTTTTTTTTTCTCATTTCTGAGCTTACATAGTATTTTATTTCACTACTTTGTATAGTTTTATCTTTATCAATATAAAAATCTTTATCTTCAAGTAATATTCTTCTCGATCATCATTATCAGATATGCGTTGTTCAGATTCGCTGTTGATATACGTAGTTTACTTCATACTCATCAATGATTGTAATCATTTTTCCTAAGTGCATCCATATCCTGTCCTCCTCGTCATCAGATAATTCTTGAAGAACACGTAGAATAACTTCTCATTTTACAATTTTGAAACTACATCACTGTTTCTCAAACTGTGGGGCGCGCCCCTCTAGGGGGCGTGATAACCTTACGAAAGGGGCGAGAGCATATTGAAAAGTCGAAAACAAAAGATTATTTTACAAAAATTATCAATTTACTGAAAGTAAAAAAATAACATTCTGGCATATATAATAAAAATAAATTACATTCTTACCCCCTGATATAATACACTTATAAATATATTACTGCGCAATGCATTGTATGTTTAATTTATAACAATAATAAGTTAAGAGCAAGGTTAATAATTACCAGTGACCCCCATGGGCTTGTCATATACGTATAAAATTATATGCAAACATTAACACTTATCTTGATAATTTGTACACGGTTTATGATAAGTCTCTAAAATGCCGATTAAAAATCACGTGATTCTCTCCCCAATGCCAAAGGATAATACGTGGCGAGCGTATGGGGTGTTTGGGGGTTGGGGTAGAAAATGAGTTAATGAGCACAAATCAATGCTTGCTGGTTTCTACACATTCTAAGTATATAAAAATAAGTTTCTACAAACTAAGTATATAAAAATAAGAGAGTTTCTACATACTAAGTAAAGAGTGTTTCTTTTTCAGGTATAGAAGTTTAAGTTGGCATTACTTTCCAAGATGGCGACCGATTTAACAGCTGTCAAGTGATTTATTCTCAGTTTGGTTTGGCAATTCATCAAAACGATCATCAAGCAAGGCGTAAATTCGTCGAATGGGCCCAAAACGAGATGGCTGTTGTTCCCGATTTTCATAAGCGAATTTTGTTTAGCGATGAAGCGCACTTCTGGTTGAATGGCTACGTTAACAAACCAAACGGCCGCATTTGGAGTGAAGCTAATCCACAAGTGTATGTCGAAACACCGTTACATCTAGAAAAACTGACTGTTTGGTGCACTTTATGGGCTGGTGGAATCCTTCTTCAAAAACGATGAAGGCCACAACGTTACAGTCAATGGTGATCGGTATAGAGCCATGATTACTAACTTTTTCATTCCTGAATTGAACAATCATGATGTCCAGAAGCTGTGATTCCAACAAGACGGCGCAACATGTCACACAGCTCGTGCCACAATCGATTTATTGAAAGACACGTTTGGTGACCGCCTAATTTCACGTTTTGAACCTGTGAATTGGCCTCCAAGATCTTGTGATTTAACACCGCTAGACTATTTTCTGTGTGGGCTATGTAAAGTCATCGGTCTATGCGGATAAGCCGCAAACGCTTGACCATTTGGAAGACAACATTCGCCGTGTTATTGCCGATATACGGCCACAAATGTTGGAAAAAGTCATCGAAAATTGGACGTCCAGATTGGACTACATCCGAGCCAGCCGTGGCAGTCCTATGCCAGAAATCATATTTAAAATGTAATGCCACAAGATTATCTTTCGAATAAAAAAAAAATTCATGTCAATCGAATAATACATCGTTGTTTTATTGCAATTTAAAGTTCTTTACCTCTAAAAAAACACCCTTTATATAAAAATAAGTTTCTGCATACTAAGTAAGTTTCTACATTCGAAATAAGTAAATCCTTCGCAAACTTTGTCAAGATCATTTTATTGAATTCTAAATGCCTTCGGAATAATTTTAATGGATAGCAGTTCACAGAAAAGATCGTACTTTGGAAAGACGTATATATACGTCCGGCGCAAACAACGCACAGGCTGAGTGAGTCGTTCATATACGCACTTGAGGTTACAGTCGCATAGTAAATTTAGCATCAAAGTATAGTATTATTGAATTTAATACATTGTTATTGTATGGAAGGGGGGTGCGATGAAAATTATGATTGAATATTGGGTCGCAAGTATTGAAAGTTTGAGAAGCACTGAACTACATAAATTGAAAAATTCGTGTTATTTTTCTCAACTAAGTAAAAGTAATAATGAAATATGTAATTACGGAATAAAACTCCAAAACGAGATAAAAAAAATTGCTATTCACAAAAATGAACGGGTGCGAAAATTCCAAATAAAATTAAACAAATTTAATCTTTAAAACCAGATAAATTCCTTTTATAGCGAAGAGAGGGAATGGATAGAGGGGAAAACAATGACTTTCTAACTGTTTAGGAGCCGTAATGACTTCAAACATCTCTGGGTTAAACTATTTATTACAGTAGGAAAATCACCAAATAAATATTCCCGTACAATCTAACTGCAAGAAGGGTCCACAGATGTAGAGTCTCTTTCGCGATAACGTCTTTATACCGCTAGCATAAACATATTAGTCAAAGGGATACTTTCGGAAATTCGATATGGCAAAGGGTCCACAGTTCACTAGAGAAAGTATTCGCTTTTCTGTAACTCCACACTGAGTGTGTAAGCTCGCTGGCTCTATCTTCACGTGCTCTTGCTGACTCGAAACTCCTCGGTTCTAAGTCGCCTTCGTATTCGTTAATTAGCTTACTTCTTCCAGATTCTCTCAAGTAAAAGTCTTTTCTTCAAGCTCTCACGCTCTTCTTTTTAAACCTCCAATTTCTCATGGTCACTCACCACCTATCCCTTTGATCTCTTGTCTGTCAGCCGCTTAGAGAGCGGGGTCTATCAGCCGCTTAGAGAGCGGGGTCTGTCCGGGCGCATAGTGAGAGTCCTATCCTCCAGACGCGCTGTCGTCACAGATCCGTGAGAAACCGAAAGCACATTATAACGGCGTCTTTTTTCATCTCTCGGACTGCCATGGGAAAATGGTCAGAATTTCGGATCACCCATTTACGAAATTTTTAGGGAAACGAACGGATCTTTCCCACGTTTGTCGGCGTACCTTCTTAGCAATTAGGGAAAAAAAGACTGGGTACATCACAGCACCCTATTTGAATATTGTATAAAGAGCAAAAACACATTTGTAATAAAATTAGCGCAAGCATGCCTTTAGGTAGGTAAAATATGTAAGTTTTTATTATTGAAGAAATGAGTACTAATCGACTGAAGTCTTTAAAATGCGATTATTTTACGAAGTGGAGCAAATTTGTCACTACTTAGAATATTGTACATACTGGAAAAAACAATTTATTTTCTCATATTACACTAAAGGATAGAGGAAATTAAACGTAAAATATACAATAGAGTAAAATTATATATATAATGTCATTGAAAACATTTACAATTTCTTTTATAACTGAAAGAGAATAAACGGAAAAGTAAAGAAATTCTCTTTTCAAAAATAAAAAAAAGAAAAGCGTTTTTGCTTTTTTTAAAAAAATTCTTTTCAATCTTTCGAATGCATTTTATTCCATACAGTAAAAAGTAATAATCTAGACATGACGTAAAAATTAAATAATTTCGTAGGATTAACATAACGCTCAGAAACGAAACGAAAATTAGATTTAACGGGTGCCAGCGAAATAAATCGCTTATACCCAAATTCACGGAGGAATAGGGTCAAAGAGAAATAATATCTGAAAACACTCCCCCGCAGGGGGAGGCTGGAGGAAGAAAACGGCCGAATGAGAACGAAACTGAAGTACGTCACGAGGGCGAGGAATGGAAGAGCGCAGGAGGGGGGCTTAACAGCCCCAAAACGCGTTCGAGGAGCACCAAAAACGCAGTGGGAAGGAAAATGCTGCTGATTTTTTTTATTTATTTATTTTTTTTTTTTTTTTGCAGCTGGAGTGAAAAATGGAAGGAGTCTGCAAGGGAAACTTACAGACGGCACAGTAGTTGAAGTCGAAGCAGGAGCCAGCTTTACACTGATCCCAGTTCTGATGAAAGGCAAATGCATATGAATGTTGTGAAGTGTAGCAATTAAGTGTTTTTTGTTGTAATTACGACGGTTTCAAGGGCAGATTCCATTTGGTAGTTTATAACGCTCAGAAATCCTTGGGGTCTTGTCTATATACTCGTATAACGGAGCCTTAACACTCTCTTCGCCTAGAGCAGTAGCGCAAACAGGGGAATTTTTCAAGGGAGAGGGGGTCCGGGGTCGAAAGTTCACCATTCTTGTATCATACTCCTTTTGATTTTGTCGATTTTCGGGAACAAAACACAGTAAAAAACTAATTATTGAATAAATAATCAGCATTAATTAATAAAATTAATCATTAATAACAGATACTTAATTACATTTTACGCATTATATACATAGAATTATAATCAATCGGAAAAAAAATCAAGGGCTTTAGGGGGAGTTCCGGACCTCCAGGACCCTCTCCTTGTGTGCGCCACTGGCCTAGAGTCATAGTAAACAGTCCAAATTTGGAACACATTTTCAAGTAGAAAAATGTTTCAAATTTCGTGCAAACTTGTGACGAGTTATAAAGAAAATACCTTTTATTATACAGTATTTTTAAAATTTTATGACATTTTCTAAGAATACAAAATTTTGTAAGTGGATACATAAAGTTTAAAGCCCAATTTTGTGTTATAATACAGGAAATAAAATTCATAATACAGTTTACCCAAAAAATGACACACAAATGAGTAGTGTTCTAAAACACGCTGCTTTTTAAAGAACAACGAAATCAGAACATATTTATATTCTAATTAAAAATAAGAACTTAGGAACCACTTAAACTTTAAGGAAATTTGGAATTTGTTCACTTGTTCAATAAGTTTTGCTCTCTTCTATTCCCCCCATGCGCCTTTCTTTCAAAAATAAATTATAATTATTGTTTTGTGATTTTCAACATTTAACGTAAGTCAAAAATAGTTTTCTTCTAGAAGAGCTTATTCCTGCAATTAGAATTGAATAAAAATTAGAATATAATATAATTAACGAATTCATAATAAAAAAAATTGAGAAAATAATACATACATTTTATATGCTACTTAATCATTATTTTGCATAAGTTTATTTTGTTTGGAATTTATATCAGTTCTCTCACAAATTATAAACATGCTAAGCAAAAGAAAAGTATGCAATTTCTGTGTATTTTATCGCTTTAAGAGTGATTTTAGTGAAAATTATTTGTTATATTAAAAAGAATACTTTCGATGTAAATAAACAGCAAGCACAAACAAGCACAATGCATTTGTTAGAAACTTTTATCATTAAAATGCCATCCTGACAATTTTAAACAATGTCTCTAGTTTCCTCCGGCTGTTGTCGAATTGCCCATAGAATATAAAACGGTACACGCGTCGAGCAGTGGCGTACACAAAGGGTTTGCGTGTTCAGCTTTCCCTTCTTCACCCCCCATAAACTAACAGATTTTTATTTTTATTTTTAGCAAAAAAAATTATGCATCGGCACTTTCGTTTACTTGTTTTTTTTAAACAATCCATCCCTATAAAAATAGTCTATGTACGCCACTGAAGTCGAGACTACATAAAAAAATCTTACGAAAATGATCACCTTTGGGGCCTTACAACATTTTGTTGGTAAGTTTAATATAATCAATCAAATAAGTAAATTGTATCATTTGTGGGTTTTTTCAATTCATATTTAAATGTGGCTCTTTGAAAGCCATTAGTAACTAAGTGTATAATTTACTATCAAAATCTAGTAACTGTAACGTATTATCAGCTAATCGATGACATCATAAATGTCTTACAAATTTATAAATTCATTGGATATGGGAAATTACAAGATAGACAGATGCAATAACAACAGCCTTATAGTTAGCTAGTTACACTTAATTATTACGAATAATGTTTAATAAATTAAGATCGAAACTAATCTATAACAATGATACCAGTATCTCCATCCAGATAAAAAAATTTTCAAACGTAAGTACGATATTTTTTGAGTCTTCTGCAGGACTTGAACTTCTTCAAACTTCTTGAAAAGAAGTAATATAAAAAAACAAATTTTAAGTCAATTCTTACTTAGGTTAACAAAGAAATTTTTTATTTTAGTTACTTTTTATTGAATAGTTACAAGTAATATAAATATGTATATACACATATGACAGAATCACACTATTAAGTGTCAAAATAGAAAGCGATTTTCCTTTTTTATTTTCTATATAGGGTGTTGGGACTTTTTTTTGTTACTGTTATTCATTAATTAAATTTCATTATTCTAATAAAATAGCACAGTAAAAAAGAAATCGCATACTCAGAAATTAGGCCATCCCAGGTGGGATTCGAACCTACGACCCTCGGATCAGAAATCCAACGCGCTATCCATTGCACTGCTGGTTCACAACGAACGATTTTCCTTTCTATACATGCTGCTGTACTATTATTTTTGTTCGTTACTATTTATGCATTAATTAAATACAGTTAATGAGTTAATATTTGAAAAAACTGTATTTACATCAAGTGTCATCCACTACAAGTTTAAAAATGTGTTTGATGTTGCTGTGTGTTGTGACTAATTTTACCTTCTTGACGAAGTCAGATCGAGGCCCACGAAATTCATCGCGGCTAAGGGCTAGAATTTTTACGCCTGTCGTTAGCCTTAGCTTTGAGCACCATGCAGGTGACAGTACGATTTTGCTCGGTTCCACCCCGATTTAGAGGGAGAAAACCCTGGGGGTGGCCAGGGGCCTCCCACCTCTCTTCCCCTTCCATCAACCTCCCGAGAGGACTGCGGCTCGACGGCTATTTAGAGTACCTCCATGCCGCAAAGGCACTACACATTTACAAACATCCATATCTTCTCCGGGATTCGAACCCGGTCACTACGGCACCACAAACCACTATACCGGTTGGGGGGGAATGCATTTGAACTTGAATGGATGAATAGAAAGTGCATTTTATTAACGGTTGAAAATTTGAACAAGATATTTTGTATATATAAATAAATATACACAGGGAGAGAATGAGAACTAATAGTAGGAATTGAATAATACATTATATCGAAACACCCAAATGTATTTCCTTACCACGACTTTACAGGTACAGTTAATATCTTTATATGGGATATGGAGCGACAAAGGCTATTATCCCATACAACGACTTTTTCTGCAGCCTCATGTGTTATGGATAATTAATTATACGTGCTTGGTTCAATGCAATAAATTAAATGGTTTTGGCTTCTTTTTTTAACCGATTCGTTAAGTATGATCTGCTTCTGTCTCAATTTTTAAATGGGTAAGTGAGTAAGTGAATATCGTCTCACTGTTCAGCTACACGAGGGATTTTGGCAACGGACCTCGTAATTTTGAACCATGGTCAAGAAGACGACACCTGAGCTGGCACTCCCCTACACGACGAGTCTTTAGTGATACTGGGCTCGGACTCGTGACAAGGCAGCCACGATCCGATATCTTGACCACTCGGCTACCGCGGCCGCATTTTTAAATAGGAGATGCAATCCTCATCTTCGTTTTTTTTTTTTTTTTCCCGAATGTACAGAATGTGTTTTGCATTCTTATATTTTACTGCTTTTTAAATATCAAATTTTATTCTTATTGGATTTCGTATAATTTCCTATCATTGTAGCAATGTTTTGATTTTTTGGTGCTTTTTATTTTTCTTTTGGCCAAGTTATTAATATTTTTAACTGAATATTGTATAATTTTAAAGAGCTTTTGTCATTGTTACAGCACCATAGAACTTTTGTGTTTTTATAATCCATTATAGTATGTTTTAAATCAATTTATGAAAAAAAAACTGTTTTAAAAAAATGGATAGGTTCTTGAATTTTCTGGAGCTCATCGATTTCAGCCTGAATTGCAATGCAGTCAATGACTAGCAAAAACGCGATTGCCATCCTCATCAATATCAATCAGATCATTTCCATCAGAAATAAAAAAAAATTTACTTTCATGAAAATTGGCAAATTATATTTCTAAATATATTTTTATCTTTTTTACTGCAAAAAAACACATTTTTGTTTTTGCTGCATGTTTAAAATTAAGCTCGACCTTTCGGTCTCTTGTCATTTTTGGATAAAGCTTTTTATCCCCTCCTTGTGACAAAATTTTATTATTCTTCGAAATAAAGTTAATGTGTGTGAATTAAGGTTTCAAATTAAAATGCAGGATAAAATAAAAATATCCAAGCTTTAGGTAATTTTTTTTTTACATTTATAAATAAGAAATATTTTTAAGTACATTTGTAAAGTTTTGCTATTAGTAAAAAAATTCAATTTAAAACCACAAATCAAAATACATTTAATAAAATATTGTTGATAAAATTTACATGAGACGAAAAATTTTCGGTTGCATAATTCAATTTCCTAGTTTTGCTCTCAAAACAATTTATCTTGAATTTTACCCATCATTAGATTCGAATACTACAAACCTATTTTAAATCATTTTTTTAAAATAAAATGTTCTATAAAATAAATTACTTTTAAATTTGTTTTTAAATAATTTGGCATTTATGTTATGCTTCCTAATCGTATTTCATTTGCTTTATGAATTGAAGACATAGACGAAATTGAATGACACGTCGTTCAGTATCTACACAAAAGATTTCACCTACAGTTATTTATACAGTGTTTTTTTTCCAGGTATAGAAGTTTAAGTTGGCATTACTTTCCAAGATGGCGACCGATTTAACAGCTGTCAAGTGATTTATTCTCAGTTTGGTTTGGCAATTCATCATGGATAGACTTAACGCCTGAACAACGCTTTCAAATTGTGCAATTTTATTTCGAAAACAATGGTCGCGCGCGATTTTCATAAGCGAATTTTGTTTGGCGATGAAGCGCACTTCTGGTAGAATGGCTACGTCAACAAACAAAACTGCCGCATTTGGAGTGAAGCTAATCCACAAGTGTATGTCGAAACACCGTTACATCCAGAAAAACTGCTTGGTGCGCTTTATAGGCTGGTGGAATCCTTCTTCATAAAACGATGAAGGCCACAACGTTACAGTCAATGGTGATCGGTATAGAGTCATGATTACTAACTTTTTCATTCCTGAATTGAACAATCATGATGTCCAGGAGCTGTGCTTCCAACAAGACGGCGCAACATGTCACACAGCTCGTGCCACAATCGATTTATTGAAAGACACGTTTGGTGACCGCCTAATTTCCCGTTTTGGACCCGTGAATTGGCCTCCAAGATCTTGTGATTTAACACAGCTAGACTATTTCTGTTATACCTCTCAAAAAAACACCCTTTAATTTCTGCATCGTATTAGCGTACGTTTCACGGTCACACAACAGATTACTGCAACACCCAAACACCATTACATTTGCTTTCCAACGGATCCGAGTGTTTTTATTAAATGTTGATAAACATTTCTAGAACACACATACCTAAAATGATAAGTGTGGTAAAAAATTTAAAAAAATCTAGAGCAATTTCATATAACAGAAACTGTAAATACTTATGCTATATCCGTCTATGTTAAAAAATAATATTGCGATAAAAATATTTTTTGAGCGTGCTTCTTACTACGCTGCAGCTGAGTGCCTCTATCGGTAAAAAAAAACTGCCTAAATCGAAACAATTTTAATAGAAATTTTAATCGAATAAATTTTAAAATAATGAGCTTTGAAGTGAAATAAACCTTTTTCAAAAAGGATTACACAGAAAAGAAAATTGAAATGCTTCAACAAAATGCATTTAACCAAGGAATTACAATGTATGACCAATTTAAAGAATTTGCAATGCTATTATGCAAAATTGCTCTTTTTATTAATGTTTTTAAAATATATACATTGAGTAACCTTTGAAAGTTATTAATTAGGTATATCAAGAAAAGGTAGGCATCTCATTTTCTTTACTTCTTAAGCCTGTTTTGTTTATGATTAAAAGTAAAACTCAAAACATCTTTATTTCCAATAGCACTTGATGTTTGTTATTATATATCCACTAACTAAACTTCATTTTAACTTAGCATGAAATGAACATCAAATAAAGCTTATTACCTGTTGCCGATTATATAAACTTTTAAAATTTGATTGGGTTAATTAAGTAGCAATATTATTTAATGCGTCGCAAGTTATAATCGCATTATACCGATTAATTTCATTTGAAAGTGCATCCTTTAACACAAGTCATGGCAATTTTATTACATGAACCAATACTTTTACCTTTTTCAATTAAGATACTCTTACTTGCGAGTACTCTTTTTCAATTAAGATACTCTTACTTGCGAGTACTAAAAATTTCATTACGTTTTTATCCTGAATCTTGTTTCCTTATAGCTAGCTCATTTTCCATTAGAATAATTTAAAGTATTAGATTACCATTTCAAATAAGAATTTGATATATTTCCTCTTTTCCAGTAAAAATTTCTTCCTCTATTTATAATATTTTAATAATAAATTATATTATCAATTACAAATTTGCTCACTTGAGGAAAAATTGCATTAAATTTGGAATGATTTTAAAACATATGCCTTAATATTTATGTTATTACATTTCAAATATTTTGAATCCCATGTCCCAGCTTACTTCAAAGATGACTTTAAAAATTCCTTTAAAGTAGAATAAATCAATAAATTTTTTTAAATGTCTTAAATGCTTGTTTATAATTAAAAATTCCACTAGTATTTAATCTCTTTCCTAATGTTTTTTTTTAATATTTAAAATATTTATACGAAAAAAAAAAAAACGTATGACAACAAAATTAAATACTAAAACAAAAGAATAACCATTCTAAATAATATATTTAATTTATAATTTGATACTTTACAATTTCCATACATTTATACAAAATCTGGCAAAACCAGAAAATATCACAAAAACCATTTGTACATAACCTACTTAGAATTGATTAAAATCAAGAGTTCAATAGATTAAGAGTGAACATCTATAACACTCCAGGAACATAATTTTTTCACACAGCAAAGGTTTTACAAAATTTTAATAAAGCAGCAATGTACAATTTTTATATATACATTTGTTCTCCATATATTATAGAAGACATTATGAAAGAAAGTAGGAAAGCTCTGCAAAGCATAATAAATTAGGCTGAAAAAATAAATGAGAAAAAGACAAAAATTTGTTCTTCACTGTTGTTTAAATAGCTATCAATTAAAATAACATCAAAAAAGCAACTTATACGGATCACAAAAGAAACGGGGAAGCTTAAAAACAATTTTTTCACACCTTTTCTGGATTTCTATTTACAACATATGTACACTGCTTTAGACCAAGGTAAATGTGAAGCAAGAAAAATTCATTTGCTGGTAATTTAATCTTTCCCTTCAATTTATTAACGGTGGACCATCATAATTTTGAACTACTATCAAGTGAAGAAATGCAGTGGCATTGTAATAATAAACATTTATACATCTTAAATAATTTACTTTTTTTTATAACATGAAGACTGCCAGGATTTGGTTTAACTTAATAACTTCAAAAGCGACACAAATACCTTGGTTTTGTTGCATATCTTTTAAGTAGGTTTTATTTTAATGTTCCAAGTTTTCTTGGCTATATCCAGTTATCACTTGAGATCGTTAAGACGAAGAATAAAAGACATTTATGCTTGTGTATTAAATCCACAGACAGTAGAGACTAGTTTATGCACATGGGTCTTGGCAGTCAAGAAAGAAAGAAGGCCCACAGAGAAAGTCTTGTGTTTTGCTGATATGATCACACAGAAAATTAACAAGAAACAGGTCTGTTTGCACTAATCACATCTACGATGGGTAGTTTTTCAGATTGAGTTACCTGAGAAAAAAAAAAAAAAAAAAAACATAAATATCTGCAATTTATATATCACTCAAAATTCAACATAATTTTAAAAATGAAAATGATTCCAAATGATGACAATTCTTTTGAACACTTCGTCCTCTTTTTTTTTATCGAAGACTTTTTTAAACCGCTAGAGAAACAGAATCGTCTGCATGAGTATCAAGACTTATAAAAACAATTATTTTTTAGAAACACTTTCAAAACCGCCTTTCTTGGCCTGCCTACAATTTATAAACTTACAAAATAGTGTTATCAAAATCCGTGTAACGCACGAAAAAATATTTATAAAAAAAAATTGCAAAAAATGAACAGCTAGGCTTTCCAATTTTAGGCTGGAGGACCTCACTTTCTAAAATGGATTGACGTCCCCCTAGAAAGCTGAGTCATTGCACACCTGGTTAATAAATGTACGCCTAAGAATATACTTTTCATGTTAAAGACGTTTTGCTTTAGCTGACGTAAGGGGAAGAAGGAAAAGAGGGAGGAGTGGGGCTAAGTGCAGCTGTGATTTGAAATCAAATGCAACACTTATGCGATGTTACTTGGTTCCTTGTCTTATCGTTATCAAAACAGCAGCAATGAATAGGAAATTTGAAACATTTTATGAATATTATTATCATTACTTTATGACTGTAGGTCTTAATTTACAAACACAAGCTTTTGGACGAATATTTTTTAGAAGGAATACGATTTTAATCTAAAAAGCCCAAATGAATGAATAGAATATATTCTAAAAAGCCCCAATGAACGAAGAGTAAATAAAACTACAGAACTTGGTAACTTTTATCCTAACGATAGCACCATTACTAAAAAAGAATTTTTTTCATCTGAGAGAGAATACAATTAAAGCATAAAAAAGTTAGTCATTCAACTTAGTGGTACAGTTTATAAATTTGTTTTAGAATTGTGCTAACTGCACAACATTTGTTACCACAAGAGTTATTGTTAAACTTGGAACAGTTTCGAATGCGAGTGTTCTATAAATGATTTTGTATCGCGAGTGCTAAAAAAACTTGATTTTAAGTAAAAAACTTTTGTATTTAATATTAACAATTCTGCAATACAACGCATAAAAAAAACGATACACGAAATTTATTATAGTCTCAACTTTACCCAACGCATTGATGAAAATATCTCACATATGTGCTTCTATTAAAGAAAGGTGTACAGATGTTAATCAGCGAGACGGTTGCAATGAGGGTTCACAATAACAAAAGGAGCAGCAGCATGCAGATGTGGTCGCATCTGCTATTGGGAATTCGTAGTCCCAACGTACATTTCCTTTATTAAATGTAAGCAGGGAGGGGGAAACATTTATTAAATTGACCATCTGCAGTAAAATGCACCAGATGGCGCTAGGAGTAAAAATCGTCTGCTGTTTGTAAAGAAAGAGGCCAATATATTGATTCCAGAAAAACATTCTAAATATTCGTATAATACAATCAATTTAAACAGTTCCAAGATTCACAATTGATAAAGGAATAATCAAATTTTAGCAAACAAAACCTTAATAACGAAGATAAATATGCTCCGTAAGATTAAAAATAGCCACCATATATATAACAGTAGTTTCGTTTTACAATTCCAAAGTGAAGGCGAATTCATTACATGACATCCATATTTCAGTAATAAATTACGTTGATTGCGAATCTACTATAATTTCTACAATTTAGGCACATTCGATGGGAGGGGAAAATAGTTAAAATTTTTCAACAGAAAAAATATTAGATTTCGGAACTTATCTAAATTGCATGCTTATTTATATTTACTATAACACTTTCCATCGATATATATTGCATTATTTTTATGAATGATGCATTAATAACATAATTCTTTCCTCGGGTTTAGAAGAAATCAGGACAAGTTCGATCAAATTTTATTCATTACAATTTAAATATTTAGCTTCTAACCATTACTATAAAATACATGATCGAAAGCCTATAAAAAATGTTCTTTAACGTTTTATCTAAATTGAGCACTAAGTTGACTGTTCCATTTATTACGAAAAGTATACGAAGTAAATTGTAAACAATAAAAGTAAAAATCCATCCATATTGTACATAATCATGAAATGAATGATTAATCGTGCAGATAGAACTTTGCGTAAGTTCATATTGCAAAGAATTTAAAATAATTGCGTTCTAAATCCATAAACAATACTACTATATGTATATTTATATATATGAATTGCTTCACTTATTCTCTCAACTAGAATCAAACAAGTTTCTTTACAGATTGTAGATAAATTAATATTAAGATTTAAACAATATTCTTAATCTTAACAATACGTAAGCAATATTTACATACACATACTGCATTACTATAGCAAATTAACTTAGAAATTCTATATTGTAACTGGATTCTCATCGGGTACAAAATAGGTGGTTAATTTACTCAAAAATACATTTAAGCAAAGTAAATAAATGCACATACATGTAAATAATAGTAATAATAGGATAGTACTTACTTCTTGTGCTGCACAAGTATTAACTGCTGGTGATAGTACTCCAAGAGGTTGTCTGCTTGGGCTGATTCCAGTCAGAACAGTAGTATTAGGCCTAGGAGCTGCTGGATGTGTTTCTAATGCATTCTGCAAGTCCATTATGTAATCGATGACATATTGGATTATTTCTAATTTAGAAAGCTTTTTGTGTCGAGGCATGTTTGGAACAAGGGTTTTTAGTTTACTTAGTAGAGATTGCATCTCTTCACTCGTCACATCGCGTTCTTTACTCACACGGCCTTTCAACAATTTTTGCTCCATCTGTTTCGTTGCCATGTGTAAATCACACTGAGCTTTCATGATAAGTTTTGATAATCCAGTACTTTGCGATTCCCGACTGTAGCTTCCGCTGACACTAGAGCATAAAATGCGTATATATCCAAGAGTACTAAAGAACTTTACTGAATGCGTAAGCGGGTCTTTATTTCGCTCTCTTATAACCAGTAATGGACGCTGGAGGTGGAGCCTTTACGTCACGCCACTCTCGTCCAATAGAAACTACGACGAGCTTACCCAAGAGAAGGTATTCCCCACCAATAGGACTCTTGCATATTCCAATCATAGTCTAAATGTTCTCAACATCTGGCAAGCTATGTGTTCTAACGCCATCTATTAAAAAATGTTGCTACTACTAAATAAAATTGCGTGGGAATATATCCTAACTCTGTGTGCATGCAGGTGTTCGCAGATAGAGTTATACATCTGGTCACGTATTAAATCTGGTTTTCCAAGCCAAATGACTTTTGTTAGAGTATACTTCACGCATAAATTAATGAAAGTGTGGGAAAAAATTTTGTTCTCTGTTCGAAGATGACACATTTCAATTGTTTTCTAACACCGAGCACATTCTGATGCAATTTGTAATATTCATATTATCACTGGCGTAACTTGGAGCCCCTTATTATTGATACGGCGGTGATTACGCCCCTGCATATAATATACACACACAAATGCGTGTGTAATGTCTTGATAGTTAAATCTTCAGGTGGTTGAGCAAAATATTAACTTCTAGAGCTGCTGTTTCAAATCTATAAAAATAGATGCAAAATTTTTCTTCTTGCTTCATTTCAGAAATAAAAAAAATTTATGCATCTTAAAATATGTATGCTGAAAAAATTAAAAAGCAAATCATTTGTTTATATACATTTTAATATTTATATCTAGATAAATACTTTTTAAGCTTATGTGTATTTTTTTTAACGCCATTTGTACCGTAAACAAAGTTTGAGAATTACTATACTAAATTATAAAGTACATGCACAAATTTAATTTTTTTTTTAATTAGTGAACCAGATCGCTGTGATTGATTGAACATCAAAACTTTTAATTTTCCTATTAAAAAAGCCCAAAATTCCGTTTTCAAAATCCAATAATCCATAATTTTCTGCTACAGTCCACACGCACACACACACGATAGGATTATTTTATTTTTCCACACACAGGCAAAGCGTCTGATTACACTTACCCTTTTGAAGCAATTGAATAAAATTTCCAGTTCTTAAAAATAATTTGCTCTGCGGTTATTATATTCTTCATATTGTTGGGTACTGCTACATTTAGTGCAAAAAAAAATTGTCTGCCATTTTTGTCAATTAAATAATTTACCTTCGGCAAGCAAATATTTTAACTAATTTGTTCACCTATATTAATTAATTGAATGAATAAAATGTTACATTTACGACAAATAATCACCTATAACTGAATTACAGAATTCTGTCGAATTCAAATGGCTGATAAAAAACTGTAAAACGCAGATATTTTTTAATATTGATATTTCTTCAAATCGTACAATTGATTTCAATGCTTCGTTCAATGAAAAAGAAAATGTGGAATATAGTAAGTTTCTCAGAATAATATTTTTTATATTTTTAATAATTAAGAAAATTTTATTTGGGTGGATGAATCGTTGTATTTTCCTTAAATAAAATTTTCAATAGAATAGAATTCCGTTCCTTAGAATTTCCAATGGTAATATCAATTTTTTATATCACGTACCGTGACAGAGATTGAGATAGTAGAAGTAAAATAAAAGATTTACCGAAAGTATTATTGTAGAAAGAAAGAAAAATAGAATTATTGATTATACGTGTAAAAAGATAAAACTTTTTCTCTCTCTGTCTCGTGCGCGGGCGCTGAGATTAAATTTCATTGCTTGTATTCTAGGAGAATGAAATGAAAACTGAAAAAAATTAATTAATTACTTTAAACATTAATTCTTTAAGAATTTTACAAGAATTAATAGTTTAAAAATAATTATGTTCGTCTTACATTGTATATAAATTACTTTCAAACTGGAAATAATCGTTCTGTTCACAAATTGAATTAAAATCTAGTTTCGGGTTCCACTTGTAAATTTAAGATCATTTTTATTTATTAATGCGAATATTGATTTCTGTCCTGAATCCTCTTAATCACTTTCTGGAAAATAATGGCATGTGATATGAAAATTAATTTATTTTCAGAATTTAATTTATTACACAATAATCTCACAATAAATTCTCTATAGTTGCCGAAAATTGAAGATAATTATTGATTGCATGACGCTGGGTAAAATGATGCAATAAAGATCGTTCTTTAAATATATAGAAGTATAAAAAAAAAAGTTTAAACCTTTTCGGTTATTGAAACTTGTCATAACAACTTATTCGAACGCTTCTTATATATTTTTGTTGTTGTTACATACATTACTGCTTCAAGAAATGTCGAACGTTTTTATATTCTTTGCTTAGCAATGTGAATTTAAAAACAAATAAAAGAGTTCAAAAGTTTGTATTTAAATGACGCACTAATATATTTTTACAATAGCGAAATTATACTATATTACATTTAAAGTGTCGAAAACTAATGAAATATTCTAAAATTACCGAGAACATGAGAAATGCCAAACAGGTGTTTCTTGTAACAGTAGGCTTTTGAAATCGTTTGCACCTAACTGTATACCCAAAGTTCTGACTTTTGTAATGGCTTGTGCGGAATTAAATGAATATTTGACTTCGAAAATACTTTCAAATAAATAGAATAGTTTTTGCTTAAAATTTGCCTATGTCTTGCCTTCTATATTAGATCATTCAGGTAATGTGTGTGTGTGTGTGTGTGTGTGTGTGTGTGTGTGTGTGTGTGTGTGTGTGTGTGTGTGTGTGTGTGTGTGTGTGTGTGTGTGTGTGTGTGTGTGTGTGTGTGTGTGTGTGTGTGTGTGTGTGTGTGTGTGTGTGTGTGTGTGTGTGTGTGTGTGTGTGTGTGTGTATACTATCTTAAATTAAATGCTTTATTGAATTTGTGAGCTTTTAATTTAACTTTTGCATTGTTATTCTTTTTTTTATGGTTCAATAATCTTGAATATTTGTTTCATGATATTTAGAAAAAGAAACAATTAATTTACTTAAGAGTTAATATTTTGTTCAGATTTATACAAAATAAATAAAAAATCTTCACAAAAATAATGAATTGATAAGGATAAAATTCCTTTAAAAAGGCTGTATGTTTAAAAATTGTTTCGGGGTGGAAAAAAAAAATCTTAACTGAAATTTTTGTACTCTGCCGTTGGGTTTTCTTTCTTTTTTTTTCAATAATGATATAAAAAAAAACGTTATTTTCATTTTGATATCCAAAACCGTTTCCTTTGTTAGAAGATAACGCCGCAACGCGAGTAGCAGTAACATTTTTTTATAGCATCGCACAATGATGACAATTTGGCGTCAGTCATACTGACGTCTAGTGAGAGCATCCGCATTGGAATTGTTCTTAAATGATCTCCAAGTGCATCGCAACTTCCGCGTAAACTTACCCAACATTCATCAGTTGTAGCAACGGGTTGTCAATTATTTTAGAGTAGAAGAAAAAAAAAAGAACCGAATGAGAAGGGGAAAAAAAGATATAATATTCGGAAAACAGTAGATAAGCTTGTTATTTGCAAATGCAACAGGAGTTCAAATAAGAAATCGTTGAAAAGAAAACAACATTATAGCAATGTGTAATGATTATCGTTCTAAGTCCGGTTTCAATGCGTAAAACAGTGATTCTCAAACTTTTTTTGTATTGCGGTTCACTTTTAACAATTTCAAAATTTAGCAGAACACTGACAATAAAATAAGTTTAAAAGAATTTTACTTCTCTGTAATGCACTTCCCCGCGCGCGCGAAAGGAGTTAAATATATCTCAAGTATCCTTAGTTTCGAACGGCCGAATGATTCGGTGCCGGACTTTATTTTTTTTTTCTCAGAGTAGTATAATTAACAATTTTAAAAAAATTCGCTACACACAAAAGTAACCAGAGTAAAGGCTTAGAATTTGTTTACATGTAATATTCGCAATGAAGGGGGAACTTATTTACATACATAAAAGAATATTTCAGTTATAATTCATACTAAAATTTAAAGTACAATTAATTAGCCTTTATTTAATTATTTTTATTTTGAATTCGATTATTTCATTCATTAATTCGATTTACTCCATTAACATTGCATTATACGTATTCTTTCATGAGTAAAGGTAAGAGTAGACCAAGTTGAAAATGTCATTTCTGGTCAAAAATTCATATTTTTCCCTCCAATTCCTTCAATCTTTACACACACACACATTTTCTTTTCATTCAACTTTCTTTAACTTCTAAAATATTTTGCTTTTACAATTATATTTAATGTTCCTGTTGACACGCTATTAGAGATTTCGGAGTGTAATGTTAACCCTATTAATTTTCTTATTTTTCTTCTCTTCTCTAGACCCGTGATTCTTTTGGTGTTTTTTATAGAAATATTTTTTTGTTTAGAATCTGTAGTGATATTGTTTAAAAGATTTCTCAAAAATGTTACTTGGAATCACCTTCTTCCCTTAATAAGTTAGATCAGTTTCCCGCATAAACATCGTGGACTCGCTACCCTAGCGGTCCTGGTCACGAACACGTGGCTAACGTGTTATGAGTTCGAGCCCTAAAGCCTCTGAAAACCCGCCGTGTATAGAGGCTGATGCATGTTAAATCTGTCGAGGCTCAAAGTCCACCCGTTGGCGAAGTGAGAAAGCTCGGAGAGGAAGATCGTAGCTTAGGAGAGGTCCTCGTCACTTGACCATGGTTCAATAATATGAAATTCGTCGCTAATAACCCTCGAGTCACTTTATACACCGCACATTAATAAAATACTCACCTTACCAGAGGGGTCTTAAGGCATGGGTCAATTGGGCCCGGGCCCAGGCCCTCGGTCACAATGGGGGCTTCCTCTCGTTCTCGACCCAGACTTAATAAGATCATGATTTCAGTAATTTCAACGGTCAAATGGAATTCCCGGTTTTATTCTCCGAAAAACTGAGAATTTCGGACGATAAGTCAAATGGCTATGGCTATACGTGAAGACCATCGTCCATGTATCGGTAAAGGCCTAACATCATACACCATCATTACCCCTTTGGTTAAAAGGCGTCAGTCGGTCGAGCTAGTTTGTGCGATTGTGAATCATAAACATTTATTTGTATCGGGTAATTTTTGTACTAGTGTTTGACAATTTGTCTACCTTTAAGGGTTATGGGGGAGCCTACATTTGTGTAGAGGCCCAGGGCCTACATTTGCGTAGGGGTCAAGGGCCACAAGAAGTCTTAAAACGTTCCTGTACCCTGCATTAGCATCATTGGCGTAGCTAGTTTTGTTGGCCCTGTATCAAAATTCCTTTTGGGGGGGCCCTTTAACATTTTACGATTTTTGAGCTTGCATATGTTGGGGCCCCGTATCATTGAAACGGCTGATATGACGGTAGCTACGTCCCTGATTAGTATAAGAAGCTACAGTGTTTAAAAATGAATATAAAACGATTTCAGGAAAACATTCCCTCCTCTGATTGCTATACGAGTATTATCATTCCTAAAAATGTTAAAAAAAAATTTTAGGTAAATTAAATCTTATTAATTACTAAAATGAGAGATTGGTATATTTTTAGATATGTCAGATATATATATATATCAGCAAAAATTGTAATGTCGTGCCCATGTGATGATAAAATATTTAGGTAGAGAGTTGAATCACACAAATTTTATTTTATATTACTTCAAAAACTACAATTTTGTAATAATATAGATTAAGACGATTTGTTATGATGCAGTTGAAATTGACTCGCAAGGAGCTGTAACATCGTGTGTGATTCAGATTTAATAAAATCTCTAGGTAGAGAGATGAATCTCACATACTTTAGTAAAATAAATTTTATTTACACTTTTAAATAGTGAGTTAACACGTACAGCTATCGTAATTATGTCGCGTTCCTAAGGTCGCGGGTGAAGTTTGGGACTCCGAATGAACAGACATAGTTATAAAAATAATTACCGTAAAATACGGCGTATAACGCACATCTACACTTACGAGCTGCAATTTTTATTTTTTCGGTATATTCACCGTACAACGCGTACCTTCTTTTTTGCGAAGAAACCTGAAATGTATATGTGCAATGATCTTATGTCTTGAAGTCATTTATTCAAAGTATTATTCAAAGCTTTAGAAAAAATAGTATATTCTAGAACTACAACCTTTTAAGTTCATAAGGAATGTCGTTTCTTTTAATTAATCAGTATTTCGATCAGGGATGTAGCTATCGCCGTATCAATGATACGGGGGCTCAACCATATGCAACTACAGTAGTACCACTAACATGGCTTTCATTTAAAAAAAAGGGTCCCTAAGGAGTTCTGATACGGGCCCACTGAGAACTTGCCACGCCAGTGATTTCGATATATGTAGAAGTCTCAATTTTTTTTCTATGCTCATCTCGTTACACGCCGGATTTTACGGGAAGTTTATTTTGTTCGTTCAATTTACTATGAAGCAAGATTAGAAACTGAGGGGGCAGTCAAATCAATCGGCTACCTTTAAATTCCTAAGACAAATAAGTAAGCCACTGAGTGATCAAATGAAACAGCACTCGCCAAGTCTAGCCCGTGTCAACTTGATATTCCGTTCTAAAACTTCTTAACAATAGCACCCGGAATTCCAAAAATCACTTCGTAAATCTCGCTATAATAGCAGCCTAACTACCAACTCTAACTCTCACTTTTCTAGGGTTTAAATAGCACTCAAATTTGCATACAGTCAAGTTCCCTCTACGGATGGTGGTTTTAAATTATTTTTCCCCAAGAGGAAAAATAATTTTTTAACGCGAACAGGACCTGTCACAACTATAGTTAAATAACTTTACACATATATAGCTTTTTTTTAAATCTTTTTTCTCTCCTTCCTCGCCGGTACCTTCTTCACTTTCCAACCCGTCACTTTAAACCTTCCAGGCGGGACTGCCTCTAGCCCCTTCAATTGAGAACATGGACTTTCATACAGTACCCTCAGACTCTGTTCCAAACACCCTTTGTTCCTTCAGGACTTGACCCCTTCTGATGCCATATGTCAAAATTCATATGTACGGCTATGAAGTGACATGTCACTCTGTGACGGATCTATTCCCGTGCCTTCTTTTAATCCTCTTGGGAAACCTTTGGGCTATCAATTCGCGTTTATTCGCAACCAATCCTTTGAAGAAGAAACCGTGATATTTAAATTAAGTCTACTATGTATTGTCTAGGTTTTCTAGCTAGATAGAAGAAGGAGAGGGAGAAAGTTAGGAGACAGGTGAGATTACTAATAATCAGGTATCATTCGAATATATAGTCATATTTCAAATATCAGGTAGACAAAAGAATTAAAGTGACGAATGATCACTAGGATTTAATTAGTGTTCAAATATTTGATATAGTAGAATTAATCCTAGAATAAGAGGATCGACAATTATAGTCCTCTCGTAATTCAGGCATCTCGCTGATAAATCACATATATTGCTTATATTGAGACATTCTCTTCTTGTTGAAATTACTTGGATTGAGTTGGTAAATTGTTTGATAAATAAATAGATTGATTTTGAATGTGTTTGGTGTCCCTTCCCTTCCTTCCACACCACTAGGTGGGCAAGAGAAAGCCAAAACTCTCACAACTCTGACGCATACTACAAAATTCCTGGCATGCCGTCTTCACAATAGTAGACCATCCTTTCAACACATGTGCTGCAGGACTACGTGTTAAATGAAACAAATGAACGCAGTGTGCCTTGAACAGGTGTGCCTAGCATCGGTGTGGTGCCTTGCACAGGTGTGTCTTACACAGGCTCCCACTTTGAAGGAAGATGCCGTAAATGGCGCCTTTTCGCCTGGGGTGCCGGGAAACAAATGAAAGGTAGCAGACAGCTGGCTAAATAAAAAACGACTTTCCACCCTTGACATATATCATTGACTGGGAGATAGATGTCATTCATACCATTGCAGAACTTGAGGTCTCCGAGACGTCAAGACTCCGGTAGCTGCCAAAATCATGTGTTGATTCTGTTTTGTTTCAAATGCTCGCCCCTCCCCTTTTCAAACTATTTAAATGTTATACGACGAAAATTTCAAAATAAAATGTTTTATTTCTACGCTTACACACATTGCTGCTCAAATTAAATAATATCTAAATTAAATAATGTTTTTCGGATGCCTCAAGTACCACTTTATTTGTGTATCAAATGGCTGGAATTTATCTTTATTGTTATTACAAATTTTTTAACATGTCGGGAAAAATCTTCTGGTGTGTCAATTCTGCCACGCGTGGCATGTGATTGCCATCCCTGGGCTAGAACTAAGTCGTTAAATTAACGAATAATCTACGTGCTGTATACTCGACACTCTGAATTCAGATATTAACGAGATGGAAAAGGTATCTTTGCATTTTTTGTTTATGTGTGGTCTAAAGAAATTTTTTTTTCTCTTCCTCAACTTTTTGATGATCCATATTAAACAAATACATAAAAATCATTTTTAAATATATATACATACATATAATGTAAAGAGGCTTGTTTGTCATGGTTGTAATGATGGCAATTCAAAAGTTTGGATTTTAATCAAATCATCGTCTATTTAAGTTATTTTAAGATCAGAGGATGAATTCAGCATCCTCTCTGCTCTAACACCAAACAATCAAGAGAAATAGTTTCATCCCTTTTCTAAAATTCAACCAAGAAAATTGCATTGGGGAAAAAAACATTATCATTCGTTCAAGTGAAGGAAAATATAAGAAATTATGTAAGTGTTTTTGGGAAAAGTTACAACAGCTTAGTAAGGCATATGCGAGCCATAAAGACATTCTTTTACTATGAATCATGAATGAATCAGTTAAAAAGTAATTAAAAAAAGTTTTTTAAGTCCATTCCTATTTAGGTCAACAAAGAAAATTTTTATTTTAGTTACTTTTTATTAAATAGTTACAATTAACACATAAATATGTATATACATATGACAGAATCACAATTTTAAGTGACAAAATAGGAAGCGATTTTCCTTACAATTTTCCATTTTCCTTTCTTATGGTATTGGATTTTATTTGTTTGTTTGTTACTATTTTTTCGTTAATTAAATTTAATTATTCTTATAAAATATTATAAAACTTAACTCAGTGGCGCAACAGGCCAAGGCTTATTGTGCTCGACTCAGTATACTCGACCTTGAGCCCTGAGGTGCATAAGCAGATGTTCCGGTCAGATGGTCAGTCTGACGTGAAACCCCCAGTGTTGAATTCCCAAGCAAGCTCATTTGTCGACCCACTGAAGGGATGAAAGGCTGAGTCAACCTTGCCCAGCCCGGGGTTTGAACCTCGGATCTTTGGTGTGGAAGCGTGTTGCACTAACCACTCAGCCACTGGGCTTCATAAAATATTATAGTAAAAAAGAAATCATATTCTCAGAAATTAGGCCATCCCAGGTGAGACGAACCCACGCCTTTTCTGTTAGAAGTCCAACGCGCTATTTATTGTGCTTCAGGGACACAACGAACAATTGTCTTTTCTATGTATGATGTTGGACTATTAATTTTGTTTGTTACTATTTATTCATTTTTTAATTTAATTAATGAATTAAATTTGAAAAAACTATATTAACATCAAGTGTCATCCACTACAAGTTTAAAAAATTTATTTGAACTTGAATGGATAAATAGAAAGTATTTTATTAACGATTGAAAATTTGAACATAAAATATACATATATGAATAAATTAAAAAAAATTATGTATATATATATATATATATATATATATGTGTGTGTGTGTGTGTGTGTGTGTGTGTGTGTGTGTGTGTGTGTGTGTGTGTGTGTGTGTGTGTGTGTGTGTGTGTGTGTGTGATGAATCCCCAGCAGTCCCTCAAGTGTCAGTTGGGGTAAACTTCCTACCAGGATAACTCAACCCACCTCCCGCATAGGAACTTTGACTTCTACTTTCGTCGGACTTAAATTAGACACGTGTACTCACTGCTGATCAACGCTGAAAGAGCTCTCGTTTTTGTCATGGCTTGGAGAGAGAGTGCAGACTTCTTTACTGAATATTGAAATAAAATATAATAGGACAAACGGCTGCCCGTTGCATTTCTCCTGTCTCAATCCAAGAATTTCTCCAAAACATGATATATATTTATATATATGGAGAGAGTGAACTAATAGAGTAGGGATAGAAAAATACAAGATCTAATCCTTTAAAGAAGGAATCAGAATAAATCTGCCAAAATACAGGTTTTAATCCTTTAATGCGAGGAGTAATGTAACGCGTTTCAAAATAGGGTATTCGGAATTATGAAAATATTTCTAAGATTAGAAAATTATATACCACACCACTAAAAAAAGTCTTCATCGCCCAACCAATTGGAACACGAAAAAAAGAGCAGGCCAAATCTTAGATGAATTGATGGCCTAGAGAAAGATTTCCTAGTTTTGAGAACTAAGAATTGGAAAACACTGGCAGGAAGAAGACTGGCCTGGAAAAAGCTTCTTGAGAAGGCCAAGACCCACCCTGGGCTGTCGAGCCACTGAGCAATGAGTGAGTGATTATTAACGTCGCACTGTTCAGCTACACGAGGGCTTTTGGCGACGGACCACGTAATTTTGAAACATGGTCAAGTGACGTGGACGACACCTGAGCTGGCACCCCTCTCTCCTAACTACCACACCACACCAACGGGAGGACATTTCAGCTCTCGACAGATTTAACGTGCATCGCTGCCCTACACGGTGGGTCTTTAGTGGTACTGGGCTCGAACTCATGACATGCCTGCCATGATCCGATACCTTGACCATTGGGCTACCGCAGCCCGAGCCACTGAGGAAGGAAGGAGGAAAATTATATCAATATATTTAGTTATTACACACACATACTCGTATGTATATATACCCCTCCCTCCCAGACAAAGCTTTTGGATTATGAAATTTTCTTAAACAATTCAAGTTCCTGTGCTGTACGTTTCATGTCCCTTATTTAGGTTAAGTGGATCTCAGATATCTTTTTATTTTCATTATTCCTTTCAAGTTGAAAATTACAAAGACCTGTGATGCACTAAAAGTATGTTGAATTCCTTGTATTATTTCTTTGAGTATATTCAGACTTTTCACAAGCAAAGAATTTAAAAAAAAAAAAAAAAAATTCCTAGCAATAACTCATTCTTTCTTTCCCCGCTGTAAGTTTCCGCGAGTTTCTTTTCTTCCATAGTCATTGCCAACAGCCGTATTTACAGGTGCGCGTATTTAAGTTTAACACCTGACTTAGAAGACCACCCAGACCCTACAATATGCAAAGAATTACTAAAGGCAACTGAACCACTATCACTTAAGAAAGCAGAGATGTAATTAAATTTTGCGTTCGGTCGGAGGTTAAATTTTAAAGGATAAGTGATATGCAGTAGCGCATACAGCAATTTTTAAGGGGGTCCGGGGTCGAAAGTTCACAATTCTTGTATCATGCTCCTTTTGATTTTGTCGATTTTCGGGAACAAAACACAGTAAAAAACTAATTATTGAATAAATAATTAGCATTAATTAATAAAATTAATCATTAATAAAAAATACTAAATTAAATTTTACGTACTATATACTTAGAATTATAACCAATCGGAAAAAAAATCAAGGGCTTTGGGGGAGGCGGACCCCCAGGACCCCCCCCCCTTGTGTGCGCCACTGGTGATATGTGGTGATTAGGAATACGCATAAATTTAATCAGGTTTTTTTAAAAAAATGCAGGCCATTTAGATTCAAAGTGAACGATCTTCTTATGAAGAATATTCACTTAAATAAAGAGGCAAATATTATCATATGTGTTACTTAATTAAATTATTTTTATTAATTGTAAGCATGGGGTGTAGTGGCGCACACGAGGAAGGAAACACGGGTTCGGACCCCTCCCATAGCCCTTGATTTTATTTCGATTGATGATAATCCTATAAAAAAACGTAAAATTTCTCATTAAGTATTAGTTATTATCAATTTATTTTAATGTTTAATGCTAATTATTAGTTCAATAATTTACTTTTATATGTTTTTTGTTCCAAAAATCGACAAAATCAAAAGATTATGTTTGGCGGCGTATTGAGGTATGATACGAGAATAGTGGACTTTTGCTCCTGGATCACCCTCTCCTCTTGAAAAATATGTGTGTGCGCCACTGAACAGCAACGTGTACAAATATAGGGTTCAACCCTTTCCCACAGACTGACTGATTTTTAATTTTTAACCCCCATATTACTCCTAAACACTTTCGTATACGTTTTTTTATAAACATGGCCGCGAATGCCTAGAGACAGTAGCGCGCAAAGGAATTTTTCCAAGAGCGGTGGGGGTCCGAAGTGCACCATTTTCGTATCATACCACAATACGCCGCTTTGCATATTCTTTTGATTTTGTCGATTATTGGGGGGGGGACAGTAAAAAATAATTATTGAATAAATAATTAGCACTAATTAATAAAATAAATTATTAACAACAAATAATTCATTAAATTATCATAATTACCTTTATTTTACGTGCTATATAAATAGGCTTATAATTAATCTGAAAAAATCAAGAGCGATGAGGGGTCCAGACCCCTAGGCCTCCCTGTGCACCACTGCCTAGAGATCAAGGTCATGGACTCGTGGCTGGAATGTCATGAGTTCGAGCCTGGTGAAGCTGAAGACCCTCCGTGTAGAGGGCTCATGTACGTTAAATCTGTCGAGGCTCAAACGTCCTCCCATTGGTGTGGCGTGGAAGTTAAGAGGGGGCACCTCAAGTGTCATCCTCGTCACTTGATCATGGTTTAAAATTGCGAGGTCTGTTGCCAATAACCCTCGGGCAGCTTTATACTGCGACGTTCATACAACTCTCACTCACTCAGTTTAGTTTTTTAAAACAAACGATGAAAGAGGTCTGTGTGCGTCACTAATATGCAATGGCCGATGTAGCCTAGGGTTATGGTCACGGACTAGTGTGGGCGTGTAATGAGTTCGAGCCTAGTGCCACTAAAGACCCACCGCGTAGAGAGAACCGATACATGTTAAATGTCGAGGCTCAAATTCCTCCCATTGGCGTGGTGTGGCATTTGCAAAGGTGAGGGCTGCTCAGGTGTCGTTCTCGTCACTTGAACAGAGGGTCAAAATTGCGAGGCCCGTCACCAAAAGCCCTCGTATTGCTTTGTAGAGTGCAATGTAAATAGACTCTCCCGCTCTCCACTAATATGCAAATTTCATCACATAACGGTTGTTAGATCTTGAAAGCCCCGTCAGAGACTGTCACGTGTGCTCAAATGAATTGTTGACTATTGATGAACATTTTGTTTGAGAATTAATAAAGTAGAGAAGTGAAAAAAAGACAATTTTCGAAGAAAGGAAAGGGAAGCTTCAGCAAAACATATACATTAGAACGTCGTTTATCCGAACGATTATTATCCGGACCAGTTTTTTTTTCTGATCAACTATATGTACTGCATATGAATACGTTTTCGAACAGTGCAATGCTCAACAGTTGTTTCGCGTGATGCCAAAATTGACGGGAAAACCCAAGATCAGGGATATTTGGGGAATATCCCGCATGTGATGATTTTCAATATTCGCATAGTGTCCAGTTTCAAATACTACATGGATCGCATTCGGCTTTCGGTTGTCCGAACGGCGTCCGGTCCCAATTTATTTGGATAACTGACGTTCTACTGAACAGTCGACTCTCCATAATACGAACCTCGCGAAAATTCGAAGTAATTGCTCAATCCCTAGAAAAATTGATATTTCGTACTCAAACAATGCGTTTTGATACACTTAATATTTCGAAGTAAAACATGTGGCTGTCCAGACTACAACACGCAATAATTCAAAGTTATCTCATAAAACTCTCGACACACACACACACACACAATTCGAACACTTACTATCATGTTCAGTCCTGTAGCAAACATGTTGGAGCTTACAAGTTGTGTTGTATTGTCACTGCATGCCTCCCTTGTAAAGTAACCCATTTGATCACCATATGTCTGTTACCCCTTCTTAGTGTTTTCCAGCTCCTCAGGCGAAAAAACACTTTTATTGCTTTCTTTCTTCAAGTGAACAATAGACCAACCGCACCTGTTATCTTCCGTCCATATATTTCGTTTAACATGTGGCCTTGCATGTGTTCAGAAAAGATGGTCCCCTATTGTGAAAAAGAGATGCGTAAGATTGTGTATGAATGTATTCTTTTTTAATACAATACAAGACTCTTAACTTCTGTGTATAATATATTTTTACTATATAATATAATACATAGTATACTTTTAAATAATTTTATACATAAGTACAATTGTTGTTTTATTATATATTTTTAAATTTAAATGAATTAGAAAAAAATGTCTCTTCGTGTATTTGGGGAGAGTTTTTCTACTTGATAATTCAAAGTTTTTCATTGGTCCCTCCAACTTCAAATTCTCGAGAGTCGACTGACTGTATTTCAAAAAGAAAATTAATATTTACTGGCATTTTATAGAAGTTTGTTTAAATGTTACCTTTCTCGTCTCTTTTTTTTGTATTTATTAATTTCTCTCATTCATTGCCGAAATGTAATTAAACAACGCAGATCCTTAGTCTAGCACGTATCAAGCATTTGTCTTCATAAGAGAATAAAAAAATTTTGGCAGAAAAACTTCATGTCAATTTATTTTTCTCAAATGTTATTCCTTTCTCATGATTTACAATAGCTATAATAGTTATATTTTTACTTCGGATATTTGTTTCTACTATTCTAAAACCGAGATGGGAATTAAGTCAATCGCGAGCGACCGGTGGACCGCCAAGACAATTTGGGATGACCGCCTTTACTATGACCTAAGACGTTTACTTAAACAATTGATTCGATGAACGTGCAGACGACACTTCTATCTTTATTAGAATCATGTGATGATGCTTAGCATGTTCATTGCCAATACAGCGGAAAAAAGCAATTTTTCCCCACACGCCGATTAAGAAGAAAAAATGTTGATGATCAGTTCTTCCCATGATAGCACGGGATTGGCTATTGAGACATTATCTCACACCCCACGCTTCCACGAGTTCTGGTTTTCATGTTGATATCATGTCCCGCGATGGCGCGGGACTCGTTAGTGAACAAATTAAGCACAAACATCGGTTTTATATTCATCGGTTCACATATGTTTTGTGTGTTCTCTTTGTCTGTGTTGTGCCGTCCAATCGTTATTGTTTGTAAGATGCATATGTGTTCAAGAAGTGCAATAAATTGGAGTTATAATAAATTACAAGACTGCATCTTTGATACTACAGTAGCATCACTCACCACCGGCCACTCCCTACCTTTGGTTCTCCACATTAACTTCATCCACTCGCCACGTCTTAAAAGTATATTTTTACCATACTATAAGTTTTTAGTATTTCATATATATATATATATATATATGTCGTTCAATCGTTAATAACATACTTTCTATTCATCCATTTAAAGTAGTAAATTGACTTAAATTTTTTTTTTACTACTTGTTTTTCTTAGTATATAATACCAGTATTTGAACAATGCTACCATGAATTTTAGGCTCATATAATTTTAAATCCTGTTTTGTATTACATTTTTTATACTTAGTTAGAAAACACATTGTTGGTTTCTGTAATATTAACGATATCACATTAATAAAATAAATAAGAAATTTAATATGACTGTGTGGAAGAGGTGGAAATTTTTTTCCCTCTTAATTGGAATCCTGATATAAGATAGTTTTAAAATAAAAACTATTACACAAACAAAGCTTTATTTACCAAAATTTCATTTAAATTTTATTATCAGAATCTGTGTTAAAAATTCCAACGTAAAAATTCTTTATCTAGATAATTGTAGGTACTCAAAACTAATTCAGAGTACGTCGACATACTTTATTATCATTCATATAACAATAATTTTTAAAATTATATTTTAAAAATATATTTTTAATTTTCTTACAAAATTATTGTGCTGGGTTGAAAATAATGATTTTTTCTAAAATATTTCAGAGGAAAAGGGAATATAATTTAAATAAAGTTGCACTTATATAAATATATAATTCTAATAGCCTTATTCATTTTTCTTATTCTTAAGGTATCTGACTACATTCGGAACAGTGATTTTGCAAAAGTATGTAAATGATTTATTTATTTATTTTGATATTTAGTATCAATTGAATTAGAATATACACCAAACGTTTTTAAGAATATTATTACAAAAAAAAAATTAAATGCAGAATTGTAACTTTGGGGCAAAAATAAAGAAAGGATGATGCATTTTTAAGACATTTTACTTTTCTGAAAAATTCTTCCATAATAATAATATTTTGCCTATACAGTAGAACACACGTCGCTTATCCGAATCAATTGAGACTGGACACTGTTCGGATACGCGATTGTTCGGATAACCGAAAACTGAATGCGATCTATGTAGTGAATGAAACTGGACACGGATATTGAAAATATCACATGCGGGATATTCCCCAAGTATCCCTGACCTTGGGTTTTCCCGTCACTTTTGGCCTCACGCGAAACAACTGTTGAGCATTGTACTGTTCGAAAACGTATTCATATACAGTACATGTAGTTGACCCCCCCCGCCCCCCAAAAAACTGGTCCGGATAATAAACGTTCGGATAAACGACGTTCTAATGTACATAGAGAAGACCTCTGTACAGAGCCTAAACTAGGATTTTTTTTCTAATTATAAAGGGTGTTTTTTTAGAGGTATAGAACTTTAAATTGCAATAAAACAACGATGTATGATTCGATTGACATGAATTTTTTTTATTCGAAAGATAATCTTATGGCGTTACATTTTAAATATGATTTCTGGCATAGGACTGCCACGGCTGGCTCGGATGTAGTCCAATCTGGACGTCCAATTTTCGATGACTTTTTCCAACATTTGTGGCCGTATATCGGCAATAACACGGCGAATGTTGTCTTCCAAATGGTCAAGCGTTTGTGGCTTATCCGCATAGACCAATGACTTTACATAGCCCCACAGACAATAGTCTAGCGGTGTTAAATCACAATATATTGGAGGCCAATTCACAGGTCCAAAACGTGAAATTAGGCGGTCACCAAACGTGTCTTTCAATAAATCGATTGTGACACGAGCTGTGTGACATGTTGCGCCGTCTTGTTGGAACCACAGCTCCTGGACATCATGATTGTTCAATTCAGGAATTAAAAAGTTAGTAATCATGGCTCTATACCGATCACCATTGACTGTAACGTTGTGGCCTTCATCGTTTTATGAAGAAGGATTCCACCAGCCCATAAAGCGCACCAAACAGTCAGTCTTTCTGGATGTAACGGTGTTTCGACATACACTTGGGGATTAGCTTCACTCCAAATGCGGCAGTTTTGTTTGTTGACGTAGCCATTCAACCAGAAGTGCGCTTCATCGCTAAACAAAATTCGCTTATGAAAATCGGGAACAACGGCAATCTCGTTTTGGGCCATTCGACGAATCTACGCCTTGCTTGATGATCGTTTTGATGAATTGCCAAACCAAACTGAGAATAAATCACTTTACAGCTGTAAAATCGGTCGCCATCTTGGAAAGTAATGCCAACTTAAACTTCTATACCTGGAAAAAAAACACTCTTTATAACTTAGATGTGGATCTGTTCTTATTTTAATGCACATCAGAATAGAGAAATTTTAATAAAAAACACTGGTAATTATTTCAATTGATAGTAAATGTGAAAATAATTAGAATGTTTGAAAAATCCTATCTGAGGCCTCTCTAGAGAAGTTTTAGCCACGCATAGGCAAAATATCATTATTTTAGACACATTTCCCGTAAAAAGAGAAATTTTTGTCACTTTTCTTCATCTTTTGTCAATTAAAAAAATTTAAATATTTTTTATATTGACAAAAGATGATATATTTTTATAAATATATCATCTTTATATTTATAAAAATATATAAAATAAAATATATAAAAATATATATATAAAAAATATTTAATATATTAAACATATTAAATATGTTTTATTGTAATAATATTTGTAGAACAATTATATATAAATTAAAATTCAAGTGACACTAAATATGAAAAAATTATTCTTTGAGATTAAAAAAAATGCGCTAAGGGAAAAGAGTAAACATGATAATGAAACGGTGTGTGTGTGTGGGGGGGGTAAATAAGGAATGGAAGCAACCAGAATTGCAATTTCTTTGTGTAGCTTATATGACGGATAGTTTTCAAGTACTTGAATTGAATTTTCCTTATATTTGACAAGAGGGCAGTGTCGCAAAATTCATGCGTCAGCTGCGACCACAACATGGACAAAGTCGTTCCAAACGTGAAAGACGCAGCAGGGCCTAAATTGCATTCCTATCTTTCGTTTTGACCAAAAATAGAAGAGGAAAAGAGAGATATAGGCGCCTCGAGCACTGATTAGGGGTGGGGAAACAAACAAAATTCACTCCTAAACCGGTGCATAAGGGAATACTTCTAACATTACTCATTTTCTTTGATCATGACAGCTGTAAAAATATTGTTTCGATAAGATTCAGTACACTTATTGTCTTCCAGATATCCAGCTGTTTTTCATCAAAACACTACACTGACAACGGAAGAGAGCCAAACCTTCCCTTTTTAACATTGTTGCAGTGTGTACCAAAGATGTTCGATCGGGTGAAGTTATGAACTTACATGGTGGCCAATTTATGTCGGTTAAATGAGTTTGCATGTTCTCTGAACCAGTTCTGAGTAATTTACGCTGGAAGGTCTTGGTACTGTCGTTCAGAAAAACCCCTGTGATGGGATGACGTATTCATAAAAGACATCTAAGTTCTTCAGAGACCTCATTTTATTATCACATAATATTGCTAATCTTAGACCAGTAACATTGAAACAACTCTAAATCATAATCTGGTTACATTCGCCTGCTCAATACGTGCAAAGCCCATCGTTTCATGATGTTTCCTTAAACTTAAGAGCCTATGGCTCTGGAATAGGCTAAGAGAAGGGTTTGGTATGATGTCTCAATAGCCAATCCCGTGATATCACGGGAAGAGAAGTGAAAGAGCAGTTTTCGCGGCCAGAGCAGCTTTCACGATGAAAATATCCATGTTCATGAATTAAAAAAGTCAGAACAATTTGATAAAAATTTGCCTGAGATGATCTTATAGTTTTAAATGAGATTTAGGCTGGTTTCACTCGAGACAACTTTGTGCCAGTCAACTTGTTTCTCCTGTCACCACACTTCTAATGTAGAGAGGTGGTCGCAGTAACCTAGAGGTTATGGTGATGAACTCGCGACCGGCGTTTGTTGGGTTCGAGTCCTGGTGCCGCTAAATACTCGCAGAGTAAAGGGTTTGATCCACGTTAAATTTGTCGAGGCTCAAAACCCTCACGTCGGAGTGGTATTGTATTTTGGAGAGAGAGTGCCAGAGAAGGTGTCGTTCTCGTCACTTAATCGAAGTTCAAAATAACGAGGTCAGCTGCAAACAGTTTTCGTATTGCTTCAGGGTGTGACGTTAATAAACTATCACTCTCAGTCGCTAATGTGGAGAAGGAATTCCTTTCACACGTGGACAAAAATTAACAAGAAAGGGAGTGCTGTAGGAGTAAATGGAGTCAGGTGGCTCGTTAGTGGGTCGGAGACAGTGCCCGTTGCTTTGGGGTCATTGTCTATTGTTTGGCCTCGGGTCCACAACGACAGTGTGTCAAAATAGACATAAAGATGCCCCGCCATGTGATAATTGAAGGGGCCTGTCGACTGAGGAGACTGACGCCTCGGAGGATGACGGGAGAATGGCTTCAAAAAACAATAGCGTAGTGATGGACAAAGCGTCCAGAGATGTGCGGACGAACCGCCTGATGCCGGTGCATTCAAAAAGTCCCAGAGAGAGCGATTGTTGGGTTCGCGCGAATAGGACGCTAATGAGTCTGAAGGCCGTGTGCCAATGAGAAATCACGAGAGGCGTGTGTGAACCAGCTCCTGGAGTTTGAAAGGATCATTTTTTTGGTGAGAAGGGATCGGAGATCGAGGTGGGATTCGAGACGAAAGCGGACTTTCCTGAAGTATGAACGCCGGTGGCGTTGAAGAAGCGTCCTTCGGACAATGCAGAGATGTGTGGGGAAATGAACCCCAACATCTGAAAGAGACTGATTATACCGGCTGGGTGCAAAGAGACATTTCTATATCGCATTATTAATAATGATTTTGTTGAGAAAATAAAATATTATTTTATTTCTACAATTGGCTGTGAGTTCATCATCACGCTACCCGTTCACGATGTTACACCAAGTTCGGCAACATATTCAATTTCATTTGCAATTACTGCTGTATGAAAGTAACCAATTTTAGCAAAATTTCTTTCATATCTGTGTGTGTGTGTGTACTGCATGTATTTTTTTCTTACTATATTTCTATGGAAGAGTGATTAAATGCGCTTTTATTCTTTTTTATTATTATCATTATCAAAGTTGGTATAAGTTATTTATTTGTGAAAAATGTATAATAGTTATGGGGGGAGTGATCACATTACCTAAAGTATTTCGACTTCAAATTCTGATCTTGTCTTTGGATGTTGTGAAGGAGCGATAGTTTCGCAATGAAACTATCTACTCTGAGTCAAAGAAACAACTTTTACTTTTTTTAAATGCATGTAACTAATCCACATGATCATTGCAGGAGATTTCATGCATTATGTCATTAAAAAAATTAACATAGTAAAAGTGTACCCCTCTAAAAAAATCTCTTGGGTGACCGCTGTAACGTCCCCCCCCACAGCTGCAAAATCGCCTTTTTGTGATTGTATTACGCCGTCATGTCCACACGTGTAGCCCTAAAATAGCACGTGGTCCTTTCATCTGACATCTCACCATCAACCGATGGCCGTGAGAAAACAACACTTCCAGTCTCTTTATAAGTGTAACAACCCATTACAGGTCTTGGTTGCCTCCACAGCTTGTTTCTTCCAATTCCAACGATACGCAGCAACTCTCTGCCAGTTTTTAATATTTAGAGTTTTTAAGTTATTTTCAACATCATCTATCCACCTTGTTGGTGGTCTTCCTCCTGTTCGAGATCCCATAGAATTCTTAAATGTGTAAGATGAGAAAGGTTTCTAAAGTCGTTAAAAAAAAGAGAGAGCTGCGCAAGCGCATTAGTAATTATCGTTAATTTTTAAAGTTATAAAAGCTTTCTGCCCATGCGCGAGAAAGACCGTTGAAGAATTAAACTGTTAAAATAATAATAATAATAATAATAAAACGAATTACGAATGCGCTAACTTGCCGCGATATCGTCAAAACTTAAAATGAAAGAAATCTACTGCGCAAAATTTCGCCAAAAAACAACTTCTTCACTGGAAAACAAATTCAGAAGAATTACCAGATTTGGCGCATTTATCAATTTGGCGAGAAACCACTTGGTGCGGTAAGCGCCCGATTCGACAAATGAACCGAACCATTTAGCGCAGTAAAAAAGTTCTTAACCAGGGGTGGACATTAAGTCAATTGCGACCGAGCGAAGGATCACAAAGACATTTTCGTGTTATCGCCTTTAAAAAGATCTAAAACGCGCATATGAAACATATTTATGGACACTGACTTTACCTAGAAAAGAGGATCGGCTTTTCATTATCGATGCGACTGTGTTTACTAAAGCAAACTATTTGATGAATAAGTAAAACTGGACCATTTTTAACCTCCCTGGCACCCAAGGCACTTCAAATTATGCCGCCCCCACCCTCTGTTTCCCAAATGAGTTTTCCCTCCACGCCGACTGATGGGAGGAATAAATGTTGACAATCAACTCTTCCAGCGAGAGCGCTAGATTGGTTATAAGACATCAAGGCACTCCCTGCGCTTTTGCTGGATTGGTTCCTATTGTTGACATTACTTCACGCACATTGCGAACAAAAGCAATTGGTTCATGTTTAGTCGCTGCTCGCTGGATTGAACAAGTCCACGATCTAGATGTTGCTCATAATTGTTCAAACATTTAACTCGAAAGTTTTGTAACTTGTGTTTTATGGCTGTCACATTTGTAAGGGTTTTGTGAGGGCTATCATATTTTAAAAGAGGGATACAATGTCAAAAACAAGCATTAAGAAAAGAAAATCACACAAATTTAATACAAAATGGGAAGAACAGTTTTTTTTTTTTTTTACAATGGTGAATGCAAAATATCCGTGCTTATCTATCATGCAAGTGTGACACTTCCAAAAAGCAAAGGAAAGGTTGAAAGGTATTTCAAAAGCACGCATGGAAATTACAACACAAATTTTCTGTGGAAAAGCGAATTTTGTTAACAAAAGTTAAAAGAATCTCAATTAATCGGACAGCAATCATATTTTATTAAACCCAATACTTGACCTAAGACTGTAACAGTTTGCATCTTTTCATGTGTTAGCAAAATATAAGAAACCTTTCGCAGGTGAAGATATGATAGAAAAAGAAAATGTGTGTGCGCGCGCATTTCATGAAGCCTGAAATTCATTCAAGTTAAAAAATTATTTAAATTATTTCCGCAATTTAAGGTATCCGACTACTTGCGACAACTTTTTTTTAAATAATGGATATATGGAGATATTTTTGTGGTTTTTAGATTTATTTAGTACATTTTAAGAAAAAAAGACTAAAATTAAGAATTGAAAAATTAATTATTACTACTAAAATGGGAAAAAATAGGTAAAAATTGACAAAATATTGCACAAACGGGGCCCGTTCTGTTCAAAAATTTTATGAACAAATTCTTAATTTTTCAATCTTGATGCATTACTTTGCTATTCCTTCTTTTTGAAGTGACCTTCAGGATAAGAGACATTTTAATTTTTACAAAAACTAGAGCACTTTATCTTAGTTGTTATATGAAATTGCTGTAACGTTTGAAAGAATAACGGTAGCGTATTCTTAGTGAATTAAAATATGGAATTTATTACGTCACAACTATTGAAAATTATTTACAAAATGATACATTAAAGTTATTGAAATTAATTAGATTGTTAGAGTCCACTATTTTGTGAGAGGAGGTTTCGTTGGTTACCGCTCCCGTGCAAGTTCAAAGCATCTCTCCTCTCTCATCTTCCGGTCGGGTCGCTAGATTCCTCGGGGGTCAAACAGGGGTTGCGCTGGATCGGAAATTGCACGTGTGGGCGTCGAATCTACAAAGAAACCGACACCAGATGTTGTTGTTGTTTTCGAAACGTGACGTTACAGCTCTCGCCCTCTCTTATGGAACTTTTCCGTTGAGAAAAGTTTAATGGGATGACGATGAGACAACTGACAGATTACCGACACATCCCTTCATCAAGCACCACTATATTTCTGAGCTGCAATTTTAATTACTAAAGAAAACGCTGAACTAAATTTGGAATTACTTATTTCTAGTGAGTGAGTGTTCTTGCTAGGGAACTTACACAAATCTATATCACGAAATAGCAATGTAATCAATGTAAGAAAACATACTATACATTAAATAAAAATACAAACACTCCTATCACAATGCCTAGTATCAATTATACTAACATGTTATATCAAATGCAAGTGTAAGACCTTGCACATAAAATATTCTTCGCCACAATACTTAAATAAAATTATACTAACGACATGTTGATATGATATGCGAAGTGTACAACCTTACACACAAAATATTTTTCACAATATGTCTCTTGCGTAACCTAAATACTCATGTATATTTTAAAACCCTGTACACAAAATTAAGCATATTAATACATTTGCTTTTCATGGCTTTATCTTTTGACACGCATCGCCATTCGATATGACATACAGTACTAGTAAATAAATAAAATTTAATACAATTATTAACCTTTAACTAAAAAAACATAAGCAACAATTATTATTCATGAGCAAGAGAACATTATTAACAATCCCTAATTATCTATCACCGATCTGCTGAGACTATCTGCATTTTTGTGACTTTTACCCGACCGATGTACAATTCTAAAATTATATGGTTGCAAAGCCAAAGCCCATCGCATCAATCTAGGGTTAGAACTAACATTTCTATTCAACCACACCAACGGGTTGTGATCGGTCATAACTAAAAATGAATTTCCATCTAAGTAATAATGTAACCTTTTAATTGCGAAAACAATACTAGCACATTCCTTCTCCGTCGTACAATAACGCTTCTCTACCTCTGAAAATTTCTTACTCAGGTAAACGATGGGATGCTCCTCACCTTGTTCAGTTAATTGGGTTAAAACTGCTCCCATACCTGCGTTCGAAGCGTCCGTTTGAACAATGAATTCTCGTTCAAAATTTGGCGCGTACAAGACGGGCTTATCAATTAGTTTCCCTTTTAGTTCTCGAAATGCGTTTTCACACTCGGTCGTCCACTTAATTTCTCCCTTCTTTGCTCTTCCCTTCAACGCATCCGTCAACGGAGCAGCAATTACCGAGAACAGATTTATATATTTTTTGGTAATAACCCGCTATACCTAAGAAAGCACGTATTTGGGTTTCGTGCGAGGGGTAGGGAACTCTAGAACAGCCTGAACTTTGATCTCGGAAGGAGTGCGAAAACCCTGACCCACAATGTGACCCAAAAATTTGACATTTTGTTGCGCAAACTTACACTTTGAAGGTTTTATCGTTAACTTAGCTCTCTTTATTCTCTGCAGAACCGTTTCCATATGTTTAATATGCGACTCCCAAGTATCTGAGAAAATTGCAATATCGTCTAGATACGGGACAACGAAATCCTCTAGTCCGTTAAGTAATTCAGCCATGAGTTTACTAAAGAAATATGGAGCATTCTTTAATCCGAAGCTCATCCTTAGGGGTCGGTATGTACCAAAGCTAGTACAGAAGGCTGCGTATCGCTGTGCTGTTTTACTCAAAGGTATTTGCCAATATCCTTTAGATAAGTCAAAGACGGTAATAAATTTAGCCGCCGATACTTTTTCTACGCGTTCTTCGATATTCGGAAGAGGAAAATATTCCGTTCTAATGATCCCGTTTAATTTCCTGTAATCTATACATGGACGAGGTTCTTTCCCAGCTATCTCAACTAAAATCATAGGAGACATGTAATCCGATTCTCCTACCTCAATGATTCCTAATTTTAACATTCGGTTAATTTCGTTTTTTAAGATTTCATTTTGTCGGTGCGACATTCGATAGGGCTTCGTCCTAACTGGTTGATCGCTAACTAACTGGATTTCGTGTTCAACCAGATTAGTTAAACCGGGATTGTTTGAAAAACATTTAGAGTATTTATTTAATAATTCGCGCAGTCGATCCATTTGTTTGTCGTGAAGGTGTTTGTTCAACTCGCTAGCCTGGATTACGTCCTCGAAATCATAAATGAGAGAATTGTTTTCTAAGTATGGGATTTCTAACTCCTGGTCTGCGAGAGAGTTTTGTTTCATCATTAATAATTACGTTAACGTGTTCTGGCCTTTTGTAATATGGTTTTAGCATATTTATATGATAAATTTGAGATGTTTCGCGTCTGCCGGGGATTTCGACTAAATAGTTCGTTTCCGAAATTTTATTTAAAATTGTCCCAGGACCTATCCACTGCACTGCTAATTTATTTGCTCTGGATGTAGCTAACACTAGGACTAAATCTCCATCCTTAAATTCACGTTTTACTGCGTTTTTGTCATACCAAGTTTTCCGCTTAACTTGCATTTCCTCCATTTTATTTATAGCTACTTCTTGACATCTTTTTAATCTATTTATTAACTTAAACATATATTCAGTGACGAGATCACCCTCTTCTTCCGGTTCCATCCAATGTTCCATTACTAACGTCTCTGGGGTTCGCAAATTTTTCCCATACACCAACTCTGACGGTGTATACCCTGTACTTTCGTGCGATACAGTTCGTAACGCTAAAAGAATTGACGGAAGATGTTTGTCCCATTCGGAGCCTGCATCTAAACATAAGACTCGTAAGAGTCGTTTCAACGTTCGATGAAATCGCTCAACAGGGTTACTCTGTGGATGATACACAGAACTATGCCTGACAAGTATTCCGAATCTTTCAAAAAACTCGGTAGTCAGAGCACTAGTAAAAAGAAGTACCCTGGTCACATTGTATTTCACGGGGAAACCCCATCCGACTAAAGATGTTTAACAGCGCATCTGTGACACTAACGGAACTAATATCAGACACCGGAATAGCTTCAGGGAATTTTGAAGACATGCAAATGGCCGTGATAAGATATCGATTCCCTTTAGATGTGATCGGGAGAGGCCCACATGCATCAATATTTAGCTTAGTAAAAACCTCCTGAATACAGGGACCAATTTTAGTGGAGCTTTCTTTTATCATTGGGCTTCCCAGCCCTCTGACACTGATCGCAAGTTTTTACAAACTGTTCCATATCTCTATAGCAATTCGGCCAATAGAAATATCGGTTTAATTTGTCTTTGGATTTCGTAATTCCCAGGTGTGCAGATGTTCCCTCATGACACAAGGATTTAATGGGGTCGCGCAACCCTTCCGGCACTACTATTAACTTCACCACGTTACCTAACTTATCTTCACGATTTTTGACCAATAATTCCTTCTCTAGCGAATAAACCTGATTGGTAACCTGCGCTTGACTGGCTGCCTGTTCGTATAAGGATTTAATCTCCTCGCTATTTTTTTGAGCATTGATTAAATTTTCTAGCGTAACCCTTAGCAGCGCTAATTCCGGAACAAATTCCTGGAGTGCAGGTATTAAAATTTCGTCCTCTGCATCCGAAGAAACAATTATAACCTCATCTTCCCCTTTTTTAGCATCACCACTATCTATTCCCCTTTCTTCTCTAGCCGCTTTGACTTGAGACCTTGTTTGGACAGCATTCAGTATTTCGACTGGCAGGAAATTTTAGCCTAAATTTCTTTTTTATTAGCTCGGCCGTTTTATTTCCAAGCAAATATCGACCGGGTTGATTTAAGTGATTTCCACAAACCGCTGCCTTAGTTTGCCCGTTCCAAAATTTCCGGAAATTTCCACGACCGCCAAAAGTAAACAAACTAATTCTGGGCTTAACGGTTGTTTTACCCAAACATTTTCACCAGAGAAAGAAGAAGGATTTATGTATTTTGCACATACTAAATCTATTGTCGCTCCCGTATCTCTAAGAATGTCTATCTCGTGACCATTCACAGAGCCCTTTGTTGTATATGAATTAAGAAAATCCGGGTTTTCATTTCCTTCAATATTATTGAGAGTTTCCGTCGTTTTGTTTTTTATTAATTTAGGGCAACCGGCTTTTATATGTCCAGGCATATTGCAATGATAACATCTTTGTATCACGCGTTTTTCAAAAGTTCTCTCTCTAGTACTCTCCGAAACAGAAGCTCCTAATCTGGGGGAAGTTTTCCCAAATCTATTTTCTTTTTCCTTGATCCCTGAGTATGTCAAAATTTTATCATTTCTGCCCCACCTATCCATGGGTTTCGAATTTACCTTTCGGACGTCCTCATAATTATCAAAGAGTTCTGCTATTTGAGTAGCTGATTTAAGGTTTGCCCAATTATCTAAAAAATGATCTTTCATACTAGCATTGGCGCGTTTTTTTAATTGATCTACCACCATTAGATCTTTAAGATCTTGAAAGGTATTTATTTCTAAGCCAATCAGCCACTCATCTAGAAAATTCGTAATTTCAAAAGTGAAATCCTTCCAGGTGCTATCGGATTTTTTTTTTTGGTGTTGGACAAATTTTTGCCGAAAGACCTCCGGACTTAACTTGAATCTTTAAGTAATAATTTCTTTTTACATAATCGTAATTTTCGGCTTGTTCCTCCGGTTCGCGAGCAATAAATTGCACGATCTCTAGGGGTAACAAACCCAATAATTGCCCCACCCACTCTTCCTTTTCTATTGACGCCCTTTTAGCCTGGCGTTCAAAGATCACTAGATATAAACTAATATCTGACTGCTTAGGATCGAAATCTGGGATCAATTTTTTAAGTTTAAATTAGAGGTTACAGAACATGCATTTGTAGAATCGTTTGATTCATCGTTTACCCTAAATCCGGATTCTATTTTAAACCTTTCTAAATCAAATTTCAGCTGTAATTCTTTCTCTTTTAATGCCTGCTCCTTTACTAACTCCTCCAATCTCATTTTTTCAGCCCTTTCTAACTCCTCTAATCTCATTTTTTCAGCCCTTTCTAACTCCTCTAATCTCATTTTTCAGCCCTTTCTAACTCCTCTAATCTCATTTTTTCAGCCCTTTCTAACTCCTCTAATCTCATTTTTTCAGCCCTTTCTAACTCCTCTAATCTCATTTTTTCAGCCCTTTCTAACTCTTCCAATCTTTTTCCGTTTGCAATGATAGTCTCATACAGATTTTTAACAAATTCCTCTTCATAACCTTCACTGTTAGTGATTGCAATTTTTATGCTAGGGACAGTCATATTTAAAGTGGCATTTATTCCTAATTCCTCAGCAAGTTGCAACATGTCTTGCTTTTTTCCCTTTACCAAGGAAAGCCATTTTTTAAACAATATCAAATAAATGTCACGCTAAATTTTGCACTATTGTTACTATTCTCTATTAATACAATAACACTGGTCCCATGCATACACAGAAATACACAAAGAAAAACTTAACACTAAAAATAATCAAAATCATTCAAGAGACTTAAAACACAATAAATCTTAAGCTAAAATTGCACACAATGCTTGAAATACAATTACAATTCTCTAGAAACAAAATAACACTGTTCCCATGCAAGAAAAACACTAAGTATTTCAAAAAATTTCTAAAGAACACTTTAACCAAAATTCCTAATACAATATGCAGTTTGCAACTCAAAAATATAACAGTACTCATCCATTTGAAGTACTCAGCTTGCTGTCAGAAGCAAATTATGTGCACTAGTGGTACGGCTTCCGAAAATCGCTTTTCCTTCGGACACTCGCCGTTAACACTGTAGATGTAGATCAGTTTGATCTTCTATGAGCAGGACGCTCCCTTTCTCCGAAGCTGAATTTACTTGCAGCACGGCTTCCGAAAATCGCTTTCCTTCGGACACTCTCGCCGTTAACACTATAGATCAGTTTGATCTTTGAGCAGGACGCTCTTTTTCTCCGAAGCTGAATTTACTTGCAGCACGGCTTCCGAAAATCGCTTTCCCTTCGAACTCTAGCCGTTAACACTATAGATCAGTTTGATCTTTTATGAGCAGGACGCTCTCTTTCTCCGAAGCTGAATTTACTTGCAGCACGGCTTCCGAAGATCTCTTTTTCTCCCTGCGTTGCGGTCCGTCCGTAAAAATCCAAAATTTTCCTCCTCTCACGGGTCCTGAATGCTAACTTTTTATCCCAAAGCGCTGCCACCAAAACTCTAAGCTGTAACGTTTGAAAGAATAACGGTAGCGTATTCTTGGTGAATTAAAATATGGAATTTATTACGTCACAACTATTGAAAATTATTTACAAAATGATACATTAAAGTTATTGAAATTAATTAGATTGTTAGAGTCCACTATTTTGTGAGAGGAGGTTTCGTTGGTTACCGCTCCCGTGCAAGTTTAAAGCATCTCTCCTCTCTCATCTTCCGGTCGGGTCGCTAGATTCCTCGGGGTCAAACAGGGGTTGCGCTGGATCGGAAATTGCACGTGTGGGCGTCGAATCTACAAAGAAACCGACACCAGATGTTGTTGTTGTTTTCGAAACGTGACGTTACATTGCTTAAAAAAGCAATGATTATATTCACATAAAGAATTGTAAATTTTGTAATAAAACAGTGATTGATAAATCTGAAGGTTAAAACACTTCTACTGTTATACAGAACATACACACAAAATTTCAGCAAATTATTTTCAAAACTTTTGAGCAATTGCTGTCCCCGTTTGAGGTTTTCGAAAAAAACACATTTCGAGAAAAACGCGTTTTAAAGTTTGACATCTTATATAAAGTTATGGCATCTGCTTTTGCTAACCTACCTGTAGTTTTTGTTCAAGTGAATGGACAATAAAACCCTTGGTATTTTTATGAAACTAATAAGATGGCCTATAAAATAAAATCATAAAAAAAATTGTCCATTTTTTAAAAAAATCACGATTTTAGGGTAATCGGATACCTTAAGACGTACAACTTTCACATAATTGTGTGACAAATCTATACGGAACTTTATCACTAACCTTCTGAGACGTCTTTTTTAGGGAAATTTAATTCCCTACCTATTTCCAATCAGCTCCAAAGAGAGGACAGGGATTCCGTGTTATGCAGATTAGATAAAGAATTTAAGTCAAACGGAATAGTAAAGTGAGAGGCAGTAGGAGAGAGAGATTGAAGCAGGAAGTTATAATAGTGAAGTTGGAGATTTATTATTGAAGATTTCTAGGTGGATAAATTATGCTCAGGAAGAGCTGAGATTCAGTGTGGTAAATATTGATTTATAATTAAAGTCTCATTAAAGTTTTATATTAGGTTACATTTACTAAAGTTAAATGTTCAATAGGAACATTATTGATTATAATTCTGGGATCTCTTATTGCGGTAATCTCGGCGTGATCGATATTCTAATTGTTAATTAATTGGATCAGTAAATATTTAAGTTAATATAAAGGAAAGTCCCATTTAAACTTCATAAAGCTATTTGAATTATTTGTTATTAAAAGTCTTTGATTCTCTATTTGGGAAAGATAACCAAATAAAGAAAGTTATTCATAAAAATGGCTACTGGTTCTTCTTTGACTCAAAATTATTCTCGTTCTCAAAGTGAGATCCAAGGGGATCTTCACAACTGCCACGCGCCTTATAGAAATGATGAATTCTAATTTGGCGAAAATATTACTAATTGCATTTGCTTTTTCTTGCAGTTTGACAGATCTATGGATATGGTTATTTCTCAACTTTACATTTTTATAAGAATGGATTTTAAAGATGAGTGTAAAAGAATTATTAACAATACTACCTCTAAATGAGAAAACATGAGGTGGGGATGTTTATAGCACCTTCAAAAATACATAAAGGAGAAAAATATTCCAATTTATAAAGTTGTACCGATATAAAGTTGTATCGATGACAACTGCCGCGGACTCCGGCAATCCGTATTTCTCCCAAAAGTAGAGTTCAACACTAGGACCTTGAGCGCTGCTGCTCCCGCAAACTCAACCGAGAGTCTTCAGAAAACAAAAACTTCAGTGCGAAGTTATTTCGTTTAAAGCAAGACATCGAGAGCTATTTCCCTTGGTCCTTGAGAGGCCTACTCAAAATTTGAAAAGTAAAAGGGTTCCATCAATGGATTAAGATCGAGAGTGCTATCCAGGTCCGAGCCGACCCCTTTAAACTCCACGAGTGGGTCACTTTCACGCCCCCAATCACCTCTCATTGGCGAGTGTTTCACATTTGCACCGGCTCTCCTCCCTGTAGTTCTACTCCATTGGTACGTGGGGACAATAGGCCAGAACGTTTGATCTCCACTACGAAGCGGCCTCGTGCTCACCATCTGGAGGCTATATCCCGTCTTGTCAAATTTTCACTGAGGGTGCGTCTTTAAGGGTATAAAAATGAAAGCTTTAAAAATAAAAAAAAGATGAGACCATAGAAAAAATTAGACTTTATATATACATCAAAATACTGTTTATTCAAAAGAAATGACATACCTTATGAACTCAAAGGGTTGTTGTATTTACTAGGAGTATACTATTTTTTTTAAAAAAAAAGCTTGGCATGATACCTCAAATAAATTATTTGAAAACATAAGAGGATTGTACACACGTACATTTCAGGGGTTTCGTCGTAAAAGGGGGGGGGGTGCGTGGTATGCGCCGAATTTTATGGTGTATATGTTACCGGCAAAGTATGAAATTCCGGCATTCTATACAATGCCTAGGCATTGTATAGAATGCCTGACGTTTTTAGGCAAAGTATGAAATAGGAGAATTATTACATACTTTGCCTAGGCGTTGTATAGAATGCCCAAAGCTATTTAGGCAAAGTATGAAAAAAGGTCAAGATAAGTCTATTATATCAATGAAGTACATTCCTAAAGAATACGAAAGCTATTTTAACAAAATAATGAGAGTGCCATTTAAAAATTATTCAAAATACGTAAAGGAAAATGAAAGTTGTACCAAACAAAATGTATGTCTTTCTTATTAAGAAAAACAAATTTTTCAAATAAAAAATAAAAACTTAAAATTAACCTTCTTTTTGCAACATGGTAAGCTTGAGTGGCGTTTTGAATTACATTTCATTACATTTTTCACGCAAAAACAATTCCTATTTAGGTACTTTGTTTTACATATACATTTTATTAATCCTTGGCCGATTCCACTGGAATGATCAATTGCAATTGACAGAAGAGAAAAAATCGTGGTCAAGAACATCTTTGATTCTAAGCAAGTTCTTAGGGCACAAAGTAAATTATTATTTCACATATACTTGTTTTAAAATTCCTTCAGAAGTTCCAAGTCGATAGCAACCATCCTGTTTCTCACTCAGTACAAGTGTGAATATACAGGCATTCAGAAAATGATCACAAATTTCACAACAATGCCTTTTTTTATATCATTTTCTGTTTTTTCTGGCAAGGTTCACAAAGATTGGTGCACAGTTCAACATCATAACGTGTAACGTTCTTGTATTTGGTTGCAAGTTCTTTCAGAATTATATCACGTCCCTCCATGTCCAATAGCCTAATGTGCTTCATGAAGTACGTAAAATAACTCAGAATATGTGGCGTAAAACTGTATAGCAGGGGTGGGCAGACATTTACATGGCACGGTCTACTTTTAATTTTTTCAAGGTGTTGCAGTCCACCCTGTGACGTAGGTGTGATGAGCCAAAAACACCTCAACACAATATTACATCAATAATAAATACAGTGTGTACTTCCCTACATAACTACAGCAGAAAAACTGACTCTTTTAAAACTACGTTTGAAGTAAAACGCAAAATGCGAACATAATTATACCCATAAATTTAATATTAAATGATGCATTTTCAAACAATTCACAGTACATCGCAAATTAAATAATTTTCACTTAAAATTAGTTCTTATAGCTATAGTCTCAATAGACGACTTAGTCTTCATTTGATCCGCCCCAGTCTTGAATACCTTGGTATACAATTACTAACTGCTAATCTTACATTGTATTCTAAGTGGTCGTCTGTGAAACTGGAATGTTGTCTTAATTATATTCTTCGTTGAGAGAAAATATAGATTTATACTGGTAGGTAGAGCGAAAGAACGACGTTAAATGAATTGCAGCTTTCTTATATATATATATATATATATATATATATATATATAAATTTGGGATACTTTACTTTGCAGACTAATAGATTCGACTAATAGATTCCAAAAGTTATTCTTCACAAAGTACGCCCTTTAGAAAGAGAAAAACTTCTTTTTCCTCGAGAGATAAAGAGAACATGTAACATATATTTAGTTATATTTTTCACATCAACATTACTAAGCGGATAACCCATGAATGCAACTTTTGTGTGATTCTAGTCTAGTAAATTCTTGAAAACGCGTCTCTCAAATTTGGGTTGGAGTTTTATTCACGGGTGTTTCTATTATCTTGATAACCACCTGTGTTCCTTTTAGTATGCCCGTCTAAGGTTTTATGTGAAGGCGGTCACCCCAAAATGTCTTGGCGGTCGACCGCGATCGACTTAATGCCCACCCCAGCTGTAAAGCAATGCTTTCCAACATTTTATCCCCGCGGACCGGTCAACTTTTGATAATTTTACCGGAGCCAGCTGAGGGTGGAACGTTCATTGTTTATGTTTTAAATTTTTTGATTTAATAATTTAATTGTATTTAAACATACCTTAAGAATAAAATTCAGTTACTCCAAAAAAGGAATATAAAGCAATTTTACTTCAAATATAAAGTTATTTCCATGAAAAATCTCGCAAACACTAGAGAAATACACCCCAGTAAATAAAATAGAAATAATTTAATGCTCCTTGAGTAACCCGATACCATTTGATCCACGGACCGTGGGTTGGGAACCACTGCTGTATGGTACTGATGCCTTCTTTAACAGGGGTTATATGAGTTTACTTCGGGTTATATGAGTTTACTTTTATTTCCCACAAACATCACCTCATAGCGGTTCCCAATAGTTCTTGGGGGTTTTTTTAATAGTCATTATGGCATTTTGTGCATCAGTTATTAGAAAGTAGTTTCAGTTAAAAAAATACTTTTTAACTGAATTTCTTCATTCTTTCATTTCTTTCTTTTTGCAGCATTAACTTGAATTTTGGGCAGCTCGTCGTCGAATAGTTGTTTCATGCCCTTAAACCAGGGTTCGGCAACCTTTTAGCTGTGGCGTGTCAAAAACCTATCTACCAATTACGATTCAGCGTGCCACACAGCAGGGCATTTTTGAAACAATTCGGTTCCCGTGATAATGCATGGGGAGTTAGAGAATATAGATTTACAGTTTTAGTATTCATTAATTTTGCATCAATTAAAAATATTTCTCAACTTAAAAATAAACAGCACTAAATATAACTATTTCTTCAACAAAAATTTTAACAAAAACTATAAACTGTACATATAATATGTATTTTTTGAAAATATTTATTAAAATAAGAAATATACAACGCGTAAAATATAAGTATTTCCCTTCATTACACTTAAATAAAAAGACAAATAACATTTTTAATGTGAACCCCTAGTGCTGCATCGCTCTACTTTCATATCGCAAAATTTGGGGTGTAATTTGTGACTTTCATTTTGACATGATTCTGAGCATTCAGTTCTTAAAACAATTTCTTTGCGGACTCGGAATATTTTTCGAATGAGGAAAAATATTTTACTTAGATATGTAGAATAAAAAGTGGAAAAGCAAAATACTTCTCCGACTCTTCCAACAATTAAATATCTCCAGTTATGAATTTCAATAATTTACAAAAAAAAGCTGTAAATTTACCTTTTATCTTCCAAATTTTTTCATAATTCCGTAATTGTCTATAATTTTGGAGTTGTTTGTCAAATAAGTTCCATTACAAATTTATCGAGTTAGATCCATTCAAAAATTGACAAATTTATTTAGTGCAGAGTGTCACATGTGGCACTCGTGCCATACGTGGCCGACCCCCTGCTTTAGTGTGCTAAGTTAATAAACATTTGATAACTCATATTGGAAATGAACATCAAAAGCAGATTGTAAGTGTACGATTTATAAATTCTGTGAGTAATCTGTTCTGGACTGTGCAGTTAAAATAAATTAATATAGTTTTTACTCAATTAAACCAATATTAAATAGTAATATCTTTGTTCCATATCACTTAATTGATTCAAAAGGTCATAGGTTCCCGACCCCTTCTATAAACCATGGCTCCTTCCCTAACACTACAGCTTGCTTTTGCATTTTCATGCAGCACAGGAAAAAACCAATTTTTTGTTGAACAATTTTAAGTAAAATTGACACTTCCGAACAAACCACAATGTGCAACTGACAAATTCTGAGCCTCAGGAACACATTTAAAGTCTCGTGTCTTGCCATGCAATATTAGAAACGAATCGGAGATGTATTCCATACTTTGCCGGTTTCTCATTAGGCATTCTATGGAATGCCTAGGCAGTGTGTGAAATAAGAATCATTTCACACATTGCGGGCTAGTTTTAGGCATTCTATAGAATGCCGGATTTCATACTTTGCCGGTAACATATACATATGCATCGTGCAGAAATTAGATGTGCTTCATTTAAAAAAAAATGAGACCAATAAATAAAAGTTTTATTTTATGGCTTATTATTGGTTCTACTTACATCTATGAGGGGATGTCCAAATCTTTTTTCGTGCTTAAGATCTCTAAAGACCTTGATCAGACTGTCAGTAAAAGCGTACAGAGTTTTTGCTGACAGCAACTGTTTACAACAGGTTTCAAAGCGTTATTTATATTTAACTCTGTTCTAAAAAGAGTTTACGTTACTTGTTCTTATTTTGCAAGTAAAATTTTAATGACTTTTTAGATAAAGATATACTAAAATTTTTAATAGGATTATAACTATTATTTTTAGGATGTATTTGTTACGTTTATAATTGTTCTGTCAATTGTATATTGTTAAGGCTTATAATTGTGTCAATTGTATGTCGTCCTCCTTTTATAGGTACCGTCCTTCCTCGAAAAGTGTCCTCCTTTTCAATAGTTTAAAATTGATCTGTTAATCTCTGTATTCAGAGATGAACCCAACTTGTTTCCAAAATGTCGAAGAATGGTATGTTACAAATATCACAGGAAATAAGTTTTCAATGGTATTTTTTGACTTGGACTCAAGTAAATTGAGCAGATATAGAAAATTACATTGAGTTTTTATCGAAAGAAATGCCTGATATTAAAATCGATGACAATTGTCTGTTTGAAGTAGAAAGAAGACTGAATGTACATTTAAATTCTAATAAATTAGAACAATTAGAAAATCAACGTAGAAAGTGGTAAAATATGGGTGAAATTACTTAAACCATTTCAAAAATGAACACATTCCATTAGAAGTGTAACTATGTGCTGCCCTGGAACTAATGCACCATTTGAAAGAGTTTTTTTTCGGTTGGTAATGATTTTTGTGAAGTGACTAGTGAGAAATCAAAATTGAATGTTAATATTTTAGCTACAGTGCTTACCGTAAAATTCAGTGTAAAGGATATTTTTTGCCCGAATTTTCCGATATATTAGAAAATGATATGTTGACAAAAGAAAAAAAAATTCATTCAATGGAAAAGCACTCGTTTAAAATAATAATTAAAAAGAATGTAAGGGTAATTAGCGTATTTTTGTTTGAATTAATAGAACGTTTCATATATTTAAGTTGTCATTTTTTCTTGAATTTTTCGTCCTCCTTTTCATTGCAAAAAAAAAAACGGTCACCTTAATATTTTATTACTTTTTCGCCTATAAATTTGAATTTCACAACGAAATTATTTTGTTTCATTATAACTGTTGATTCGAATGGAGGATTTTAAAATACAGAAATTAATCACCGTAAAATCCGGTGTATTTAACGTGAACTATTGATTTAAAAAAATAACATCGAAATTTACGCGTGTGCTAAGGCGAGTGAACGAATTTTAACATCACCGTATTCAGTTACACGAGGGCTTTTGGCAATGGACCTTGTAATTTTGAGCCAGGATCAAGTGGCGAGGACGACACCTGAGCTGGCATCCCCTCTCCTAAATTCCACTCCACACCAACGGGAGAATGTTTGAGCCTCGAGAGATTTTTCGTGAATCACGCGGTGGGTCTTCAGCGGCACTAGGCTCCTCCTTACATGCTGACCACGAGTCCGTGACCATGTCCACTAGGCTACCGCGGTCATCTTCAAAAATAAAAAATGAAATGAATCAGGGCCTGCTCTAGCAGTCTTGACGTCCCGGACAAAAATGGAAAATGCCGCCCCTCTCTCCGAAGCAAAAAATAATTAATGTGTGTGTGTGTGCGTGCGCGTGTTGTTCTAAAAATACAAAATAATTCGAAATTAAGCACATAATGAACCCGTTATGTTTCACTGGCGTTGCTAGTCCTGATAGGGCTATGTATCCAAATTCCTTAGGGACTTTTTGCGGAGGGAGGCTTTTCATTTTACGATGTTTTGCTTACACATTTGGGCGCTGAAGCTTGGGGGCGTATCATTGATACGGAGATAGCTACACCCCTATTATTATTTCAAATGAGTAAAATATAAGAGTAGAAATAGCCCATTTCAGCAGGCTAATTTCTTCATAAAAGAGTCTACTGATGGTGGGGATCATAAGCGTTTTAATTTTAAATTATAGTAACTACCCTTAGGACTAAAATAAAACACATCTCCCGTGGCTCTCTATCTGCTAAAAACTCTTATCACCCTTGTCCCCTTCTGGAAAGCTGGCATCGGACATCGTATGGGCGAAAGGAATGTCCGTTGTCACCCCATTCCTGGATGTGGGGAGAAAGTTACTAGTAAAAGATATGTGTTTCATGATTTAGCATATATTACTGCCTCGAACCCATCAAGTTTCAATGTAAAAGAAAACTGACATTAAACACACTGAGTTCAAAATAAGGAAATAAGCTACCTTAAATGAAATACCAAATTCACACCCAATAATATTTCAGAAAATATATCAAATTTTTTGTAATATAAAATTTTTTTCAAATTTGATTCAAATGCCGCCCCAGACAGGGGTCCGGTTTGTCCGGCCCTAGAGCCGCCCCGGCACAAATGAATTTGAAGGTTTGTAGTTCTAGAACAGGGGTGGGTAGACTTTTCCAGGGTACGGGCTACTTCTAATTTTTTCAAGGTGTTTCGGTCCACCCTTGTGAATAGCGCACACAAAAAGGAGAGGGGACGGTCCGGACACTCCCCTATAGCCCTTGATTATTTTTTTTTTACCCATTGATCATAACCTAGTATATACAGTACGTAGAACTTAACTAAGTATTTGTTACTAGTAAATTTTTTTTATTAATAAATGTTAATTATTTATTCAGTAATTTATTTTTTTCTGTTTTTTATTCCAAAACGATCGACAAAATAAAAAAAATTTTTGGCTGAGTATTGGGGTATGATGCGAGAATGGTAGACCTCTGACCCCCCTCTTGAAAAATTCTTGTGTGCGCCACTGTCCAATGTGGTATGTGTGGTGAGGAAAGGATAAGGTTAATATTAGAACTTAATAATGAATACGGAAAATGTACTTACCTGCAGAACTAAAAAAAAAAAAAAAACTCCTTTAAAACCGCGTTTATTTATATATATATATATATAAAGCAAAACGCAAGATATAGACTTAATAATAGCCACAAATATAATAATATCAAATGATGCATTTATTGTGAAACAATTTAAACTACATTAAAAAAATAAAACATTTTTATTTAAAGTTAATTTTCATTGCTATAGGCAGTAGAAAATTTAGTCTGAGTACTGTCAGGCAATCTTGAATAGTCCGTATATAATTACTAGCTGCTAAAATCTTCAGGCGGTCCCCCCCAAATGTCTTGGTAGTCCACCAGTCGACCGCGATCGACGCAATGCCCACCCCGGTTCTAGAAGTATACTATTTTTTTTTCTAAAGCTTGGGATAATACCCGAAATAAATGGCTTCAAAACATAAGAGCAATGCACGCGCACATTTGAGATTCCTTCATAAAAAAGAGGGGGCACGTTGTGACAAACCTATACGGAACTTTATCACTAACCTTCTGAGACGTCTTTTTTAGGGAAATTTAATTCCCTACCTATTTCCAATCAGCTCCAAAAAGAGGACTGGATTCCTTGTTATGCAGATTAGATAAGGTATTTAAGTTAAACGGAATAGTAAAGTTAGAGCAGTAGGAGAGAGAGATTGAAGCAGAAAGTTATAGTGAAGTTAAATTTATTATTGAAGATTTCTTGTTGGATAATTTAATCTCAGAGAAAAGCTGAGCTGAACTGCAGTGTGGTAAATATTAATTAAAGTCTCGTTAAAGCTTATTATTACGAGTGAGATTAAAATTAAAATGTTCAATAAGAACATTAAATATAAATCTGGGATCTCTTATCGTGGTAATCTCTGCGTGATCGATATTTTAATTGTTAATTAATTGGATCATTAAATATTTAAGTTTATTTAAAGGAAAGTATCTTTTAAACCTCATAATACTATTTAGATATATTTGTTAATAAGTCTTTGATTCTATTTGGGAAAGATAACCAAATAAAGAAAGTTATTTATAAAAATGGCTACTGGCTCTTATCTGACTCCTATTTATTCTCGTTCTCAAAGTGAGGTCCAAGGGGACCTTCACAACGTCATACGGGGAATACATCTAAAAATTGAAAAAAATGCAGGTTGAAAGTATAGGCACGCGTTATACGACGGATTTTACGTTTAAATAAATTAAATAGATAAAATCACGAAATTCTATTAAAAAGATAAGTAGATTTCTTCCTTCTCCAAAATAAATAAAACAAATACTCTTAAGCTTTGTAAGATTTCTCAGTATTGAGGTTGCTGACCCCTGTCTTACTAGCCAACTCTCAAGCCGATCGGGATCCGCAAATATTTTCAAAAAAAGGTTCAAAAACCTTCTACTTTTTATACAAAACAATTCTATATGAAAAAAGCTGAAATGGGGGGAATCGCAGACGATCTGTAAGACCTAGCACCAAATCACGCCTATGGCGTCACCAACGCTTTATTTATTAGAAAAATCGCCTATACAAGGAGGGGTAGGGCGCCGTCGCGGAATCCAGGCCTGGCGCCGTTCGGCTTTTGGATCGGGTTCTCACGGATGGGATGGCAGACGAACTGTTCAATGCCATTCTCCTCGGCCTTTCATTTTCAGGAGGAGATTCCTTCCTTTTTTTAAAATTTTTTTCTATTTTTTGACTATTGATTTCTTTGCTTCAAATGAAGTGGAGCAATGTCTTATCGTTTTTAGATCTTTTTATCTAATAGAAAATGTTCCAACATTAATTGTATGTTTGTTATTCTATTATTCTATTCTTTTTTGTTTAAAAATTAATCTATTTTCCCCCCCTCCGGAGTGAGGAGGGCGCTTGGTTTTCTATTATGTAATGTAATATGAGTTCTTAGCAGTGGCGCACACAAGGGGGGGCCACGGGTCAAGACTTCCCCATAACCCTTGATTTTTTCCCCCGATTGATTATACAAAGGTGACCATTTTTTTACAATGAAAAAAAGGACGAAAGATTCAAGAAAAAATTACAGCTTAAATAGATGAAACGTAAAAGAGTATTTTTCCATCGAATGATTTTTTTTTTGTCAACATATCATTTTTTTAATATATCGGTTGATTGATTGATTGAATATTAACGTCGCAATGTTCAGCTAAACGCGCGAGGGCTTTTTTTAATATATCGGAAAGTTCGGGCAAAAAATATCCTTCAAGCTGAATTTTATGGTAAGCACTACAGCTAAAATATTAACATTCCGTTTTGTGTGTGTGATTTCTCACTATACACTTCACAAAAATCATTACCAACTGGAAAAAAAAAACTCTTCCTACTGCTGTATTAGTTCCAGGACAGCACAAAGTAAATTTAACAAGAATAATTACATTTTCATATAAAATGTGTTCATTTTTGAAATGGTTAAGTATTTCCACCCATCTTTTATCAATTTCATCCTACTGATTTACCAATTGTCATCGATTTTAATATCAGGCATTTTTTTCGATAAAAACTCAACGTAATTTTCTATATCTGGCCAATTTACTTGCGATGAAGTCAAAAAACACCATTGATCAGATCATACTTCGATATATTGAAAACACACATGTTTGGTTCATCTCTGAATAGAGATATTAACAAATCAGTTTTAAAATTTTGAAAAGGAGGACGGTTGGTCGCCTAACTATTATGTAACGTAATATTAATTCTTAGCAATGGCGCACACAAGGGGGGGACGGGTCAAGACTTCCCCATAACCCTTGATTTTTTCAAAGATTAATTATACAGTACGTAAAAATGAAGAATTTATTATTATTAATTTATTTTTTGTTCCCGACAATCGACGAAATCAATAGAATATGTTTGGTGGCGTATTGAGGTATGATACGAGATAGGTGGACCTTCTATCCACGACCCCGCTTGTTGAAAAATTCCTGTGCTCGTCACTGGTCCTTCATTTTATGTTTTAAAGGAGAAAAAATAACTTATTCATGGAATATATGTGCGGCAGTAGCGTACACAGAAGTTTTCCCAGAGGGAGTTGGGGTTCAGGGTCGAAAGTCAACCATTTTTATATCATGCTCCTTTTGATTTTGAGGAACAAAAAACAGTAAAAAACTAATTATTGAATAAATAATTAGTATTAATTAATAAAAATTATCACTTAAAACAAATATTTAATTAAATTTTACGTATTATGTACTTCAAATTATATTCAATCGAGAAAAAAATCAAGGGCTTTGTGGGTGGGGTGGGGTGGGTCCGGATCCCTAGGACATTCCCCTTGTGTGCGCCACTGATAAGCGGGTCCATTAAAACAATTAATCAGCCAATTAAAACATCTCAATGAGGTTTGGTTGTCGATTCTTGCAAATCTGAATCTTTGGCAGTGGCGTAACGAAAAACATTTGGACCCCCAAGTTGGATTTTACAAAGGGTAGATACTTGGTGGCAGTCAGGCTTTGGGCGTCCAAATGTTGCGGGGTGTACACTACGCCACTGATCTTTGACGATCTGGAGATACCTCTCCATTTTCTTGTTCCCCTAGTACAGTGCTTGAGACATAGGTCAGTTATGGTTTTGGTGAAACGATTTACATTATTTCTCTTAGTGGGGAATCGTTTTCAAGCTACCAATAACTTACTTTATTAGGCGGCAGATTTTTAAAGTTGAATCGAAAACAAAGCTTACCCATTTCATGACTAACTAAGGGAAACGTTTTCCTCCATTTTAAAATTGGGGATCACCGAATTTCTGTTGCGCCACTGAGTTAAGTTTAGTTTTTTAGTTTAGATGGTCGTATTATAATTTTATGTGCATTTTTAACCAGAATGTCAAAATAGGCTTATGCCGAACGTAATTACGAAAACAGGGACGCTTCGGGGGGGGGGGCAAGAACTGTTAAATCTATTGGCGTCAATGATAAAACATTCGCGGGCTGGACTCTTATTATTTCACTTTGTTGTGCCGTGTAATAATATTAGGTTGGGGAAAAAGAAATCCATTATTTTTGCATGAAATTCAAAACTTTATTTACATGTTTCGGATTGTCCGATTTGCGACAAATATGTACCGTTTTAATGTATAATTTGTAGCCATTTTAAAGGTAGCTTCAGATATATTGCCTCTCTCATACAAGTCTTGGCCTTTATTGGCGAAAAACTCTAGTAATCGATTTTCCCAATCTTCTCTTGATCCCAATTTCTTATCCCTCGGGAAGTTTTGCAATGCGAGAAAAAGGTGGTAAGCGTTTGGTGCCAGGTCCGGACTATATGGTGGATGCATTAAAACTTTCCAATCAAGCTCCCAGAGTTTCTGGCGAGTCACTACAGACGAGGCGTTGTCCTGATGGAACACGACACCTCTTCTGTTGGCCAATTCTGGCCGTTTCTGGTTAGTCAATAGCTTCAAACGGTTCAATTGTTGACAGTAGATATCGGAATTTAGTGTTTGGCCTTACGGAAGCAACTCATAATAAATGATACCTTTCCAGTCCCACCAAATACACAGTAGAACCTTCCTGAATGTTAGTCCGGGTTTGACCACCGTTTGAGCTGCTTCACCGCGCTTTGACCACGATCGTTTTCGCACAATATTGTCGTATGCGACCCAATGCTCATCCCCAGTCACCATCCTCTTAAGAAATGGGTTGATTTCATTCCGTTTGGCCAGTGCTTCGTAGATGGAAATTCGATCCATCATGTTTTTTGGTGTTAATTGGTGGGGCACCCAAACATGGAGCTTCTTTTTGGATCCAACTTTGCTCAAATGGCTTAAAACTGTTTTATGGTCAATCTTTGGCTCCTGGGCAATGCTACGACTACTAACATGCAGGTCAACTTCGATTATTTCTGTGATTTTATCGACTTTTTCGATGACAGGTGCGAGGCAACTTTAACATTAAAAATGCCTGAACGGAATCGACGAAACCAAAATTGCACGTTATTAGCTGTTACAGTTTCGGTACCATTTCCACCATTCACAATTTCAGCTACCTGGCTTGCATTTTTGCCTTTATCAAAGAAAAACTGTGAAATGTACTGAATTTTCTCTTTGTTGACTTCCATTTTTAACACCCTGTAACTCACAACTGAATGGACCAAACAAAAAACAAGAAAATAATTTTTGTAGAGTCAAATGTGTCACCTTGACAACGAGCATAGATTTGAAATTGTTTGTTCGTAGTTCACGAGATATCGACACTACAGCCGTCTACCGAAAAAATAATGAATTTCTTTTTCCCCAACCTAATATACTGCTGTGTTTTCTCACGTATTTTATTTTACTCGACAGGTAAAATTGGCACTTTTCCATTTCGCCGCCATAAGCGATAAAGCCGCCAAAAATGATACAACCGACGCCAAACGGAATATTCCCGCTGGTAATCTTTTACCTCTACAATGGGCTCAATTCATGTGACGTCATAGTCACATGATAATGATAACCACGTGTGTTTCAAGCCAATCAGTTCAAAAACTGATATAACGTCATAGTCACACGATAAAAGCAATCATGTGCTTCCAGCTAATCAGTTTATGCGTTTCGTTGGTGTCAACTTGTGCTCTTTGCAGAAACTTTCTTAGAAAAAGTACATTAATAATAAAGCACAAAAATGAAAAAAACAAGACTTTTTTCAATTTTAAAATCTTTTTGAAGAAATTTTTTTAACATTTTAACATCTTATAAAATTTGAAATTTTTTCTAAGTTTTACAAATTGAACGGCAAGTACAAATTGTTTAATGTTGTAGGAAAATTCGAACTGAGTACCTTCCGATCCGAAAACGAGTATCTTAGTCACCACGCCAAAACGATCGTCATCACTTGGTGGCTATTACTGGTTTATTTATATACCGCTACACAACTCTCCCACCAGTGAGGTGGATAGGCGAACGATTTCTTTTGTTCGTTTGTTTGTTACGGAGAGCATGTTTTTTATTTGTTTATTCATTATTTTTTATTTATTTTTTTTGTTTATTTAATTTTATTTATTTATTTATTTATTCATTATTTTTTAAATTTTTCTTGCGGTAGATGGCGCCATGACAGTTCAGAAGGTTGGGTGTTCAAATCACGTCCGGGTCACCAGTTTGTAGATGAGTTAGTCACAATTATTATGTGATAAATAAAATAATAATTAAGAATTAATTAATTTATTCATTATTTTTCTTCATTTTTTTTAGTTTTCTTCTTATTTATTTTTTAAATATTTATTTACTTTATTTTACTTGCAGTAGATGGCGCCACGACAGTTCAGAAGGTTGTGTGTTCAAATCCCGTCCGGGTCACCAGTTTGTAGATGAGTAAGTCACAAACAATTTATGGGATAAATAAAATAATTATTTAGAATTAATTCATCCTTTTTAAATGATTAAAAATAACAGAAGAAAACTATTTTAGATCGTTAAGCTTTTTATTATTATCATTCTTACATCGCGCTACAATCTCAACAACTTTTTGTTGCCAGATCAGAAAAACTAAATTTATAAAAACAAAGATAATATATAAATAGAGATGCAACAATGTCGGTTTTGAATTCAATGGAGAACACGTGTTTGTCTTTATCACGCGAATTGAGCCCATTACAAAACAAGTCGTCGTCTTTGTTGTTGTTGTTGCACGCCCCCATTGATCAGCAGTGGTAGACCAAATCCATGACTTCGTGCACTTTAAAAAAATCCAACACCAGCAAGCAGTAGTGCACACAAAAATTTTCCAAGGGAGGCGTCCAGGGTCGAAAGACCACCATTTTGGTATCATGCTCAAATACGTCGGCCAACATATTCTTTTGATTTTGTCGATTTTCGGGAACAAAAATAATACAAATTAATTATTGAATAAATAATTAGCATTAATTGATAAAATTATTTAATAATAACAAATACCTATAAGTAAGATTTACGTAATATATACATAGGATTATAACCAATCGAAGAAATATCAAGGGCTATGGGGGTCTCCGGACCTCTAGGACACACTGCCAGCAATCGTTTACTAAATCCTGCTTGGTGAACCCTAGGCATTCGAGAATGTGAGCAGGCGAGGCTGGCTCAGAAGAACAGTCCGTGCACATTTCAAAGCTCTTGTATCCTTCGGAAAATTTCATTAAGATGGCCACTTCGAAAGCGGGCTAGAAGAGTTTGATCCTGTCTTTTAAAACCGTGAGCCAGAGATCCTCCAGGACGAGAACACTGATACCAATGGTGCTCTGCGGGGACAATCCAAGCGGTCTTATTCTGGTATTTAGTTCTAGAGAAAATCTCCAAAAAGGTGAGGGGTGCTGACGGCTCTGGTACCTCGCAAGCGCCTGCCTTGGCCAAAGTGTCCGCAATCTCATTTCCCTCTAGATCTACGGGAAAGGGAATCCACTGCAGATGAATTTGATGCGATGTGGAAAGTCGTTTTAATATTTGGCGAGTATTGACACTCCACCATTATCTCTCTCTCACACTTTGTCAATTAGACAAGTGCTGTATTGCACTTCTACTATCAGACAGCATCCAAATCTCTTTTCCATTTGGAAGAAATGCAAGAGAACCAAGGGCCTCATCAATGGCTATTAGCTCACTGCGAAAAACTGAGTAACCGTCCGGATTTCTCCTCGGATTCTCAAGATATGGTCCTGCAATTTGATGTAAATTCCGCTGCCAGATCAATAATAATCGTCTCTACTGCCATCCGTATAAACCTGTACGGCGTCAATTGGTATATCTCCAATTCTCTCCAGAGCTAGTTGCTTTATATAGGCAGGATGGTCTGTTTTTTTATCCACGTGTCCTGGTAATTCTGGATGGAAAAAGACTCCGTCAAGATCGTCCGCTGGGTCAAGGCATTGTGACAGGTGATGCGGCTCCACAGCACCAACGGTAAGGTTAAAAGAGACCATTTTGCTGAAGGGGCTGTTTCTCCTGAGTCTCTGGTTATTACACCAGTCTTTGAAGTAAGCAGAAGTACGATTTCGAGAATCCAGACTTCTGAGTTTGTTGTAGTATTTGGTTTGGCATGCACTTCCCTAAGGCTAAGGGGCTGTAGGTCCGCCTCGAAAAGTATTATATCTCTGGGACAAGTGTTTCTTAGACCAGTGATGATCCGATCAGCGCTCAGCTGGACCTTTTCAAGTTTCTGAATATTTGTAACGGAGGTGCTACAGTATACTGGAACCGCATACTCCAAGATGGGCCTGATTAGTGAGATGTACATGTATCTGAGAGTACCAGCATCTGCTCCCCAATCACGTCCCGAGATATATCTCAAGATGTTTAGCCGTTTTCTTGCCTTCAATACAATATTATCAATTTGTTTGTTTCCCAGTATTTCAGGGTCCAATACGAACCCAAATATTTTGGATGTTTATCCACAGTCAATGGTTGATCATACAAAAAGATATTATAATGGAAATTTTACAGCTTTCTATTGGTTGTAAAGAAGCTAACCGAAGTCTTGGTAGGGTTAAAAGTCAGTTTGTGGTCTAGAGCGAAATTCCGAATGTCCTCAAGGACCGGATTAATGTCTCTCTCCAGTTTCGTCAAGTCAGAATCGGTCGTCGTCTTTTCTTATCAGTAACATCTTTTTCATAATATATCAAAAATGGATGAGAAATCAACAAGAACTAATATTTTTTCTGTGCATAGTGTGTGTTGTCACCAATAACGCCAACTTAGCAAGATTTACGTCGTCAAAACGTAAAAATGTCGTAAAATTTTGTGCTATGATTAAGTATATTTGAGCAAATGAAAACAAAAATGCCTGATAAAACTACACATTGATCCACAGCGAATTAGCATATTCATCTAAGAAAAATATAAGAAATTTTATTTATTTTACGGCTCAACAAACTAAAATAAACAGTTACATACTAATATTTACTCTTAGCAACCCTATGGTCCTGTAAGGAACAAGTCAAGAATTGTACTGAGAGTTCCGCAAAAATGACTATTTTCATCCATAAAATAAATTGAACTGAACGGGAAAAACATTTGTGAATATTCAAAACCGATATTTTTGGAAACGTTCAATTCATTCAGCTCTACTGGGGCACTTACTACTGAAAAACATTCCTAGACATCCGTTTAAAAAACAATTAATGTAATGTGATTTATTTAGTACAATAAAAATAGTGATGGAAATACCTTTTAATTTAAAATTACCGAGGAAAAACTGTTTCGTATATATTGAGAGAAAAAAAACCCTAGTATATATTTTCTTTCCTCTCTTCCCATATCGAGGGATTCATGGTTTTTTTGTTTGCTTTCAAACTACATTCCAAACATGCATTCTCCAAGAATTTCCTGTACAGAAAAAGTGGAGACCACCAGCGATAATATCAATCCTCGTGAACTTAGAACCTTTAACTTGATCCTGGGCGCAATAATTCTTATCTCTCTCCCCATATAACCTTTTGATGCCACTTACACTAATCAACAGGAGCTCGTTCGCACAACAATAATTCTACAGGGTCGACTGATAACGGATATCGTTTTCTCCTCAGAAATTCCAGGATGTCACAAACACATAAAGTACTGACAACTGTTTACTATAACAGATTCGCCAGTCAGTGTCAGTTGGTATATCTGTCTAACTGAAATACAAGGTTTCTTATTTGACCTGGCGTGTTGTGGAATTGACGGCTTACCAGCTTTGGGGGAAAGACGATATTTCCGCAGCCTGAGAAGGTGTCCCATATTGAAAAAACACGTATTTTATTGTTACTCCGTAATATATGACGAAATATTCCCGCATTTTATCGTTTTTATTTTGTTGTACAATACATGATATCAGTAGCGCACACAGGAATTTTTCAGGGGGGTCCGGTGTCGAAAGTTCACCATTCTTGTATCATGCTCCTTTTGATTTTGTCGATTTTCGGGAACAAACATATTAAAATACTAATTATTGAATAAATAATTAGCATTAATTAATAAAATTAATCATTAATAACAAATACTTAATTAAATTTTACGTTCTATATACTTAGAATTATAATCAATAGGAAAAAAAATCAAGGGCTTTGGGGGTTCGGACCCCCAGGACACCCCTCCCCCTTGTGTGCACCACTGCATGATATCATTGATTCAAAAAATTCAACCAAAAATCAAACCCAAGTTTTATGCGAATGATCGGGGACACCCTGCATTTTCTCTCTACACGACAGATTGGGCTTGTTTGATCAAACTGCTTTCGCAAGGGGTAATTCAGTTGATTAATCTGCTGTATCCGGTTAACGTTTTCCATTTTTTATTACTTTTTAAGATTATTTTTTTTTATTCCTATATTTTTATTATTGCTCAAAAATTTCGACAAAATAAAGGCGAAAATAAATGGCATAAAGACATCAGTCCTAAGACTCAGCATTTTACTTAATAGTGCAGTGGCTCCTATCTTGCTATGGCTTTTTGCTATTTCCCTACTTTTCTCGGTTTATGTAATTATTGTTAAGTAATTTTGGTGATTTAGTATAATATTATTTAAAATATTTGTGGCGGCATTGTTCTTAAAGTGGTTAAAAAGTGACTTAAGAATATATCGTTTTGTGTATGCTACACATGTATAGTTTACATATACACAAGTGCTTAAATTAGAATTTTATCTTTAGCTAGATATGTTTTGCGCTGAGCAACGGAACTTAAAGTGTTTTGAACAGATCAAATGATGGTGAATCATCATTTTATACTTCATCGTCATCCAAAATAACAGTTGAAAAAAATGTCTGATTTTTCGGAAGATATAGAAATAAGGATTTGAGCGTGGCGTGTGATTCTTGCATATCTCATCTCGAAATAGTATCTAATATATGTTGCCACTATGGGTGTATTTTTTTTCCAGAAAATTTTATCCTATGTAGCTGAAGTATTGTGTCATAAGTACCACATATACTAGTGTGGTTTGAAACATCCTGCATTTTTAGCAGAGATTAACAGAGTGATTTAAAGATTCCTCAATAATCCTTTAATAAAACCCAGCCTCTGCTACCCTCATACAATCTTTTTTCAACACTTCTTTTTTTTTCCTTTAAGAATACAACAGTTTAATTAAAAACAATTACGTTGTAGTAATGGCTATGTAGTTGCAAACAACAACCACAACAAAAACACAATTAATATTCTTGATCTAAATTCCTGATCTAGTAGTTCTTCTAGCGTTTATTCATTGGGGTAATTTAGTGTTCTAGGTTAGAATGGCACATTTTTCAATGCCTTTCAGTCTATAAATGAGGGAAATATTAATATTAAAGGAGAGACCTTTGCGAAACCCGTAGAGAAAGGCTGGGGAACCCCGGAGGTCCGCGGAGAACAATTTAAGAACCACTGGAATAAAGAATTGACATTTCCACCTTCACATTATATGCTACTCAATAAATAGAAAAATAATTCTGGGAATGGAGTAATAGAGAATAATACCCCCTCCTGCAAAGATAAATTTTGAGCCTCAAACCGTACTTGGCGTCAGTCAGGCTTTGGGCCCCAGGCGATGGGGGTGTACGTTACGCCACTGAACTATAGTATTTGTCAAACGATTTGTGCTCGATGTATAAAAAAAGGTTCATCAACTTGTATCACACACATTAAATATTTGACTGATATTGTAAAATGTACATTTTTGCAGGAGGCATGCATTTAAAAGGGGAAATCATCCCCATAGCATTGTTTATATTAACATCTATAATTATATTAAAAAAGGATTAAAACGTTAGGCAATTAAATAGAATACAAATTGCATGAACCCATAATTGATTATGATCCTAAATTATCGTTTGCTGAATTTTTCCTTCACATTGCTTAACCCCCATAAAAAACACACACAAAGAGAGAAATTGCTCACCCCTCAAAAAACTTTAAGACTGCTCTATTCACTTTCCCTTTCAGAGGAATGAACCTCTCTCTCTCTCTCTCTCTTCCAGCTAATCTGGCAATTCTCTAAGTAACTGCGAACACCCTATGGGGCGCCCCACACCCTTGCGGTGCCCGGGGTCACTTCTCTCGCGCACAACACGTGTCTCCACCCCCCCTGTAGAGTTCTTCGCATTCTTAATGAAATACGGGAAGGAAAAAAAACGATGACGAATGAAGAAAAAAAATTAATACTAAAGTGAATGAAATCAGGTAGGCTGGCAAGGGGAGTAGAGAAGAGTGCGGAATGCGGTAAAGACGTTGGAAGGCAGGTGGTTGCCAGATCCTTTCCCACGCCAGAATCGTCTGCTAATGAAACCCTGACTCCATCCACTTCTTCGAAGAAAGAAAAAAAGTATAAATAAAGAGTATACTTTTATTTTTTTGCTCGTTCATTCGCTCGACATCTGGTGCCATATTCGGATCGCTGCCCCCCGCCTTCTCCCCTCGTTCGCTTTCTTTGCGCCCTTTTCTTCAGTGGAGTAACAGGTGTTGGCGTGGGGCCTGTTCCATCATGTTTCTTTTTGAATCTTTTGAGGGACGTGCTTTATGCTTCTTGGATGAATAACATGTGCCGAGCAAAAAAAAAAGTTTCTATATGCGATTGTGAAACGGGTTATTTTTTTTATCTAACATTTTTCAAAAATAAATGCTTGAGTTCAAAGATGTCTTCCATATTCCTCGTGAATGGACTGGAATATATTTTTAATCTAAATTATAAATCATTATGAGTGTGTTATATTAATCGCTGAATACTATTATTAATAATCCAGAAATGTGTGGTTAGTATGCCATACAGTAGTGTTTTTCAAACTTTGTCGACTCACAAAACACTTGAAATTATAAGGTGTTTCCTGAGAATTACATTTAAAAAAAAAGCCCCTTAGAAGAATATATATTAAAATAAAATATATAATTAAAATAGATCTCTCAACATGTTATAGTTGGTAGTTTAAGTTAAGACAATTAAAAAATATTGTATTTTTTATTGAAAAATTTCAGCATTATATTAATACACTATCTGGCCAAAAGTATCCGGACACCAGTGGCGTAATGTACACCCCCGCACTGCGGGGGGGGGCAAAGCTAGACTGACGCCATTAACGTAGAATTTTGCAAAATTAGCTTTACTTTTTTTAAATCCAATTTTTAAGCGATTTTCAAATTGTCAATCTAACATCATTCAAAATCAAAACTTTGATCGCTTATTAGATATCTTAGATCCAATAACCAAATAAAAAAACATTTTAATTTGCTGTAATCCCCGCGACGAAAGAGATACTTTTCTTTAGTGGGTTTTATTTCCAAACCTAGATTACTAACAGATAAAAAGAAAGTCAGACGGAAAATTGGATAAAATGCTAGAAAGATAAAAGAAATTCACCACTGTTTTTTTATAGTATACTTCATGTGAGCGGTAGGGAGAAAAAAAAGGACATGTTATTTTTTACTGAAGTAGCAAAGTAACTTATTGGCGCGTCTTTAGCTCCCCCCACATGTATTTCATTTTCATTTAGGGAACTCGTAAATAACGTACATCTGTTATGCTTTTTTCATGAAAAATAGTATTGCGATACTTCAAAACGCATAGAGAGCATTTTAAATGATTATATGGTCTAGATTTATGATTTAGAAACCCATATGCCCACAGAAATTTCCGTAGATTTTTGAGTATTCAATCAAATAAAGCATAATGAGAAATATTTCACAAAATTGTTTTTAGAACATTTATATTTTTATATTCAATGCACGTCAATATAGGGAGTGTTCCTTCGCTGTTAAAACATTTTGATCTCACTTATCTCTTGTAATATTAGAACTTTTTTTTTGTAAACGGAATTATTCTGGTTCTTATACTGTTATTTTGTTAATAAGACAAGAAGAAACGCGGCCCTAAAATGAGTGGAGTTAAAAAAAACTTTGAGTGGTTCTCAAAAACGAAAAATTCGAAAGGGGAAAAGGAGTATAATATTAATAGCAAATACGCAAAATTGGATAACTTTTTAATATCCGCAAGTTCATCATCGTGTGCAAATGCTAGTAGTAGTAATGCCAGGGAACTTTTGATGAAAAAATCCTGGAAGTGAAAATTAATCCACAAGAAAAAAACACAGTTTTGGACACTTCAACTAATAAGGATACTCTATCTAAAGAAAAGGAGTCGGAAAATGAAAACGAAAAAACAAAATTAATTAGAAATGATTTTGCGCATTATATAGGTACGCCCATAGATGCAGATTTAAGGGAACAAATTTTAAAATTGGGCCCATACCAACCAGAAGGTAATTTCCAAAAAGATGCCAAAGGAAGGAGCTTTTCATCATCTTATTATAGTTTCATATCCAAGGCAGGACAAAAGATCGAAAGGAAATGGCTGTGCTATTCAACACGACTTCATGTTGCTTACTGTCAGGTTTGTTGGCTTTTTGCTGATAGAACAAATATGTATTTTAAAGAAGTCTTGTGTAAAGGTGTGAAATGACTGGCAAGGAATATCAACAAAAAATTGAAGAGCATGAAAATTCTATAATTCATATCCAAGCATGTCGCACCTATGACATCTGGAAGCAAAATAAAACGGTGGATTCATTATTGAAATGCAGTTTTAAAGAAGTTAATAAGGTTAGCCAAATCTTACGAAGAATCATAGACGTTACAATGACTCTAGCTATGTACAATCTTCCTTTTCGGGGACATCGAGAAAATCGAGATTCGACTCAAAGGGGACATTTTTTGAATATAATAGACCTCTTGGCTAAATATGACCCTCTTCTCAAAGTTCATTTGTCAGAAAAAGAATTCAAAAATATCTTAGCCCCAAAAATTCGAAATAAACGTATTGCTATTATAGGCTCCAGAATAAAAGAGAATATTATTAAAAATATAAGGAAACCTTTTTTTCTCTATTATTCTGGACACAACACAGGATTTTTCAAAAAAGACCAATTAAGTATTATAATAAGGTATATAACAACTGATGTTAATGATAATAATGAGCCAGATAATATCAGAATTCAAACGAAACGTTCTTAGGCTTTATTGAAGCCAGCAAATCAGACTGCAAAAAGTTTAGAAAGTGATATGTTAAATTTTCTAAATACACTAGACATTAATTTGGCGAAGTGTCGAGGACAAGGATATGATGGGGAAGCCAACATGAGAGGAGCGTATGGGGGATTACAGAAATTAATTAAGGACAAACAACCAAGAGCAAATTACGTTCACTGTTCAACACACAACCTCAATCTTGTTTTAAACGATGCATGTAATAACGTGCCTCACACACATGTAAGAGAATTTTATGACTTTTGTCAAAAAATGTACACATTTTTTGGGCTCAGCATTAAAAGGTGGAGTGATCCGAAAATTGTGCAGAATAACGAGAACATTCAGGAGACTATTAAATTATTAAGCACGACAAGGTGGTCATCTCGATTTGACTGTGTAATATCAATTCGCTACAATTACATTTTGATTTTAAAAGTACTTTCAAATATTTTACTAATCAGTACTAAGCAAGACGAGAAACAGGAAGCTTTAGCGATTAAAAAACATATGGAAAAGTTTCAATTTGTTTTTTTGCTAATTTTCCAATGTCAAAATTTACAAAGCATAAATTTAACTTCAAAAGCATTACAATCACCAAAAATAGATTTGGAAAACGCTAAGACCATGTTAAATTCTAGCTTAACGTCTATCGAGAGTCTTCGTAACAATTTTGCTAATATAAAGGAAGAAGCTATTGTGGTTTGGCTAAAAAATGGGGTATCACCCCTGAGTTTGAAAAAAAGAGACATAGAAAAGTTAGATAGTTTTTCGATGATTTCAATGCTGATGAAAAACTGCAAGGCAGAGAAGGATTGTTTGAGGTAGATGTTTTTAAGGCCAATGTTGATGTTATTACTACTCAATTAAAAAATCGTTTTGAGAGTATGAATGGCATTTACAAATCATTCAGTTTTCTTTCTCCCAAAAATATTGTAAGCACTACAAATGATCTCTTATATAATGAAGCCAGTAACCTTCGAAAAGTATATAGCCTCGACCTATCTAGTGAATTATCAAATCAAGTTATGTCTCTAAAAGCAGTTTTTAGTGAGGATTTAATTAAGCTGAATTCGATAAAAAATTTAGGTAATTTTTTGATGATTCAAAATAAGTTTGCTGCGCCAAGTTTACCAGATGTATGTATTGAAGTTTTATCGTTTTTGACTCGTCCAGCTATCTCTGCAATGGCGGAAAGGTCATTTTCTAAATTAAAATTAATAAAAAATTATCTGCGTTGTACGATGTCAGAAGAGAGGCTCTCCTATTTGTCTTTGATAAGTATTGAACAACAAGAAGCAAGAAAAATTGAATTGTATGAATCAATAACCGACTTTGCTAAGAAAAATGTGAGACGTCAATCGCTTTTTTTGTGATTTACTTCTTGAGTGTAGTGCTGTATATTAGCCAGTAGTGTGTGTCGCGAACAACCAAAGAACTAGTTACTTTTGTAGTTCAACTTGAGTGGTACTGCGAGCGCATTCTTTTTTGTGTCCATGCTTTCTTATTAGTAACAATAGTTGTGTCTTTGACTTTTTGACAATTTATGTTAGAATTTTATCGAACTTAAGGTCAAGCTCATCCCGGGATTTATAAACGGAGAATTTGGTAAGTGATACCTTTTTTCTATCATAAGGATCTGAAATCGAAAATATTATTTTACAGTGTTTGTGTTTTTCTTGGTGTATAGTTTTTGTTTAAGTTACCAGGTTGTCAGTCGACTGTTAGATTTTCCATTTTTAAATACTATAAATACTCTCTAATGTTAAATGTTATTTACTTTGTTTACTCAGACACAGATTGATTTTATATTCAGTTAGAAGTTTAATATTTAAATATTTTTACGTGATGTGTAAAGGTACATTATTAATTAAAGATGAAATTAAAGATTTTATCTAATCTATAAACTATTTATTTGTTTATTTTTACAAGCAAACTGCTTTTAAGAATTCAATCTCTTACAAATGTTAAAATTTTACGAAAATGTTGACGCTTTGATTAAGCAAGTAGTGATCCCTTGCGGAACCCTTGTCAAAGTTCCAGGAAGCCCTAGGGTTGAACCCAGAGGTTGAAGACCTGTACTTTCGAGAAAACCACAAGAATTTGAAACAAATAATGCCTAAATATCCATAAGCTGTAAACACATACAAGAATAATAAGTTAAAGAAAATAAGCACTTTTAAATATCCATTAATTTCCAGTATACTTTCTCCTTCCTGCTTTAAATGTAGCAAACAAAAACCAAATGGGGGAATATGTAAAAATTATTTGTACAGAAGAAAAGTGATAAAATGTATTCGAAAAAAATTAAATTTATTATTTAATAATTTGCCGTAATTTAATAATAAAACAAATTAGCTCGTTCATGAGGAATATACAATTGAAACGAGTTTCCTTAGCGGCATTCATGAATATTTATTTTTAAATAATTGCTAATGGAGTTTAGTTTTCAATTGTTTTTTTTTAATTTGGCACTCAAATGCTTAACATTCTTTATTTCTATCTATATGTGGAAATGCTTTGAATATTTTAGTATAATGCATGAAATATTACAATGATAAATGATTGATTCAATTTGTATAGTTTTTATTTACAAATTAAGGGACAAAACACTAACTAAGAATGAAACAAATAGAAATTAGTTTTATTCTCCAAGCGATTTAACTTATAATTTCATTCTAAAAAATGTACTTTTCCCCCTGAAAAAAAGAAAAATGTTGACTTTTTTCAGTCAAAAAAAAATATGTTTTTAAAATTCTACCTTGCAGACAAGATCTTAAAAATAAATGTCACGAATTGCATTTAGGGAATAAATGTTTAGCTAAACAACATTCGAATTTTTTGACGAGAAGAAACGTGTAAGAACTATTTTTTGATGGAACATTTTTCTTTCTCACTCTGCGATTGTTTCTCGCGAAAGGGGTGAAAAGCATTCGTTTACGTGATGGAAAACAGTTCGTGAATGAAGCTGTTCGTGAGTCGAGTATGTGGAGTTTTTCAGATGGTCTGTTTTCTCCGAATCACGCAGACGATTTCAAATCTCAAAACAGAATGAGACGAAGCGAAATGTGAAGGATCACGAGTTTCTCAGCTGCTTTCAAAAGAGATGTATATCTATTTAACTTCTAATTGAAAATCATGTTCACGATGCTGTCTTAACGCAGCTCAGAAGAATAAAATCAGAGCAGAAAATGAATACAATAACAAAATGGAACGAATTGATCACCTGTAATGCATAGTATCTCTAATCAGCTCTGCTAAATGTTCGTGCAGTTATTCATCTATCAAAATGTGAAATCGTACAGTTATTAATTACTTTCTATAACACAGAGCAGTTTGCATTTCCAACAGCACAAGCATAAAATAATACGCTAGTCGCATATATCTCTTTGAAATAGATTCTTGGAGCTTTCTTTTTATATGAACTGTGTTTTAACGTAATCTATCATACATAACAACATACCTTACAATAATTGTCTAAGAAACTTATGGAACAGGGCAATTAATATGAAAAGTATTTTGAGTCCTTTCTTTATTTTTACAAAATCTTATTTAAAAATATTATGTGTAAAATTTCAATACTACGTATTATACCGTCGACCAATTTCGCCAAATCAAAAGACTTCGCCAATTGAAAAAATGTCTCCAAATGCTTTTATTATGTTCGAGCATCCGCAGGAACGGTTTTCCACTATTGGCTGTAAATCGCAGCATTTGGCGATGTCTTTTGAATTGGCGAAATTGCTCGAAGGTGCATAATACTCAAACATAATAATTGTAATAAATACTCCAATATAATAATGTATTGAATAAAAATTTCCAATTTTTATATATTTTTTACTTCACTTGAAACACACACACATGATAGTATTTTTAACTGTGATTTTTTGTCTAGTGATTTTTATTAATTCATCAACACTGCTAAAATTATTTATTTTAGTAAATTTTTTTTATGTTATATAATTCAAAAACTCATTCATTTCATAATAATACCATTCGCTGTGGTTCTGCAATTCTTATAAAATAAAAATTTTATTCGAAAGAAACATCTTTGCTAAAGCCGATATTAAGATCAATTTTCTTATTCGAAGTTGCAATTAAACAATCCAATAAATGTTTAATCGAATATTATATCTTGCATAACATATACTCTCCAGGAAATTTATGGAACGGATTATTTTTTGTTCATAAAAACCATGTGGGCGTTCTTTTTAACAATGTTATTGCTAATATTGATTTCAAAATGACCTTTATGGCACTGGGGGAAATAGAAGATGGAATAAAGAGCGTCTTCTGTCCGACACACGACCCACTCAATGTGCGTAAAGGGAGGGGTGTCTTTTGTCAAGAAAGGAAGGTGCACCAGGTGAGTGGTGGTCAATCGGCACGTGCCCTTTCAAAGAGCCTCCCTTTTCTTACAGGGGTGTGAAAAGTCGGTCAGCTGCACCCGATGTCCATTCAGGAAGTAACAGCTGGAGGGCAGGTCTTGAATTCCATCCGCCGGAAAGGTGGTGGGTTAATTTGAATGTGGGCTTCAGAAAACTAAAATACACAATGGTCAACAGTCAAAAGTAATTTTTATTTCAACAATATGTTCAAATAAAATGTTTCATTAACATTTTTTTTTTTCTTAATGAATGAGTAAATATAACTATTGCTTTCATGTTTTTAGGACGCGTTTACGTGATCTTCTCCACGTTTTAGAAACTTTTATAGATTTTTAATCATAATAAATCCGGTGTAGGCATTACGTCGTTCGCGATCGATCGGTGGACAACCAAGGCATTTTGGGATGACTGCCTGAAGATTTTAGTAGTTAGTAATTATATACGGAAATATTCAAAATTGACAGAAGTATGCCGACTAAGTTTTTCACTGATTATATCGACAAAAATTAACTTTAGATAAAAATGATTTATTTATTTTTTATTTTTTTAATTATTTGATAATAAATGCATCATTTAATTTCATTATGTTTGTATCTTGCGTTTTGCCTTAAACGCGGTTTTAAAAGTGTTAGTTTTTTTTTAGTTCTACAAGTACATATTCCGTTTTTATTATTAAAAATATTGTAGATCTTTTCCTACCTCACCACATCTACCACGCTGGGAATTGGCGCAAACAAGAATTTTTCAAAATGGGGAGGGGATGGTGAAAGTCTACCATTCTCATATCCTACCCAAATACGCAGCCAAACATATTTTTTTGATTTTGAAAATTGTCGGGAACAAAAAAAAACAAAAAAAAAAATAAAATACTGAATAAATAATCAGCATTAATTAATAAAGAAATTATTAATAACAAATACTTAGTTAAGTTTTACGTAGTATGTACATGGGATTATAATCAATCAGTGGCACACACAAGGGGGGGGGGTATGGACCCGCCAAAGCACATATTTTTCCGATTGGTTATAATTCTAAGTATATAGTACGTGAAATTTCATTAAGTATTTGTTATAATTCTAAGTGAAGGGTGTTTTTTTTAGAGGTAGGTATATATAGAAATTTAAATTGCAGTAAAACAACGATGTATTATTCAATTGACATGATTTTTTTTTTTTTATTCGAAAGATAATCTTGTGGCATTACATTTTACATATGATTTCTGGCATATGACTGCCACGGCTGGCTCGGATGTAGTCCAATTTTCGATGACTTTTTCCAACATTTGTGGCCGTATATCGGCAATAACACGGCGAACGTTGTCTTCCAAATGGTCAAGCGTTTGTGGCTTATCCGCATAGACCAATGACTTTACATAGCCCCACAAAAATAGTCTAGCGGTGTTAAATCACAAGATCTTGTAGGCCAATTCACAGGTCCAAAACGTGAAATTAGGCGGTCACCAAACGTGTCTTTCAATAAATTGATTGTGGCACGAGCTGTGTGACATGTTGCGCCGTCTTGTTGGAAGCACAGCTCCTGGAGATCATGATTGTTCAATTCAGGAATGAAAAAGTTAGTAATCATGGCTCTATACCGATCACCATTGACTGTAACGTTGTGACCTTCATCGTTTTTGAAGAAGTACGGACCAGTGATTCCACCAGCCCATAAAGCGCACCAAACAGTCAGTTTTTCTGGATGTAACGATGTTTCGACATACACTTGTGGATTAGCTTCACTCGAAATGCGGCAGTTTTGTTTGTTGACGTAGCCATTCAACCAGAAGTGCGCTTCATCGCTAAACAAAATTCGCTTATGAAAATCGCGCGCGACCATTATTTTCGAAATAAAATTGCACAATTTGAAAGCGTTGTTCAGGCGTGAGTCTATTCCTGATGAATTGCCAAACCAAACTGAGAATAAATCACTTGACAGCTGTTAAATCGGTCGCCATCTTGGAAAGTAATGTCAACTTAAACTTCTATAACTGGAAAAAAAACACTCTTTATATAGTACGTGAAATTTCATTAAGTATTTGTTATTAATAAATTTTATTAATTAATCCTAATTATTTATTCAGAAATTAGTTTTTTACTGTGTTTTGTTCCCGAAAATCGACAAAATCAAAAGGAGCATGATACAAGAATGGTGAATTTTGACCCCGGACCCCCTCCCTCCCCTTGAAAAATTCCTGTGTGCGCTACTGATCCCTTGGCTACTATTAGGAGCAAAAGGATAATACTTGCTTCTGTCAATATAAAAAATTTCGCCAAATGCCGCGATACGGAGCCAGTAAATGAATACCGTCCCCGTTTGTGTTCAGTCACATCTTTCGTTTCTTTCAAGTGTACGCGTTAAAAAAAGTTTCTTATTTTTCTAAAGTTTTGCCAATTTTATGTCGACGGGTCAATATGGAAGTATGTGCGGGAATTCGTTTTCCCGCATGTACAGAAACGAGGACAGCATTTGGCGACGTTTTTTGATTTGGAGAAATTGGTCGACTGTGTATAATACGCGGGCATTATTCATCCCCTTAATAGTTTTTCTCACCATGCTCCGTCTGTATAGTATTACTTGCTGTTAAATTTATATAGGAGAGTAGCAGTGTCATATTTCTCATAGGATGATGGTTTATATCAGGGGTGGGCAGACTTTTCCAGTGTACGGGCTACTTTTTTTTTCAAGGTATTGCGATCACCCGAAGTAATGCCCACCCTTGGTTTATATTGTGACATCGTCGATGGTTGTGAATTCCCATCTTTCGATTCACAATTGGTTTTATGGTTTCACCAGCTGGTCAAGGACAAGTATGACGTCATCGATTGTCCCTGCATTTTTACGATCCACCAGCTGTGGAATGACCAGTGCACGTGGCCATGGGGCCATTGTTTATTGTCTGAACTCAGGGAGTGAAGTCAGACAGACACGTCGCCATAATAGTAAAGTAGAGCCGGCGCCCCATTGACAATAGGCGAAGCCTATCTTAAAATAATCATGTCGTCTTTTCTAGTGTTGTGTGAAGGGGATACTAGGAACAGGTGGCGTGATGGACAAGTGTGTCCAGATGTTCGACAAGGAACTATGGCGCCTTGGGCCAGACGGCTCGGGTGTGTTTTGGCGTGTTATGCGCACATAGGACGAGGGAGGTCAAGAGAGACTTTTGTGACCTGCCAATGAGAAGGAACGAGGGGCGTGTTGTGAACACACCCCTGGTGTTTAAAAGGGTTCTTTTTCAGGGGAGAAGAAAAAAAGGAGGACAAGGAAAGATTCCGGGAGAGAGAACGGACGGAAGGAGGAGGAGAGACAAAAAAGTCGGGAGAGAACGGAGAAGAGACGAGAGGAGAAGACAGGAGAGACGGAGAAAGAAAAGGGCTGAGTCCGGGATTGGAGTGGAAAGACGATGAACGCCGGTGGCGTTGAGAATGGAATATGAACTGACTACGCCGGCTTGGCAATATTACTTCATTAAGAATTGTTTATCAAATAAACAATATTTTTTATTTCTATATGAGGCTGGAAACTTTATTTATTGATTGATAGCTACACACGACGTTACAATATCATTGGTCCCGCTCACAAGTAGGCGTTCCACATTTCATTGTGGGCAGTAGGAGGTTGTCTTTTACGATATAACTCTCTTCCCTTTTTAAAAATTCAACTGTCTTTTTAAAACATTAGGATTAAATAAAAACGGATATTTTCTAAATCAATGCTTGAAAATTTTCCATATCATCATTTAAAAATATATTCATTCTTCACAAAATGAAGGCTCCGTTAAAAAAAAATGTAGCATTTTAATCTTCTGCGAATGTAAGCACAACTTCTTACGCAGCAGATGTTTTGCAACGCAAAATATGAAAAAATTATTTTATGTTATGGCTAAAAGATACTACCAAAAGCGGATATCAATACAAATTAATTTAATTTTGCGTTGAAATAAATGACTAAATTTACATATTTTAGTCTGTTTTCAATTTACAAATAAATCTATGTTTTCGATTTACAGGGCTTTCTAAAAAAGGAACTTATATTCCAAGTAAATCGAAGAATAAGTATACAGTGGGTGATCGGTTAACGAACAGATCGGTTAACGAACAAATCAGTTAACGAACACTTTCACGAAAGATTTTTGTGTTCGGATAACGAACACATATTCGGATAACGAAAACTTTCAAGAAAGATTTTTTGTGTTATGACAACGAACACATATTCGGAGGTAATCAGGGATACACCTCTGAAATTATGGATGAAATTTTGACAACTGCTAGAGATCTGGAATTGGAGGCGAACGACGATGACATAGAAGAGCTCATAATGGGACATGAAGATGAACTGACGATAGAAGAACTCCAAGAAATTTTGAATGAAGAACACCAAGAAACATAACGAAATGTGTCTCCTTCTGAACAAGAGGAAGACGAAAGATGACCAATGCCGACATCTGCCTTTAAAGATCTTTTGAAAAAGTGGGAGGCTGTCAGAGCAATGGTCTTAGAATGGCACCCATACCAAGCTGATATCAGTAGGTTTGGGGATCTTTACAACAATAATGCTATTAATTACATCCGGAAAATCCCGAAAACGATAGAAAAGCAATCGACATTGGACATGTTCTTCAACGCCCCATAAGCAAAAGGGAAAAGGACTGATTAATATGCAAGACTATATGTATGTATTATTTTTTTTAAAAACTTACTAAGAAATTATACATTTTTTAAAATTTAATTTTTAGGGTCTCCAGAACGAATTAATCGATTTCACATAGATGTTTATGGTGAATTGATGATCGGTTAACGAACAATTCGGATAGCGAACATAGTCTTGGGACGGATTATGTTCGTTAACCGATCACCCGCTGTACTTTCATAAACAGTTTTTCGCAGTTTGGCATTTAAATTTATTTTGTACTAGCTGGTATACCCTTTCTTCGCGCGGGTGAATCGAAAAATTAAGCAATAGAGATTGACGGATAAAGAAGTTTTTAATGAGTAAATTTTACGTAAACTGCAAATTTAAAAAAAAAAAAACCGCTTTTTGCATAACTCAGCTGAACAAAAAAACCATATTTGTTAAATTTTAAGTCTGTAGATCTAATACCTGATATAGAAAGGATTTTTTTTCTTCTTATTTATAAATCTCTTGTGGGTCGATTTTTGAAAACAGCAAAAGTAACGCATTGTTTCAAATTTTGTGTAATGAACGCTTTAAACAGTGTAAATAATTTTATATCTGAATGTTTAATACTTTAATATTACTTTCTGCTGTATTTATTTTGTGTTAAAATTGTAATATTTGCCGGTAACGCATATCATTGCGATTACCTTACCTTACCTCAGGGCCATACATTATCATGGCGATTCTATGGAAACGTTGCGAAATGTTGGCACCATTTTTGGCGACCATATTGGCAACTAGGCGATTGATTGAACGGTGCAGAAGTTCATATGCTGTAGCGCCACCTTGTGGGGAGCTGTAACAAAGAGAATTGGCCGTGGCACGCTAGTAATTGAGGTCATGAGCTCGTGTCCGGCGTATTGTGGGTTCCTAATGCCGCTGAAGACCCGCCGGGTAGAGCGGGCTAATGCACTTTAAATATGTCGAGGCCCGATGTCTTCTCGTTGATGTGGTATGGTAGCTTGAAGAAGCCAGCTCAGGTGTCATCATTACTTGATCATGGTTCAAAGTTATGAGGTCCGTCGCCAATACAGTGCTTAACAGTGCGACGTTAATATAACACTCACTCAGGAATATTTATGCATTAAAAAAAAGAGCTCCTTCGAATGCACTCTTAAAAAATCTTTTCTTTTAAATACGTCATCACTTACTCAATGCCGGTTTATCCATTGCAGGGGCGTAGCTACCACAGTATCAGCCGTATCAATGATAAGGGGCTCCCCAACATGTGTAACGTAACTACAGTCCCACTAACAGGGTGCTCATATCTGAAAAAGGGCCTCAAAGGAGTTTTGATACAGGGCCTACTCAGAACTAGATACGCCAGTGATCCATTGACCACTCGGGGCAGGTAGAAAAAATTTTCCAAAGGTCTCAGCTATTTTAAGAAGATATCAAATTGACACGCTTTGTTGGAAAATCTGCTAGAAGAATTGATTGATTTCTTAAAATTAGTTAAGTCATGTTAAGAGAGATTAGCAGGCCTCCTCGTGGTGCACCCTGGTTAACGCTAAATCTGCTACAGCGATTGCCACTCTCCTCTCGTTTTGTGACTGCCGCTCATTTGGACACGAGTGCTCTGCACTGAATGATCTTAACTGCATTGTAGAAAGGTATTGGAGAGCCCGTTGCCTAATGACCTGATGGTCAATGGCCTGGCATTTGTAAAATAAATAAATTTTAAGAGAGATTTATGAAAAGGTTGCACTATTTTGTCCATTGTGTAAGATCGCTACTTTCGCATAAATATGGACATGAATTAAAGCAACCGGTCTCTTAACAATCTAATAACGTATTTCCAGGTTGTTTCAATATCCTGGTGCTTCAACTTGGGAGCGTCGGAGTCTGCGCACTCTCAGAGGTCCAGCTGTGACTTCCCGATCCTCTCAGGTGCAGTTGGATAGCTTTAATTACGTTGCATTAACCTTTGACGGAAAATTACGTTCATTTGACGTTACGCACCGTTGCCTAGAAACCAATTTCCTCCTTCGACTGATTTGAGATGTTGATTGCGCGAATGCAAAAGAATAAAGCAATTACATAGAAATATAATCGAAGGCAGAGAGAATAATATTTATTAATTACCACGCAAAACGTGGTAATTTTTACGTCAAAGATAAATAGGAAAGATATTACAAATGCATTAAATATGTGTATAACTGCAAACACACAAAATTTTAAGAAAGTTGAAAAAATTATTTTTCTGTAACAAAGGTTTACGATAAAATTATTAAATTTTCAGTTTGTACCTCGACGTAAAAATATTTAGTGAAACTGTTCATACGGTGTTGTTAAATTCTTCAACGATAGATCATAAAAGTTGCTATAAAATTTTCACATTCAAGGATCAAACTTAATACTGCGCTTTGATACACTTAACCAATGACATAAATTTTTGGTGTGTAAATTCAAAAAAAAAAATGTATTTAAATTTGAATATAAATGGGAAGTAAATATAAACTATACTAAAAATTGGAGCATACTAGCATGAAAAAGACTGGCCTGGAAAAGGCTTCTAGAGAAGGCCAAGGCTATCGAGCCGCTGAGGAAGGAAGGAAATTTAAATTATTTCTATAGTCACTAGCGTCCTGAGTCAGCTCAAAATTAAAATTCTTTTGGCAAGGGGGGGGGGGCAAGCGTTTTATGGAAATGGGAGCTCCGTAAATGGGACTATTAATAACATTTTACGATTTTACGCGAACATATGTTGAAGCCTCTGTAGCTTGGTGTCCCCGTGCCATTGATACGGTTGTATCTATGCCCCAGACTGTAGTTCTATAATTTCATTCTATCATTTTTATGCAATAACAATTTTTATTATTGAAAAAGCTATTTCAAGATATATGCTCTCATATGTTAACTTAAAAAAGACGCGTTCCCACAGTAGTCGAACAGTCATAGTCGTGGTGCGGAAGTTCGGGAAAAGAGGTTTTATCTCAAATGTGGTTCTCGTTGATTGATTTAGGTTCAAAATTACGAGATCTGTCGCCAATAGCTCTCGGGTCGCTTCATTCATTGCTTTACGAGTGACGGAATTACACTTCTTTGAGTGTAGAGATGTCGCGGGAAAAGATGAAATTAGGAATCGCATCAAATCCCTGAGGGAGATGATCACTTGACGGTAAATGTTAAAATAACATTTCGGCAAGATCCTTTCCCTGATAAAGGTATGGGATTTGAACGAATCCCTGAGCTGTTTCAGTGAAATGATGAAATAATATTGTCACGAGTTTAAAAATGTGTATTGAACAAATATAGTGCTTTATTAAACATAGAAGTAAGTAATAAAACAATAGTCAATGAAATACAAATTATTTATTCGAAACTAATTAACAAATAATTAGAAAATTAGACTGGTAATCACACACACACACAATCCCTATGTTAATCCTACGGTGTCAATTTTTTTTAAAGATATGGGGTCGATAGTATTACCTGTATGGTTAGGAAGTACAAGGACTCGACCCCCCTAGGTGTCTCCCCCCCTTCTGTATAGCAGTTTGCCAATACAAATCCTGACTAGTTAATTTCATCATTTCGCTGTAACTGTTCAGGGATTTGATAAAATCACTTTCATCAGGAAAATGACCTTGAAGAGAGAGAGAGACGTTATTTTAACATTTCCCGTCAAGTGATCCTCTCCCTTAGGGATTTGATGAAATTCCTAATTTCGCCATTTCCCTGCAACAGAGATGTAGTCAGTACCTATAGATATAGATTTAGAGGTATAGAACTTTAAATTGCAATAAAACAACGATGTATTATTCGGTTGACATGAATTTCTTTTTATTCGAAAGATAATCTTGTGGCATTACATTTTAAATATGATCAAGCAAGGCGTAGATTCGTCGAATGGGCCCAAAACGAGATTGCCGTTGTTCCCGATTTTCATAAGCGAATTTTGTTTAGCGATGAAGCGCACTTCTGGTTGAATGGCTACGTCAACAAACAAAACTGCCGCATTTGGAGTGAAGCTAATCCACAAGTGTATGTCGAAACACCGATACATCCAGAAAAACTGACTGTTTGGTGCGCTTTATGGGCTGGTGGAATCCTTCTTCAAAAACGATGAAGGCCACAACGTTACAGTCAATGGTGATCGGTATAGAGCCATGATTACTAACTTTTTCATTCCTGAATTGAACAATCATGATCTCCAGGAGCTGTGGTTCCAACAAGACGGCGCAACATGTCACACAGCTCGTGCCACAATCGATTGATTGAAAGACACGTTTGGTGACCGCCTAATTTCACGTTTTGGACCTGTGAATTGGCCTCCAAGATCTTGTGATTTAACACCGTTAGACTATTTTCTGTGGGGCTATGTAAAGTCATTGGTCTATGCGGATAAGCCACAAACGCTTGACCATTTGGAAGACAACATTCGCCGTGTTATTGTCGATATACGGTCACAAAGGTTGGGAAAAGTCATCGAAAATTGGACGTCCAGATCCGAGCCAGCCGTGGCAGTCCTATGCCAGAAATCATATTTAAAATGTAATGCCACAAGATTATCTTTCGAATAAAAAAAATTCATGTCAATCGAATAATACATCGTTGTTTTATTGCAATTTAATATTCTATACCTCTAAAAAAACACCCTTTATAAACAATTTCGTTAAAGAATATTTTGCAATGTTTTTCCCTTCGAAAGTTTCGTGAAAAACAAGACTAAAAGATTTTTATTCTTTTAAAGCTTCTCTTCATCAAAGATCCTAAATTGTGTGAGAGTGCATAAGAGAATAGTAGCTTTTTCTTCAAAAGTATTTTTTCAGTTCCATGTGAAGAAAATTTAAGGTATTCGACTACGTTCGGAACCGTGATTTTAAAAAAGCACATAAATGGATAATTTTCATGATATTTAGTGTCACTTAGATTAGAATACATGTATAAAATTGTTTTAAGGACATTTTGACAAAAAAAATTATTTAAATGCAATATATTTCGGCAAAAAATTAATTTAGAATAACATTTTTTTCAAAACTTTTTCCTTTTGTGAAAAGTGCTTCTATTATACTAATATTTTGCCTGTATATTGCTCAGACCTCTGTACAGATAGGCTCAACTATGATTTTTGAGTGAGTGAGTGAATGTGAGATTTTATGGCGCAAGAGCCAAATCTGGCTATACTGCGCCAAACATTTGTGAAAATCTGTGATCTAGACGGGAAAAGAAAGAACGGGTAAAGTGAATGACAAGATGGAGGGTCGAAAATAGAGAGGGATCACTAGGGTACCCCAGATTCGTGAGACCCGTGTTTACCAAAGATAGTAAACCCCTTGGGAAAAGGAAAAGATCACTAGGGTACCTCGGGATTGTGACACCCGTACTCACCTAAAGAAGGTGAGCCCCTGAGGGGATGATTTTTGAAAAATTCACATTATTTTCAGAGTTACCACCAGTTGAAATAATTATCGGCGTTTTTTTTCTTAAAATTTCTCCCCTCTGTTGTCGTAAAACATGGATAAACCCACTTCTAGGTTATAGATTTCAAAAATTCTAGTTGAGCCTCTGTACAGAGATCTGAGATATATACAGGCAAAATATTATTTATAATAGAAGCATTTTTCACAAAAGAACATTTTGAAAATGGGTCCTTCTATGTTCATTTTTTATCAAAATATTGTACTTAAATATTTTTTATTGTAATACTATTCTTAAAACAATTTTATATGCATTTTCTAATCTAAGTGACACTAAATATCATAAATATTATCCATTTATATGCTTTTGCAAAATCATGCTTCCGAACGTAGTCGGATACCTTAACGTACTGCAAAATATCGACAACATGTTCCCTTCTATTCTAACTTTAAATGAGTTTATGTTTAAGATTATATAAAGACAAATTTATTCTTGAAAATTAGTATGTTACCGTCAGAAATTGAAATTGAAACCAGCAGCCACAAACAAAAAACGCACTTTGGATATACCGTAAAATCCAGCGTATAAAACGCACTTTTAACTCAAAATGTAAAATTGAAATTTACTGGTGAGTGTTATACGGGTATAAAAATGAGAGCTTTAAATATAAAAAGATGAGCATAGAAAAAAAAATTATACGTCTACATAGATCGAAATACTGCTTATTTAAAAGAAATGTTATTCCTCTTATGAACATAAAGGGTTGTAGTTCTAGAAGTATACTATTTTTTTTCTAAAGCTTGGAATAATATCTCGAATAAATGATTTCAAAATATAGGAGCACTGCACACGTACATTTCAGGTTCCTGCGTAAAGAAGGGGGTACGTGTTATACGGAGGCGCGCGTTGTACACCGGATTTTACAGTAATCAAAAATATCAAAAATTAGCAAGAAACATTGGAATGCATTTTCAGGGATATATGGAAAATGAACACATTTTATAGTGGACAGATGGCTTATTTTGGTAAGGGGGCGTACCGCTTGTGTTTCTCATCATCTTTCCTCAGCGAAATTCAAGTGCACTGGGCGGAAGTCAGGAGACGGAACGCCTGGAAAATAAATAAGAAAACTGACGAAATTTTAAACTTCTACACACAGCAGACACATATAACATATTCTGTTTGTTCTTATGGACATGTGGACCAAATAACAATCCGTTGGATGCAGGAGACGGAATGGGAGTGCACTAACCACGTATGTTATACACCTACATCAACAAAAGAGGCGTGAGAGTTCACATGGTCCGCCGGGTCGAGACCCTTACAGGGAGTTTCTTTGTTTGTGCATGCGCTGTGACACCGGCCATGTGGGCTCCACATGATAAGGATCTGATTAAAGCGCCGATTTCTCTAAAAATGAATCATTTGTCGCATGTGTCTAACCGCGGGAAACGGGAATACAGACAGACCCCGAGTAGATTTCTGCAAAACAGATGAACATATGGGATCGGCCTTCCCATCGAGTGATCTTAACTTAGGACTGCTTTCGATTAATGTTAAAGAATAGGACCCGAGTTTCGAATATTTTTTCAGATATAAAAGAACTCTTAACATTAATATTGTATTTTGGTTTAACCATCTTGCAAAGAGCAACAAATTTTATATTATATATCCGTTTTTTATTGTATGAAATACGTTTTGCATTTATTCTCCACAGTACCATAATGCTAAATGAGATATCCTTTTACGTGTTAAAGTGACTGACTATTACTCCAAACTATGATTTTAAAAAAAATTGGATAAATGAATAATTGGTTGATATTTAGTGTCAGTTGAATTCGAATACACATATAAAATTGTTTTAAAAGTATTATTACAAGAAAAAATGTATTAAATGTAATTTGGGGGGGGGGATGAAGAAAGAATGATGCATTTTCAACGCATTCTCCTTTTATGAAAATTATTTCTATAATAATAAGAATATTTTGCCTATATATATATATATATATATATATATATATATATATATATATATATATATATATATATATATACAGTGGGTGATCGGTTAACGAACATAATCCCTTCCAAGACTATGTTCGCTATCCGAATTGTTCGTTAACCGATCATCGATTCACCATAGACATCTATGTGAAATCGATTAATTCGTTCTGGAGACCCTAAAAATTAAATTTTAAAAAATGTATAATTTGTTAGTAAGTTTTTTAAAAAAATAATACATACACATAGTCTTGCATATTAAAAAATCTTTTTCACTTTTGCTTATGGGGCGTTTGAAGAACATGTCCAATGTCGATTGCTTTTCTATCTTTTCGGGATTTTCCGGATGTAATTAATAGCATTATTGTTGTAAAGATCCCCAAACCTACTGATATCAGCTTGGTATGGGTGCCATTCTAAGATCATTGCTCTGACATCCTCCCACTTTTTCAAAAGATCTTTAATGGCAGATGTCGGCATTGGTCCTCTTTCGTCTTCCTCTTGTTCAGTAGGAGACGCATTTCGATATGTTTCTTGGTGTTCTTCATTCAAAATTTCTTGGAGTTCTTCTATCGTCAGTTCATCTTCATGTCCCATTATGAGCTCTTCTATGTCATCATCGTTCACCTCCAATTCCAGATCTCTAGAAGTTGTGAAAATTTCATCCATAATTTCAGAGGTGTATCCCTGATTACCTCCGAATATGTGTTCGTTGTCCAAACACAAAAAATTTTCTTGAAAGTGTTCGTTATCCGAACACTAAAATCTTTCGTGAAAGTGTATTCGTTAACCGATCACCCACTGTATATAGCTAGGATTTCTACATCAGGGTTAAACTGAAAGTTTTGAAAAAAAATCTCATTATTTTCAGACTTAGGATCAATTAATTTTTGTTAAAATTTCACTTCTCTGATGGAAGGAAATACGAGTAAATCCAATTCTGTGCTGTATATTTCAAAAGTTTCAGTCCAACCCCGCTATATAATTTTAGCTATAAGTATGCAAAATATTATTTTTGAAGCATTTTTGTTCAAAGAATAATGTTTTGAAAATGCATAATTTTTTTCTTCGATTTTTGCCAAAATATTTGCATTTAAATAATTTTTACTTATAACATTCTGAAAACAAATTTTTATGTATATTCTAATTCAAGTGACACTAAATATCTCGAAAAAGGCATTCATTTATACGCTTTTGCAAAACCACGGTTCTGAAAGTGCTCATCTTGATGGTTGTGATTCTTACTTTTCTCATAGTCATCCTATTCTCATATCCATCTGCAAATCAGCAACTTTTGATATATTTATTTACTTTTATTTATTTTAAAATATTCGAGTCGATTTTTCGTCTCTGCGACACTCTCGTTAATTAGAAAAAGAACTTGTCATTGTTTGTAACTGTTTCTTTCCCCCTACACGTAACTTAATTAAGATATCTCTCTCTGTATCTCTCGATATTTTTCTTTTCATTGAAAACATTTTGATACAAATAGACCGGGGATTAAATTGGTCCATAAAAATGATCAAATTCGTTAAACATGAAAGTAACTGTAACAGAATACGCCTCATTAAGTTTGTGGCAAAAAACAAGCAAAAGTTTCGACCAATTCCTCCACTGCTTAACGTACCGAAAGAACTAACCATAAAAATCAACGTCACCATTTGTTAGCACTCGTCTAGTTAATGTTACATTGCGAGTCATAAAGAGCACTTATTATTAAAAGACAAACAGATGCGGCATCCGCCCTCTCTGTAAATACTCGCTTTTCTTAATTACGATTCCGGTACAGCTGTAACAACACTAATGAACGTCAAGGATGAAATGGGGGAGGGGGAGGGGACTTGAACTTGAAGCGAGCGTGAGAGACCTCGAGGAGATTCTATCACATCTTTCGCTTCTGAAGGCTGTTTTTGAGACATGCCGCTGCTTTTTTTTTTAAAGTGGTTTTCAAATTTTTACGGGTCGCGTAAAAGGTAAGCGAGCAAATACGAGAAAATATTTTTTTTTATACATGCCGTTTTGAGCTGTTTGATTCAATAATGAAAAATGTTAATAAATTACAGGCAATTATATACATATAATTGTGTATAATAATTATATTTTCCAAAACTAAACTTTTGTATAATTTCTAATGTTATTTTTCCGATTCAAGACGAATGACTACTTTCGGAACTGTGACGTAACGTACACCCCCTCTGTCTCATCATCGGGGGGGGGAGATTCTAGGGGGCTCAAATCATGACCGACACCAAGTACGTATTTCATCAATTTATAAAATATTAGACAAAAGCTGCGTTTGCAGTGAGGTACTAATATTCCCCATTGCGCCACTGGTTCGGAACCATGAGTTTGAAAACGGGTATAAATGAAAAGTCCCAGTCGTCGAGTGGTAGCGTATCGCGCTTCCACACCACAGGTCCGGGCTGGACAAGGTCGATTCAGCCTTTCATCCCTACTGCAATGGGTCGATATATGAATATCAGGTTTGCTTGTGGACTTAAACACTGGGAGTCTCGCTTCCAGCTGACCACTTGATCGAAAAATCTGCTCATGCACCTCAGCGCCCAATGGTCACGTATACTGGGATGAGCACAGAATAGGCCCTGGCCCTCATGGGCTGTTGCGCCACTGAGTTTGAGTATAAATGAATATTTTTTTTTATGTTTAGTGTAAGATGAATATGAAATGATTCTATATATAATAACAATACTTTGTCTGCATATAACTAGGGCTTGTATACCGCGGAGTTGGACTAAAATTTTTGAAAAATTCACATTTTCAGAGTTACGATCCATTGAAATAATAAAGGGTGGTTATTGTTAAAATTTATCTACTCTGAAATAACAAAATATGAATAAATCCCCTTCTAAATTATATATTTTAACAATTTTAGTTCAACTCCGGTGTAGAAGTCCTAGCTTATATATTGGCAAAATAATATTATTTAGAAGAGCCTTTTCCCTAAAGGGATATTTTGAAAATATGTTACTTTTTTCCCTTCATCTTTGGCGAATAATATTCTTAAAACAATTTTACATGTATATTCTTATCAGTAGCGCACACAGGACTTTTTCGGGGGGGGTCGAAAGTTCACCATTCTTGTATCATGCTCCTTTTGATTTTGTCGATTTTCGGGAACAAAACACAGTATTAAACTAATTATTGTATAAATAATTAGTATTAATTAATAAAATTAATCACATTAATAAGAAATAAATTAAATTTTACGTACTATATACTTAAAATTATAATCAATTGAAAAAAAAATCAATGGCTTTGGGGAGAACTTTTAATATCCCTCTTTCCCAGTGGCGCTCACAAGGGGAGGGTCCCCCGGGTCCGCCCCCAAAGCCTTTGATTTTCTTTTCGATTGATTATAATCCAATGTATATAGTACGTAAAATTTAATGAAGTATTTGTTATTAATAATTAATTTTATTAATTAATGCTGATTATTTATTCAATAATTAATTTTTTTCCTTTTTTTTTGTTCTCGAAAATCGACAAAATTTGAAGATTATGTTGGGCGGCCTATTGGAGTCATGATACGAGAATGGTCGACTTTCGACCCTGGACACCCCTCTTGAAAAATTCCTGTATGCGCAACTGCTCTTTCAAAATTTCCACGCCCAGCGCGTGTGAGGACTTACGAGTTCCGACTATCTTGTGTATTTGTCCGTCTACACAAAAATCCTTTCGCGGAAGACAATTCTTTAGCAAAAGCTGGGGTTAAATTTAAAATTATTCAACAACTGCCGTCACCATGAAAAAAAAATTCTGGTTTAAATTTAATGCTGTAGGAGGCAGGCACCTTGACATCGTTATTCTTTTAAGATGTTTTCATTTAAATTTTGCCTTTTTTCTGTTTTGTCGACATAAAACAACTTAGTTTGGAAAAGTGGGATTTTCGGTAAAATCCAACTTCCACCCAAGAATTTTTTTCCCTCTGAAGGGAGGATAATACATGGTCTAGACCAGCAACATGATGATTACATGACTAAAAGGAGAACACCCGGTTAATGTATTGCACGTCTGTCTGCAAAGGGGAGCAACCTCGGTTGAAATCCATAACCAGACAGTTAATCTCATCTGACGAATTCATGGTTTTGTTTCAAAGCAGATGATGTTTACCACAGTCTGCACTATTCACACATTCTCAGCCATTGCGATAATAATAAAACAAATGCTGTTTCGCTTAATTGTTATGAAGCCCAAGCACAAAGTGAAGGCATTGAAAACAAACTTATTTTTGTTTTATATAAATGATTTTTTCTTTCTTTTACCGAATATAAATTTAAAATATCTACAACTTCTTATACACTAAGGTGACCATTTTTTTTGCAATGAAAAGGAGGACGAAAAATTTAAGAAAAAATTACAACTTAAAAAATGAAACGTTTTATTAATTCAAACAAAATTACGCTGATTACGCTTACATTCTTTTTAATTATTATCTTAAACGAGTATTTTTTTCCATTGAATGATTTTTTTTGTCAACATATCATTTTCTAATATATCGGAAAATTCGGGCAAAACATATCCTTTATACTGAATTTTACGGTAAGCACTGTAGCTAAAATATTAACATTCAATTTTGATTTCTCTCTAGTCACTTCACAAAAATCATTAATAACTGAAAAAAACTCTCTCTTTCAACTGCTTCATTAATTCCAGGGCAGCACAACGTAAATTCAACAAGAATAATTGCATTTTCATATGGAATATGTTCATTTTTGAAATGGGTATAAGTAATTTCATCCATATTTTACCAATTTCTATGTTGATTTTCCAATTGTTTTAATTTATTAGAATTTAAATGTACATTCAGTCTTCTTTTCTACTTCAAACAGACAATTGTCATCGATTTTAATATCAGGCATTTCTTTCGATAAAAACTCAACGTAATTTTCTACATCTGCCCATTTTACTTGAGACCAAGTCAAAAAATACCATTGAAAACTTATTTCCTGTGATATTAGCTTCAGACCATTCTTCGGCATTTTGGAAACATGTTGGGTTCATCTCTGAATACAGAGATTAACAGATCAATTTTAAAGTATTGAAAAGGAGGACACTTTTCGAGGAAGGACAGAACCTATCAAAAAAAGGACTGTCCTCCCTAAAGGAGAACGTTTGGTCACCTTATATACACTCAAAGCTAGGCTTAACCAAACGCCAGTATTAGCCCGAACAGTTCTGCTTTTTTAGTTTTCCGGGGTAATGTCCGGGCTTGTAAAAATGTCCGAGATTTTGAAAATGTTATGACTGCCGAGGATTTTTAAAAAAAATTTACGTCTATATATTCGACACTGCGTTTTTAAACATTCTCTTATGATTTTACATATTTAATAACGTAGTTCTGAAACTGGAGGCCCACTACAACAGAAGCATTTTTGATACATTCCGAATTGATTTTTTAACTTCAGGAAGAAAAAGAAAAAAAAACTCACGTTTATTCAAACTATCCTCTGCCAAAATATTACTATCAATTCTAAAAAAGATTATGATATTCAGAATCAAAAAATTTTATCAAGCGTATATATATATAGACATTTTTTTATAATTCTAGTATCTAATACTTAGAGTTGTGTGGAGAACCAGTTTCGATAAAGTCAGTAAGTTTCAATGGACATTTACAAACCGAAACTGGCCTGCTTAATCTAGAAGAGAGTACACAAATTGTTAACGAAATTATAAAATATTTCTTAAATATTGATTACTTGTTTGATGAGCGTTCATTGTTGAATCCAATAATTCAAAATCAAATAGTAGATTGAGGTTCAAGTTCTGAAAAAGTATCAGATACTACTGAAGAGATGTAGAAGGCAATTTTTTTTTTAAGAAGCTTCTAAAGACGGATATGTATTATTCCATGTTGCAATGTTCGTAAAAGGATTGAGTTTTGGGGATGTCTTTGCCTGGAACATCTCATCCACTTCAGGGAAGTTTTTTCAACTATGGAGAACGTTTGATCGGTCGGATCCTAGCATAGCCCCTAATTTGGCGAAAAAAAATTGGCGCAAAATTTTTAAAGTTTCTTGTTTTCAAAAATTTGATATCCGTGCAATATAAACTCATTTTGTGAGTATCTATTTATATTGAAATAAACAAATAAAAAATATATGAAATAAATGCTCTGATTTTAATTTCATATTTAACGATGTTCAAATTTTGTTCTGAGAGTTTCTCCTACCAAACATCAAAAATTAAATAATAATTGGCTACATGTTTACTTCTCGCGATCGAAAAACATTTAGTGAAATAATCAAATTTTCAATTAAAAATCTTCGTAAAATTAAATTTCAAAATGTAATTTTTTTGCAATCAGTATGATAGTATTTTTTCTTCTATCATATTCTAGAGATTTCCACTTTCTTCAAGGATTATCTCTTTACCATCGTCGAGTAGCCAAAATAAAGAAATGACGCCAAAAATAAAATACTCCTCGGTTCTGATTGGCTATTGCGTTTTGCGATTTAATTTTAATTGGTTACCACCCTCTTTGGGACGCGAGTGAGTGAGTGAATATTAACGTCACACTATTCAGCTACACGAGGGTCTTTTGGGACGGACCTCCTAATTTTGAATCATGGTCAAGTGACGACGACAACTGAGCTGGCACCCCTTCCTCTCCTAACTACTACACCACATCAGCGGAAGGACGTTCGAACCTCGACATATTTAACGTACATCAGCCCCCTCTGCATGGAGGGTTTTCAACGGTACCAGGCTCGAATTTATGACACACCAGACACGAGTCCATGGCCTTGACCAATGTCGGTTTATCCATTGGGTGCTTGGGGTGGGCGCCCAGGAGGTGCCCAAAAAGGCCCGGATGAGCTGGACTTAACCATATTTTCTGGTTATAAATTTCGATCTTCCAGTACTAAGGGGGTCTGTAGATCTGCGCCCAAGGCCCGAAATGAGTTTAAATCGGCATTGGCCTTGAGCACCAGGCTACCGCGGCCACCTTACTTTGGGAGAGGTTGTTATTGAACTTGGTGATCAACGTTAACCAAGCCGATTAGCGAGTTCAAATCCTGATTCACTTGCTGTTCGTTGAATGTAACTGGGTCGTAAAACCCTTACACGTTGTTTGTGTGGAAATTAGAAGAGGGAAATATCAGCTCATATGTCATTTTACCATGGTTAAAAATATGAATTTTAAATCGCCAGTAGCTCACGTATTGCTCTGATGAAAAGAATTACAAAGAAGTCTTGGCCCTATTAATTACTCAAGAATAATCGAGGGAAACAATAATGTAAGTACCTTTTAAAAACTTTTAATATTTTAAATGTAAATGTAACCAATAAGTAGATATGTGCGTACAAAGGAATGGGTAGATTTTCTAGCTCTACATATTCATGTTGCAGATGCTCATAAATTGCATCACGTATGGATTATGAAATAAACCTGTTGCTCTAAGGGTGGGGGTTCGATCCCAAAGTCCCATCTTTGTATACGTCGCTGAAAACTTGAATATATCTTGACTATAAATATCTCCTGTAGACGGTATGCGATTGAATTGTCAGATGCTGTGGGAGTTCTTACAATGGAAATCTAAATAATTTGATATTAAATTTGAACTTTTTTTCGGCACTATCTTTCTATTGTAATTAATAGAAAATGTTATAAATCCAAAATTTAAGATAGAGTTAAAAAAAATCATTCGTATACTGAGGATTTTCTAGCAATCTGAACAGTGACGTAAAAGAGAATATTAGGGTCCCCCTGCAAACCAGGTTTTGCATTCCAAGCCCAAATACGTACTTTGCGTCCATCAAGCTTTGCCCCCAATGCGGGGTGTACGTTACGCCACTGAATCTGAACATCCCATGTCGGGAAGCTGTTGCTTTGTTCCGTCTTCTGATTGAACATGACTGCCGTTCAGAACATTTCCATCCCATTGTAATTTTTTCAACTAATCTTGATAGAATTGGAATAATATCCACCGATGTCCGGCATTTTTTGGCGCTTTACGCATGCTAAATAACTTTTGAGGCAATGACATCGGTTTCCTCTATATTTGTTATTTCTGATTTGCTTGTACTTTTATGCTTTGTATTTGCCTTGTTGTTAGAAATAAAAACTTGAAATTTCTGTATCAAAGGAAAGACCTGATTCCTTGACGTATATTTCAGTAAGTCGGGGAAATATCCATTTAGAAATCATAATACTTGTGTAATAATAATAAGATTTTGTCTATACCTAATTGAAATAGTATTAGAAATGTTTGTGAAGTAAAATGGGAAGAAAAGAAGGATTCGATCTGGGTACCTTCCGTTCTGAACGCAAGTACTTTATCGACCACACCAAAACGATAGTCATCGCGTGATGTTTGGTACTAGTTTATATAAGTATCACACCGCCACATACCCCCATGCCAGTGATTCGGTGAATAGGCGAATGAACGATACCATATTCGTGACGAGCATGTGAGCATTTGCATCACTTGTGGGATGCATCGGCGTGCTTGACGGCTAGAGAATTGCGTCATTTGTGTGAGACGGCTTATCTGCGTCAATGTTTGACGGCCTGGTTGCTTTTGCGGTGGATAAATGGCGCCACGACTGCGGCTCGTGAAGGGTACTGTTCACTTTGCACGGCCAGGGTCACCAATGAAGGAAGGATTCGATCTGCAGTACCTTCCGTTCTGAACGTGAATACTTAATTGACCACGCCAAAACGATCGTCATCGCGTGATGTTTGGTACTAGTTTACATAGATATCACACCGCTACAAATGCACAGGCTCTATGTAAGATTATGCTCTTATGTGAGTGAGTGTTTCACTAATGTCGCATCCTGAAGCTATGCAAGGGCTGTTTGTTAGTGATGGGCTTCGTAATTTTGAGCCTCGGTCAGTTGTGACGAGGATGACACCGGCACCCCTCTCGTAATGACCCCCTCGGCACCCCTCTCGTAATGACCACATTACACCAACGGGAGGGCAATGAGCCTTGATAGAATTAACATATATCGGCCTTCTGTATATGGCGGATCTTCTGGAACACCTGGACTCGGATCCGCAACATTTAGCCCAAGAGTTCCTGACCATCATTCTCTCTCTCTTTCTCATTATGTATAAATTTTATACAATACATTCCAGTCAAAGACCTCTAATCTTGGTGATTGCTCAGGTTTTCTTCTCGTAATGCCATGAAGCAAAACACAGACTCTGATTATAAAAATTAAAAGTACCTTATCTACTCTTAACATGTAGATGCTGTGTAATCAATACTGTTTGAAAAACAAAACATGGTATATACTTCACTGAAAACAATCGATACTATTGCTTTCAAAATTAAGCAATTGGGAAAAATGCCCCACTTTTTACTGGACAGTGAAATCACGAATGTAATATTAATACTGAGTATGTTTTTCACTCTGAACAAAATTCTGAGTTTATGTCCCATTCTTAAATATTTGGCGCAGAAAGCCTTAAAAATGTATCTACCCTATTAAAAAAATGACCAGATTAATGACAATTCTCTGAATCGCGTTTCTGTTTCGGATCCCTAAAAGAAATCAGTGTCATGTCAAAATATATCCTTCCTAGTCAAAGTCAAAACTTTCTCACGACACACAGCACTTATCAAAAAATCATTAAAATGAAAACCGTCTGATCAGAGAGCAGTAAATCTCTCATAACGCTACCAGATTTATTACTCGTTGCCACACAGAAGCAGCGAGAACCCCTATAACCTCCCGTCCTTATCAAACGACCTTTGATGGGAATAAAATTTACTTCCATTTTGGGAATTTACGCCTGTATCTCCATTAGGCCGATAAAGTATAAAATATTAAACGTTTTTTAGAAGGCCTCGATGAAAGACATTTTCCACGTACTCTTTTCAATTTTTCAGCGTATCAATAGTTGAGAATTTTTCAAGGACACGAATATAATAAATTTAAAAGAATTTTGTCTTGTGTGAAACTGGAACTGGGTGAAATAATAAGAAGTAAAAATCCCCTTCCATCACTGGCGTAGCTGGCTCTGAGCGGGTGCCCTGAATCAAGATTTCTTCGGGGGCCCCCGAGTAGATATGGATACCCTGACAGACAGATTTGAAATCTGGCAAAGATGTTTTTTTCTGTTGAGTAGAGATATAAGAACAGATTTTGTGGAAACCAACTCTCAAAGGTATTTTGGAGGATCTAAATGGGAAAAAAATCCCGTTTTTGAACAGTCATTCTTACAGACTTGGAATTTCGCTAGTATATTTCTTTCGTTGGGTTGAGATTCGCTAAAAATGGGGTTGGAGGAAATCGATTTCAAAGGGGGCTACTGGGTCTAAATGATAAGTATACTTCTGTTTCAGAAACTCAAGTTCTGTTTTTTTAAATTAGGAGACGAGGGCTATAAGAATATTTTTCAGTATATACGAAATTTTATGGTAGGATTAAAATAACAATAACTAAAATAAGAATGTACAGTAATACCCCGAAATTCTATGAACTGCTGTTTGTAAAAAATGCACACAACACCATGAAGGAATCATCAGAATTAAATGAAATTTAATGCACACACTACTTGTATTAGTACAAATAAATGACGAAATTTTCAAAGCAAAAAAAAAAAAAAAAAAAATATTAAGTGTTCGAAATCAGTATTTGGTATAGCCATAACGCGCTGCAATATTTACTGCTATACGACGCGACATGGAGTCAAACAGATTTTGAATGTCTGCTTGTGAAAGAGAATTCCATATTGCTTGTATGCGCAGCAAAAGTTCGTCCTTTGAAGCTGCAGGGCCCGGATCACGAGCGAGACGCCGACCAACCAAATCCCACACGTACTCAATAGGTGACATATCCGGCGAATAAGCAGGGCAAGGAAGATGTTGCATGTGTTGGGCTGAACAGAAATCTCGAACAGTCTTTGCAACATGTGGGCGTGCATTATGCTGCTGAAAGATAGCTCCAGGGGAGCCTTGAAGGAAGGGAACGACTTCGGGCTGTAGCACTTCACGGACGTACTTGTTGCTATTGAGATTACCCTCAATTCGTAGCAAATTGGATCGTCTATGATACGAAATTGCACCCTAAACCATAACTCCGGGTGTTAGGCCACTATGTCGTTCGATAACGCACTCTAAAAAAGCAGCGTTCACCGGCATAGCGTCTAACACGAATGCGGCCATCATGGACCCACAAATTGAAGCGTGATTCATCTGAAAAGACAACTTGGTGTGAATCAGCTTGTTAAGCTCTGTGCTCATGAGCCCATTGCAGACGCAGCCGTCGACGGTTTGCCGTGAGGGGGGATCCTGTATAAAGGCACCTTTATACGCAATCCCCGGGGCAGCAGACGTCGACGAATTGACGAAGCCGACATTAATACACCTGTAGCAATAGACCAACGTGCTGCCAACTGCATGGAAGAAGCTGTACGGTCATTCACCGCCATGTGGAGTAGGTGTCACGCTGACGTCACCCTCCGTCATCCAATGCCAGTTTTTCGAGTTGTTCGGTGCTCGCTGGTCCACTGCTTCCAAACTCGCATCACGGTGGAACTGCTGCGCTGCACACGAGCTCCTATTGGAAAATCCTCCTTCTCGAATCCGGTAATCTTCCCCCATTCAAACTCTATAAGTTGTTGGAATTACTCTTTATTTCGTTATGAAGGCATACTTAGGCCTCACCAAACGTTCGCCACCAACAAATAAACCATTAACTATTTTCCCCTCCCGCTACAGCCTTCTATTTATACGTTTTCCGCATCAGTTCAGAGGGTACTGCGCACGTCACGCATGCGCGGTAGTTCTGAAACTTAACTATTTTACGTAACATCCTATAATTTATATTTACTGCAAAGTTCATTTAATTCTGATGATTTCTTCATGGTGTTGCATTTCTTACAAACAGTAGTGTACATGTACGAGATAGGTGAGACTAAGAGATAACCGCGTAAGTCGAATTCGCGTAAGTCGGGGTATAATTTCGCATACAGATACATATAAATTGTTTTTAGTTAGAGCCAGAGATGGAAGAAAATAATTTAGAAAAAAAAATGTTTAGTAAAAATCTTAAACAAAATAAGTACAGAATCCGAAACCGAAGTTGTTTTGATGTAGAAGATTTCATAAAATCTAGCAAAGTAATCTGCCGGCTCAAATTTTTTTTTTTTTTTTTCTCCAGCAAAATTTCCTCATAGCATGCTAATAATTTTTTCAATCCTTGTTTTGTTTAAAAAATACTCTTCATTGGAATCTGTATTTTCTAAAACCATTATTTGTAACCTTTCTTCGATTAAACAGGATTTCTATCAAATCTCCAACCGTCATTCAATCTTCTGGTTGAACTGGGTCTAAAGACTCAATGCTTTTCAATGTCTTGCTTTTGCTCATGCATTTCTATGACCTCATCAATCGTCAGCTCCTGATTGTGAGAATCCAGCAGTTCTTGGACGTCATCACTATCCAGTTCTAAATTTATTTGCCTGGAAGATCGATAACATCATCAATCACATTATCTGTTTCATCCGGCTCTGAAACCGATTGTACCTGAGTTTGTGACCGCAAAAAAGATGAAACAACGAAATTTAAAAATCGCGTAATTCCGGGTTCGCGAAAGTCGGGGTAGCGTAAGAGTCGAGGTATTAACGTATAGTCTTCAGTGGCGTAACGTAACCCCCGCATTGCAGGGGGACAAGATTCTAGGGGTCCCAAAGCCTATGTTATGTTATAGTTTTACAATCCTTTGTAAGATGCGACGTGGAGCCCAAACTTGACTTTGCAAGGGGGCATGGACATCTTAAGACTTCTTGAGGCCCTGGGCCCCTATGCAAAAGTAGGCCCTTCGCCCATACACAACTGCAGGTCCCACCTATGGCTCTTAAAAGTAGAAAAGTACATAGCATATATGTTGTCCAATACTCGTATAAACAATAATCCAAAACACATAAATGGGCATGATTTACAATCGCGCCAACCGGCTCGATCGATTGCCGCCTTTTGACTAAATGAGTAATGATGGTTCATGGTGGTAGGCCTAGGATTGTACAAGGACGACGGTCATCACATGTAGCCAGTTGATATATCGTCCAAAATTCCCAGTTTTTTGGAGAATACAACCGGAAATAACATTTGACTATTGAAATCATTCGAATCATGATCTTGTTAAGGCTGAGTTGAGAACGAGACGAGGCCCCCATTGAGACCGAGGCCCTGGGCCTGGGCCCAGTTGTCCCATGCCTTAAGACGTCCCTGCAGGAGGGCCCTAATATTCTCCGTTACGCCACTAATACTCTTGCAACATCATGAAATACATAGCGGGTTTATATATTAGGTTGGGGAAAAAGAAATCCATTATTTTTGCATGAAATTCAAGACTTTATTTAACATGTTTCGGATTGCCCGATTTGGCTTAAATATGCACTGCTTTGGTGTATAATTTGTTGCCATTTTAAAGGTAGTTTCATAATGCCTCTGTCATAGAAATCTTGGTCCTTATTGGCGAAACACTCTAGCAATCGATTTTCACAATCTTCTCTGATCCCAATTTCTTATCGCTCAGGAAGTTTTGCAAAGCGAGAAAAAGGTAGTAATCACTTGATGTCAGGTCCGAACTGTATAGTGGATGCATTAAAATTTCCCAACCAAGTTTCCAGAGTTTCTGGTGAGTCACTACAGACGTGTGTAGCCTGTCATTGTCCTGATGGAACACGACACCTCTTCTGTTGGCCAATTCTGGCCGTTTTTGGTCAATCGCTAGCTTCAAATCATCCAGTTGTTGACAGTAGGGATCTGAATTTAGTGTTTGGCCATATTGACGCACACAAGGGGGGGGGTCCTGACCCCCCCAAAGCCCTTGATATTTTTTCCGATTGATTACTATTCTAATTATATAGTATATAGTACGTAAAATTTAATTAAGTATTTGTTATTAATTAATGCTAAGTATTTATTCAATAATTAGTTTTTTACTGTGTTTTGTTCCCGAAAATCAACAAAATCTAAAGGAGCATGATACAAGAATGGTGAACTTTCGACCCTGGACCCCCCCTTTTTGAAAAATTCCTGTGCGCTACTGGGTAAGACTGTATTATTATGTGATGAAGGTTCATGCTTATATACCTAATATCATAAAAAAATTCATTCAACCCTTTTAGTCGAAATGAAGCCATCAGTCGAGTCGGTTTGTGTCTAGGTTTTTTAAATTGAGTCGTGCTCATTTAGTTTCAAATTATCATTTGAACGAGTATTTGACAATGCACTGAGGGTTGGATTTAAAAGTAGGACCTACTTTTGCATAAGGAGCACAGGGCTTTAAAAAATCTCAAAGATTTATCTGGGCCCAGGGCCTCAAAAAGTCTTAAGACGTCCCTATCCTTGGGCATTCCTCCAGTAGCCCCCATGTTATTTCGAAGTGTGATATGAATAAACAATCAAGAAAGCAAATCAAAATAGGAATAGGCTATTCATCTTGTATCACATTAATTCCTACTTGAAAAATTGTTCCCCATTTTTGATACTTTATTCTCTGGCTTATAACGTAATAAGTTTCACATCATCCCTCAGGTAATCGAATCAACTCCTTGTGCGCGCATCATCTGCTAAGTGTGCGCCCAGGTGCAGTCGTCTGGCGAGAGGGGGGTGATTAAAGCCATCGAATCGAGTGCCATAAAAACCGCCCAATTCCGCATCAGAATTCCGATCCCGTTCAGCAACGTAAACACGGACGGACCGCAAAAGACATCGTCTTGCCAGGGGAGGTGGGTGCAGGTGGAACCATCTGGCAAGGAGCGATCCTCACCTTGTGAATCCAGCTGTTCTCTTTTTCCCACACTTTGTCGAATCACCTGTTCACTTTTCGGTAGGCTTCATTTCTTATGCACAACTCTCTCTGCCCCCGTTCATAAAATCTTACCTTTTTTTTTTCTTTTTCATTCCGCAATGCATTCTTTTATTTATTAGTGGGGTGACTCAGTGGCATTTGAAAGTCTTTCTATTTCTTCGGAGGAGGAGAAAAAAAAAGGAGTTACGGAGGAGGGAGTTTTTTGGAATCTGGAAAAACATATGGACGCATCATCTGCACTTGACCATATTGAGAAGTACCGTTTGGTTACCATAGTTTCACTCTTTTTCTTTTTTTACTACCCTTTTGAATAAGAAACTAATTCACGAGCGACCGCAACGCATGTAATCATATCTCTGATTGACCGATGAGAGAAGCTCCACTCTTCCATATAATGTCTTTTAGAGCAGTGTTCTCCAACCTTTTTATCGCCGCGGACCGGTCAATGTTAGTTAATTTTACCGCGGCCCGCTGAGGGAGTTGATTGATTGATTGATTTACTATTAACGTCGTTCTGTTCCCGCTGAGGGGGAGGACGTTGATTGTTTACATTTTTGACTGTTTTGATTTAATAAATTTAGTTTTTATTTGTGTATTTATTTAATCGTGGCCAGAATAAAATATAGTTACACCAAAAAATGCTCATAAAGTGATTTAACTAGGAATATAAAGTGATTTTCATAAAAAGTAGCCCAAACCCCAGAAAAATATACTCCAGTAAATAAAAGGGAAATAATTTAGTTTCTTTGCGGACCGGTAGTATTTGATCCATGGACGGGTACCGGTCCACGTACCGGGGGTTGGAGACCACTGTTTTAGAGGCAGAGCGGTAGCCCAGTGGTAATAGCCACGATCTCGTGATCGGCGAGTTGTGGGTTTGACCCCCTAGTGCCACTGAAGACCCTTGGTGTGGTGTGGTAGTTAGGAAAGGGGGGTGCCAGCTCAGGTGTCGTCCACGTCACTTGACCATGGTTCAAAATTACGTGGTCCGTCGCCAAAAGCCCTCGTGTAGCTGAACAGTGCGACGTTAATATTCAATCAATCAATCAATCAAGCCACTGAAGACCCGGCGTGTAGAGGGACTGATGTACGTTAAATCTTCCGAGACAAGTCCTCCTGTTCACATGATAAAGTAGTTTGGAAAGGGGTGCCGGCTCAGGTGTCTTCATCAATTGACCAGTGACGCACACATGAATTTTTCTAGGAGGAGTGGGGGGAAGGAGTGTCGGAAGTCCACCATTCTCGTATCATGCTCCTATTTGTCGCTCAACATATTTTGGTTTTGTCGATTTTTCGGAACAAAAACAAGTAAAAAATTAATTATGGAATAAATAATTATCATTAATTAATAAAATTAATTATTAACAAATACGAAATTAAAATTTACGTATTTTATACATAAGATTATAATCAATAAAAAAGGGGCTTTTGGGGGATTTCCGACCCGGGATTACCCTCCCCTTGTGTACGCCACTGCAATTGACCGAGGCTTAAAATTACGAGGTTCGTCATCCATAGCCCTTGAGTTTCTTTATAGAATAAGTTAAGAAATGTCTTTTAAAAATTATGTCTTTTAAAACTGAATAAGCTTATGGCTTTAAATAGAATATATTATATACCTGTATACATGAGTAAAGATATGCTTTATCTTTACTTTTACACAAACAAAATAAATATATTTTTGTGTATTGTAGTATTAGATATAATCTAATTTGTAGGATATTTTTATTCACTTCATTTTCTCCTTGGGAACAAAAATATAATTCAAATGGATAAGCATATGATTTTAATCAGGAAGTATATAGTTTTCATTAAAAGAAACATCCAAATGAAGATTTTTAAAAATATAAATTTCTTGAATAAATAAAAAAAATCGAAATTCAACAGTCTGTAAATTCACATGTAAGAGTGGTTTTAGATGTAATGCACGTTAAATCTGTTAACCCTCAAAGTCCTTCCATTGACATGGTGTGGTAGTTAGAAGAGGGGGTCGTAGCAGAGGCGTCGTCCACCCTACTTGATCGAGGTTCAAATTATGAGGTCCGTCGCCAATACCCCTCCCTCGTGTTGCTTTATACAGTGATGTTAATAAACCCTCTCTCACTCACTCTTTAGTCGGTAACTTGTGGCTGACATTGTTTTTGTCGAGTTCTGAATTCGAATCTGGTCCACTAGACTCACTGAATGGAAGAATTAATACTTGTTAAATTTTTCGAGGCTTAAAGACCTCAGATAATGTAAATTTTCCTTTAGTACTAATTCAAAATAGTTTTATACTCTTTTATTTATATATATGAGAGTGCATGTGTGTGTGTACCACCGACGTAACCAAGAATATTAGGGCTCCCCTGCAAAGTCAGGTCCCCCCTAGAATCTTGTACCCCCCGCGATGCGAGGGTTACGGGGGTATACGTTACGCCACCGGTGTGTACCAGTAGCGCACACAGGAATTTTTCAAAAGGGTCCGGGGTCGAAAGTTCACCATTCTTGTATCATGCTCCTGTTGATTTTCGCGAACAAAACACAGTAAAAAACTAATTTTTCAATAAAAATTAGCATTAATTAATAAAATTAATCATTAATAACAAGTAATTAATTAAATTTTACGTACTATATACTTAGAATTATAATCAATCGGAAAAAATCAAGGGCTTTAAGGGGGGCGAAGCCCCAGGACCCCCTTGTGTGCCCCACTGTTGTGTACATACATACATATCTGTATGAAGTCGGATATGTGCATGTATGTAATCAGATATTTTTTTACACATTTCGTATTAAACTACTAATCAAAAATCATTTTTTGTCATAATGTTCGCATTCTATTTATAAATTATTCGTTGGTGGTGGTGTGGTAGTTAGGAGGGGGGGTGCCTACTCAGGTGTCGTCCACGTCACTTGATCGTGGTTCAAAATTACGTGGTCCGTCGCCAAAAGCCCTCGTGTAGCTGAACAGTGCGACGTTAATATTCTCTCACTCACTTATAAATTGTTCGTTTATTCCTAGAGGTACGATCTTGATGTGGTGTTGAAATTTCGAGAGGAGGGTGCTACTTTAGGTGTTATTCTCGTCACTTGACTGAGGCTCAAAACTAAGAGGTTCGTCACCAAATACTCTCCAAAGTTTCAAAGTGGGACGCTAAGAAGCAATTAATAAATCAATCTATACAGCAGTGGCTCTTAAACTTTCGATAAAGAAGGGCAAGGCACTTATTTATGTATCAAACTGACATCGCAGACCCCCCCCCCAAGATTTTGAACATTCCTTCCTGACTCTCAACACATGGCTGAGTGAATTAAATTGTAACCGTTATCACTATGAATTCAGTTCCTAGTACGTTGTAGTAATGGTTATGTAGTTGCAAACAATAAAAAAACTAAATTAATATTCTTAATCGAAATGCTCAAGTAGAGTTTTTTTCTTCGGTGGGGGGAGGCAATTTAGTGATCTAGGCACATCTTTTGTGATTTCGTCGAACCCCCTAAAAAGCACTGGGGCTCCAGGAAAAGTTTAAGAACCCCTTCTTTATAGTGTTACGAAGATCGGGGTTCGAAAATGTTATGCTATCAGTCTCAAAAAACAAGTCAGTTCTTCAGGAGCGATGGAAATATATTGTCCTTGAATACAAGATAAAGTACTCAAATTCGCTTAATTAATCTCAGACCTTCACACCTACGGTGCTCGGACACATCTATCAGTGTCTAAAACACAAGTATGTTAAGATTATTTGCTAGCACTCGCCCGTCCTATTCAACAGCCAAAGGTAATCACTAATCGCTGGTCGATTCTTCACGGTCAAATCAAGATTAACTTAGTTTTGGCGAGTGACTCCCTATTTATAGGCTTGGATTTTTCATGAAAAATCCGCTTGCCTTATCGTGATAATAGTAGATTTCTCCTGTAATTTGCAGAAGAATCCATAGGGTCGCGAATTCGCCAACTTAGTGGCCAAGTCGCCAAAATAATCGCCATGAATGATGCCAACATGGCTCAATCGTCAAGATTTCGCGAAGTTTCCATTGATTCGCCATTTTTATGCAAGGAACAGCGTTGTTTCTGAATATTACAATTTTAACATAAATACTGAACATATTTCACATCCAGATATAAATTATCTGCGTTATTTTAAGTATTATTTGCGCGCGAAATTCATAACAATATGCTCGTACGTTCTTCACCAAAGTTTTGGAACTACTGATTCAAATAGAAAAGTAAAAAATTTAAACTTAAGGAAAATTCTCATGCGGAAAAAAAACAACTTTTTTGGGTGTGTAAATACGTAAGTAAAGACCCTCATTTGTGAGTTCCACAATCAATTTAATGCCCACCGTCTCGTAAACAAAATACTGAGTTAATTGGATTGCGCGCGAGGTCGAAAGATTGTTATTGGATTGGTGATCGAAGGAACTATCTAAATGAGCAAACAGCAATCCATGGGGTTTCTTTTATCAGAAGTGACGAGTTGTCGAAGCGATCGATCCAAGTCTCCGGCTATCGATCGGTTCAAAACAAACTTGCACGTGCATCTCGGGAAAACACACTTTTCACTGACTGACTCACTTTCGATCCGCGTTATCTGTCTCTCCAAGCACTTACAGCAAGCAGAATGACGCACAAAAAGATAATTCAAAACTCTAGATGAGGAGGAGAGAATGGCGGTTGTTTAATTTACTCTCATTTGAAGTGCTTGCTGCGTTTCGAAGTTTTGAAATGCTATGCGTGAGTAATTATCTGTGAAAATGGGACGTATAACATCAATGAAAAAAAACATCAAAAGGATTTGAGAGAGAATTGCAACAAGATGTGCAAATGACAAATTTACACTGATCATCGCAAACAAATCTTTCATTTTGGGGATTGTGATAGCGCAATAATTAAGGTCTTGGCCGATAATGTTCACATCGAATTCGAGAGTTCGAGACCTGAATCACGGGCATGGTAACCTTGTGGTAATGGTCCCGAAATCGCGTGGCTGGAGTGCCACGGGTTCGAATCCTTGTGTCGCCGTGTAAAGGGGACCGATGCACGTTAAATCTGTCGAGGTCCAATGTCCTCCCGTTGGCGTGGTATGGTAGTCAGGAGAGGGCGGTTGCTAGCTCAGGTGTTTTCCTCGTCTCTAGAACGAGGTTTTTAACCCAAGATTTTGCAGATAACCTTGCTATTGTCACCACGGGTCAGGCCTGAAGGACTTTGGAAATTGAAACCAATACAATTATAGTAGTATAATAATGGGGGTTCTGCGGGGCGGTGGCGGTGGAGATAAGGCAGTGGTGAAGATAAGGCAGTGGGGGTGATAACAGGGAATGGGGTAGATACGGGGATTCTGCATAGTGGTGGAGATAAGATGGGAGTGGGGTAGATAAGAGGGTGGAAAGATATTTTTTTTAATTTGAGTTTTACATAATAATATAAGCATTAAGGAATGGATTACGTTTATTAACACTTATATAAAATGTACGCAACTGTTCGAAATGGATAGATAATTTCACATTAAAATTTATTTAATATGAAAATTCATTTTAAGGGGTTATGGGGGTTCTGCATAGTGGTGGAGATAAGGTTGTGTTGGATGTGGGTTAGAGAAGGGTTGAGAGGTGTTTGAAGAAAATGTTATTTACAGATTATTTCTTTTAATTTAGGATTGAGTTATACATAATGATATCAAAATATTTCAGCATAAATTATTTGATCGGGTATATTTACAACAATATAAAATGTATGTGACTTTTCTAAATTGTTATATAATTTTACATTAAAATAATTGTTCACTCATTGAATAGTTACATATGAAAGATTCATTTTAAAGTTATGGGGGTTCTGCATAGTGGTGGTAGAGATAAAATTCTAGTGATTATAAAATATATAGTGGTGTTTGAAAAAAAGCAATAATTTTATAAGAACACATAATTTTTTAGTTTATAGATAAAGCTAACAATCTATCCGACATTGTTTGAATATCACCCCCCTCCCTTTTTTATTGTTCCTTCTTTTCTTTTTCAATTTTTGCATTATAATTTCTAAATATTTCAGCATAAATGAATTTATCAGGTTTATTTACATTAATATAAAATTTATGATAATTTTCTAAATTGTTATATAATTTTACCTTAAAATGTTTGTTATAGATTATAGACATTCATTGAATAACTATTTATAAAAAATTATTATTAAGGTTATTAAGCAATTGTAAGGGTTGCTGACTCATTTTTAAGCATACCTATTGCATTGTAACGAGGTATGCAAGATCCAGCTCAATTAACTTAAGAACATCTTTTGACACTGGTTTAAAATCAAATTCTTTTTCTTTTTGAGTGTGGTTGACTAAATTTTTACTCTATTTTTATAATATGAATCTATGTATAAATTACATTTTTAGATATATTTCATACATTAGAATATCAAATTCACACACACATCAATGATTTTGAATCGAAAAATTAACCCCTTCCTCTCTTTCTACCGTGACTATATTTTCGTACTTCCATTATTATCTACGATAAACCTTTCATGAGGTATATTATTTTTCTAAATGAAATAAATTCTATAACATTCTACTTTCTTTCGACTCTAGTTCTCTACTTATTTTCCTTTTCATTACGTTGTTATTGCATTTGATTACGACACATATTTATCAATTCCCTTTTCTGCAAATTCATTGAAATTTTATTACTACAATTTGTTATAAAATTTACTCAGCATGTTCTGAATCAATAAATCTTTATAATTAAATCTATAAAAAAATATGTTATTTGAGTTTAATCAGTAAATTTTTTCACTATATTAAGGTCTATATTATTAAATGTCATGAAAGTTCTGATATAATGCGCTATATTTTTTAAAACTAACATTTTTTTTGGTTTTATTTAAAATTCGCTCATGCATAATGCCTCTTATACTTGATTAAAATATTATTTTCACATTGCTTAAATGTTATTCTAATAATTGTTGTACTGAAGTCACGCTATTTTAATTCAGTAATTACATATAGTATTAAAGGAATTAAATTATGGAATAAATGCTTTGATCAACAGTAAGTTCATTCAAGTTAAAAAAACATTATATATTATTAGTACAATTGATTATGCAGTTCAATTTTTTGAAAGAAAACGTGGAATTACTAAAAATATTTTGATAAGGGTTATCTCTTTTTTTTTCTGAAAACATTGAAATGCTGGAAATTTAGATAATTTGTTTTTATCATGTATAAACAAGAAAGTTCTGATAAAACACTTTACCATTGGTTAATGAGGAGGGTAGATGAGATCACGTGAATTAATCTGATTAGTTGAAACTGACGTAATATTTTTCTGAAGACTGTGTAATTGACTGAACAATGTATAAGGAAGAAATCGAGATACAAACTGGCAACTTTGTAAAACTTTCATTTTATACTTCAATTTTCTTCGGTGCGTTGTTTTGTATACAACGATTTTTTTTCTTTTTAAATTTTAACAGGCCATGTTTTCGAGTTACGCTGAATCCAATGGTTAGCACAAATGGGAATCTCTAAATAATACGTCTAAGAAAATGCTGAATCCAATGGGAAGCACAAATGGGAATCTCTAAATAATACGTCTAAGAAAATGCGTTTAAATGAAAATTTAAATGTTTTCCTTATACCTTGTAACGCTAACTAACTTACCATGGACAACCTACCAAAACATATGATTCATTTAGGAGGACAAATTTTTCATTTTGATGAATACTTTTCAAAAGCAAACACGAGTGCTTAGTCGACTTTATGTACAAGACGACAGAGTATTTTATATACTACCAAAGACGGAGTATCCTTGAAACCAGAAGTGGGGAATGCCTTTCATAGCCAACTTTCCAGTTTTTGTCCTCGTGAAATTTTTGAGAGTACAATCATTGTTAAAAAAATCATTTATCTTTTCAACCAATCGGATAAAGATAACGTATCCATGATTGTCAAGAAACTATTCCAGAGAAAATATTCTTCTTTCCAATTTCTTCCGGGAAGGGCCCTTCTCAACGGTGAAAATTTGAGAAAACTGTATGATTCTTACGAATGTGTGAAAAACAAACCGTTAACCTACACGCTTTGTGAATATGTACAGACTGAAGTGGATCGTCTTCCTGAAAATGAAAGTTCTTTTAATTATGATGCAGACAATCCATACGGACTTAACGAACCCATTGACACATTTTGCAGATGCATTACTAAATATATAGCAAGTAATATTTAATTGAAATTAGGTTGTATTGTATGTCAAAATGATAACAGTTTATTAAAAGTACACGAGTGTATGAATGTAAGTAAACACACACACACACAAGATAGTTTTGATTTTTATTTTGAAAGGGCATTACATAACATTGATTGGCATGCTTTCGCTGTCGAGTTTGTGAATTTAAATAAAAACAATCCGTATATATAAAGCATTTTAGTAAGGAAATATTTGGTTACAATGATGTAGAAGAGGTATTCAAAAAGAAGATATTTCTATGTAATTGATTATGCACTAGATTTGTTATATCTTTCTTCTTAGAATATTTAAAATGTTATTTAGTAAAAAAAATAATTTTATTTTAGATTCTTTGTTAATCATTTTATATATTTTTTTTATTACAGAGTTTTTGAAAATATATCCTCATCTTAAAAATATTTAAAATTTTCCATAAAACGGAAAAAATAAAGCGAAGGATTTTCTATGTGATACATCTATTAAAAGAATAAACATAACGGTTTATTATAATTAATAATGTATTTTTTAAAATTTTGAAAAATACAGGTTTTAAAGCATAACGAGTTCTTTTTATTTTTAGTTAACAAAATAAACATTTTTTTTTAGATATAAGTAATACTTACAAAGGTAAATTACTGTTGAAAAAATATTTACAATACTTAATGCTTGTTAATTATTGAAATGATAAGGAACACAGCTAACATCTTTTCAAATTGTACATTAGTGTACGGAAATAATTGTCACTCGACCATAATTTTTTTCAAGCTAACACATAACCGTTTTATGGTTTTAAAGCAAAGCATTCATTATAAATTAAAAGTAAATATACATTTGTTGGGAAAGTGCATGTATCGGCACGTTACAACGTGCGTCAAGATCAGTAAAGGCGCATGACTACGCATGAGGCTTTTAATGAAATTAAAACAAAACTGAATATTAGAATACCCCTATAAGGAAACTTGAAATTTAAAAAGTGTAGTCTGCTTTAAGTAGAATTTATAACAAAAGGGAACTTTTTGCATGAGAAAAAAAGAACTACTATGGTTTATTTTTAAACATTCTCATTCCAGCTACCACGACTACCACCTTATTTTCACTTAATGCAGCACGCTAAAAATTTTGTGTTGATTCCAGAACATCAATTGATAAAAAACACTCCGAGGCGACAGCAAATGACATAATTTGATCACCAAATGTCTGAAATCTTAAAGAGTAAGCTGCCTGATTATAAAAAAAAAAAAAAAAAACACTATTATTATGAACTGTTAAAACGAAAAATGAATTTACAACTTACCGGGTGTAGCTTCTGAAAATCCTGCATTGGAATATGGACACCTCGTTCAAAAGGATGAATCTGGCAAATGGAAAGAAGAAATCAAAATTAAAGTGGGCGAAAATTACATGCGTATTATTTTAGAGTCTTTATCAAAGACCTAAAAATCAAGCATCGATCGACGTTATTGAACATTCTTAAAGATAAACCAAATATTTTGAACTAGAACGAGCAAGGGAAAGTTTATTTCTAAGATTAAAAATACCAACATTCTAATTTGGCCGATCTGTTTAATATGATTTTTAAGAGAATCGAAAGTCATCTACCATTATTGAAAAGGAAGAATTTTTACATGTTTTACAAGAATTGAATATCCCTAGACACTATATAAAAAAATAAACACTTGAAAACTCCTTTTGTTATTCAAGAAGGTGCCTGTAAAATGCAAACAATATGTCAAACTAGTTGTTAAACGAAATAGGCTTTATGAAAGACCAAAGTATGATGAAGCCCGCGCGCGTTGGAAATCTTTTTAAATAAAAACATTTTAATTTTATGTGTGTTGTTATTTTTCCTCCTTATGTTTTACATCTTTTTTTTTAAACAAGAGAAATATAATTAACAAATTTTATACTTAAGTTTTCACTACAAAAATATTCACAGGGTTTCATTAAAATGATTTTTTAATGTTTAAAATCCTCTCATGATTAAATTTATGTTTCAATAAAAAAAATACTTAGTAAAAGTAATTAGTAAACATGTCATAAATTTTGTACAGTTTAACTTGTAACACAATGATCTAAATTTTTCAAGTTCTTTGATAATTTAAGTCAAATATTTTTTTCTTTGTTGCTTCTTTATTTTTCGTATGTCTGGAACACATGTAAAAAAATAATAAAACCTTACCTTTGATGTTTTCCACAGTTGTAAAAAAATATCCTGAAACATGTTAAAAAAAGCCACACTTTAAAAATAAACCAACTATTTTCAGAATAACCAGTTTATTGTACTGTTTGAAACAAAACATTTCGAATAAATTTTACATCTATATTTTCCAAAAATCTTTTAAAAATACATTTTTCTCTATGCAAAAAGTCTTTTACAATGTCATTAATGTTAACTAATATTAAAATAAGACCAGACACATTACAGAACTTTTCAAAGTTCGTAAATGTTATACAGAAATGTCTCAATTGACCACCATGGTTGATAATGCAACCATCACACTCAAAAATTTTAGGGAACACACTCACCACATTTTCTTCGATAGAAACGATGAGTGATTTCATCAAAGACAGTTCATCATTGATTTTCTCACAATTCAGTGTACAGTTCTTCGTCATTCGTTGCAAACAACAATATTCTTGTAACAAATACAAATTCACAAATGACCGTAAAAAATTTGCAAACAAATGCTTGGATTGCTTTGGATGACGACCAGTTAAATAATTTAAAAACACTGTGCTCATGATTTAAATGAAGAACTCGTTGATTATATCTTTATTCGAACTATCTACCCAAAGTCATACTGAAGAACTATACACTGAATTACCAATTCATGCTATATACGCAGAATTTCTCACACAACTATGAACATTTTCATGTCATTCACAAAAATGTATTTAGAAAGTGAAAAATATTTTTAACGCGATTGGCAACAAAACAAAATACAAAAACGAATTGAACACGGAATATGAAATGCTACTGCAGATAATTTCAAAAAAAGCTTATACGTCGATAGTTTGTGTAAAAAATTGTGAACACATATCTCAGTTACTAAGTATAATGCATGCGTAGGTGACATTTGGATCACAAATTTATATTATCAATGAGTAAATAACATTAAAATTACATCATAAAAGTTTTTAATAAAAAATAAAATATTTTTTTTAAAATTGTCTTTACATATAATATCAAAAATATGTTTATCTATATACTTTAAATATTATTTTAAGATATATTCCCTTCAGCGAAGAAGGGGTTTCCTCGAAAACATGTTACAGTTCTAAGGGGTCCAAGAGTTGAAAAAGTTTGATGATTGATCAATGTCCAGACATGAGAAGTCTTTCATGGTCAAGATTCACTCTGCTGCTTTAAGCCCTCGCCCGAAAAGAAAAAAAAAAAAAAAGAGCTAACATTTATTTTACTAGTTTGACGACCATCACCCTCACTTAGCCCCCGCGTGTTCCCTTTCGCTGAAGGGGAGAATTTCATTGAAAAGGTTACCCGAGAGAGAAATTTATTGCCCATCTTGGGAATCTTAACACAAATATTTGTGCCAAAAATTTCGCAATAGCCAACGCCATCTAGATGTCATGTAAGGTGTTAAACTAATGGCCCGCCATCACCTTAATAATTCATTCAGTTTTAAATTTTCACTGCAATAAATGTTTTTTGTTTACAAATCGGATATAAAGGTACATATTTTTATGTGCGACCCGCGAGATTATGTTTTTCCGAAGTGGCCCACAAAGTCATTTGGGCTGGATACCCCTGATTTAGAGGTACACGCACAATATAAGATTTTTTTTTTTTAAATTTTGGAAAAACTTTTTGAAGAATTTTAAGGTTTGAGCATATTTACCCAAACATCTGAACTGAAAGCTTATCTAAATTTTTAGAAGTAGAACAACTCGTACAAGTCTAACATCAATTTTGAATTCAACAGAGAGCACGCGATTGCGTTTATAATGCCTGTCATGACTTCAGCCCATTGCGGTAGACAACGGTAATTAGTTTTGCAACTTAAGTGCAAAAAATGCTTCGTATTTTCTCTTAGGAATATTTCCAAAGAATATTATATCTCCTTCCTTCCCCTAACTTCCGTTTTACTTGCAAGAACTTATCATGTTGCAGCTGTGACCACAGGAACTGCTACTATTTACTTAAATGATTATTGCAGTGACGGACCGTAACACGTTACCACTTGTTAGGAACGGAATAGATTGTCAACGCAAGTATGAGCAGCTGCAATAATTATGAACACACCTTGCGATTTTCCAGAACAAAGAGAAAATCAGATTAGCCTTGATTTCTATGCAATTAAGTGCACATCGAATGCGAATACTTTCCGAACTTTTTTTTTCACATTTGAGAATAACTTCATTTGCGAAGGGGAGGGGGATTTTTTTTTCGTATAATTATTTAAGAATTTTCTTAAAGGAAGTATATCGTATAAAAACGTTAAAATTTAGACTTGTATTAAATAAGTGAAAAATATTTTTTAAAAATTAATTTTTGCAAAATTTTACTATAGTTTTTTTTTCACCATACGCAGAAATTCGGTACTGAAACACAGTCGGACCTCTATATAACGAAGTTGCTAAATCCCGAAAAAGTTCGTTATATAGAAAATTCGTTTCATAGAGGTTCATCTTTCAATTTTCTTCATAAGCCAAATGAAACAAATATTTTAAATTCATAAACACTATATATTAAAAAAATAATTATTCACACCTTTTTTGTAAATTAATATATATTTAATTTATATAGCTTACCATAAAAAAGAAAGAAAGAAAATCTACAAGAAAAGTTTATTGACGTCTTTATCCACTTTCTGAAGAATTAAAATTTTTCTTTGATGCTCAAACACTTACGTTTTGATATTTTCGAGCTACAAGAAGCGAAATTACCAGCATGACTGTGAGCAATACTACAAATGAACTGAGAGCTCCACTGAGGGAGAAAAGGGATATCGAAGATGTATCCAGTGAACTGGACAACGGAGGTTGTACCACTTATTGGATGAAATGCCCAGAATTCTATTGCTCTCGACGAGTTAGGCACCTAATAAAATCAGTTCAAGATGTATGACCACCATAAAATGTGCTAAAAGAGAGAATAACCCGAAAAAAAAATGTCCAGAAATACTTCAAAAGTAGAGAGAGAGAAATAAAATTGAATCACAAGAAAAGTTCGTTATATAGAAAATGAACTTCGCTATTGGGAGGTTATTTTACGAAGACAATAGTGAAATGTTCTTGGTTCCAGGAAAAAGTTCGCAATATAGAGTTTCGTTATAAGGAGGTTTGACTATATTTGATCGGTGCGTGTGAACATATAAACCTGCATATCTTTTTTCAAAAGTTATTTATTTAATCAAAATTAGCTCCATTTCTTTCAATGCACCTATTCCAACGAGATTTTAATGCACTAACGCCTGTCTTAAGAAAATTCTGTGATCTTTAGAAATCACTAAACTCTGATATTTAAATTTAGAGTAACTTCGTTTTCTTACTGTTTTGCCTGGAAAAACTATTCTAATTTTTTTTAAAAAAAGAAAATGAAAGTCGTTGACGAAAGATTCGGTAAATAAGTTGGATGCTGCAAAATTTAATGTTTTAATTCTTTTAATTTCGTAATTCTTTTGTACTTCATATGCAGCCGTGCGCAGTCGTAGGGAAGTATTGGACCATGTCGATTAACAAATGATGGGCATATAATTTTCAATTTTTCATGCATTTTATCAATGTACTGGTAGTATAATAAATACATTTGTATTCATTTTCACCCATGCTTTCAGAGCATCATTTTTCACAGATGTTTTGTATTTTCCACGGTACTCATTTTGTAGGGAAAAATCCCCAGATCGAAAGTTTTCAAACCAACCTTGCTTTTTCGATCGTTTTAACAGTATTCTCTCCAAATGCTTGGTTCATATTACAGCAGTGGTGAACACAAGGGCGGGTGTCCTAGGGCTCCGACCCCCCAAAAAACGCCCTTGATTTTTTCCCGATTGATTATAATTTTAAGTATATAATGCGTAAAAAATTTAATTAAATATATGTTTTTAATTAATTTTATTAATTAATACAAATTATTTATTCAGAAATTAGTTTTTTTACTGTTTTTTGTTCCCCCGAATCGACAGAATCAAAAGAAGCATTATACAAGAATGGTGGACTTTCGACCCTGCCCCCTTGAAAACTTCTGTGTGCGCTACTGTATTTACAGCATTACAGTAGCGCACACAGGAATTTTTCAAGCGGGGGTCCGAAATAACAGAAGCTGTTGCAAACTAAATTAAATTGGCCTGAGTGAGTGTTTATCCCCTTTTCCCTAGTAAATTACTTTTTTAATAAATTCCGAATTGCATTATGCATATCCTTTACTATGGATGGCACATGATTCTCTGCGTGTGCGACTTTCATTTCTCCTCCTTTTCTATTTGGAGTGCCCAAAAAGCAAGAGGCAGTCAGAGTTTCTTAAAGTTTAAAAAATATATATTCAGGACGCTTTAAGATAAAGGGCAACGAATACTTAATCGTTTGTGAACGACAGCACAATCAAATTTTAACAATGAGTAACGAAAGATAAATTCAAAAGGAACACTGTAATTTTCAAGAAAATCGCAACACTGTAATATTTTAAACATTATTTGATCATTACGTTATTATATTACATAAACATTATTATATTATCTATGTCTGGGGGTATACAAGAAAAATAATGAAAACAATAAAAATAATTCATTCTGGTTTAAATTTTCACTCCAATAAATGGTTTTTTGTTTCCAAATCGGATATAAATGTACATATTTTTATGTGCGACCCACGAGATTATAATGTTTTTCCGAAGTGGCCCGCAAAATCATTTGGGTTGGACATCCCTGCTCTAAAGCAAGAAATTATAATTAAAAAAGATAAATTGTTCACAAATATTAACACCTATAAAACTTCAATAATTCTTGCGAACAAACAGGCAGCATATATATATATATATATATAATTTTAAGTGTTAATAAATACAAAACAATTCGAAATAAGAACACAATAATTACTTGTTATTATTTAAACCTAGTAAACTGTAAGAGAGAAGGAATCACTCATTTCAGCAAGCCATTTTTTTCGAAATAGAGTCTACTGTTGGTGAGGATCACAAGCGCTTATTTTAGCTTATAGTAACTACATTCAAGACTAAAATAAAATATCTCCTGTGGCTCCCTATGTACCAAAAACTCTTATTACCCCTGTCCTCTTATGGATAGCTGACACCGGACATCGTATGGGTGCAGAGAATGTCCATTGTTGATCCCACACGTGGAGGGGGAGAAAGTTACTTGTGAAAGATATATAAACATATCAATTTCATATGATTTAACACATACTCCCGCCTCGAAAACTTCAAGTTTCAACATAAAAGAAAACTGATACTAAACATACAGAGTACAAAATAAGGAAATAAGATACTTTTAATGAAATACCAAAAGCCCTCGTGTAGCTGAACAGTGCGATGTCAATATTCACATACTCACCCATGCATGATTTATTGAGTTATTCAAATTTCCTAGAAACATTTCAAAAATATACATCACACCTCCAAGCAATTGCAATATTTCCTGCGATGTCATTCATCTAGAATGGTTTTATTCTTCTTAAACTTCCAAAAAACTTGATACTAAAAAAATGCATAGCAGAAAGGAATTTTAATTGTTTTGAAATAAATGCTCAGCGATCAATGAGTGAAATTCATGTGACTATGACGTCACATGACAACTGCAATCTCGTGTTGCTAGTCAGTCTATTCATGCTGTTGCCAACTTTTGCTTTTTGCGGAAATTTTCTTTTAAAATGCACATATTTGTCAACAATATCATTGCACATAGGAAATCTGTTGATTTAGAGCAGGCAGCCCGCGGGCCGCATATGGCCCGCCAGTACGTAAGTTGCGGCCCGCCGACTCTTTTTAAAATTTTTTTAAATATCAGGTTTTAAAGTTTTTTTCATTTTGAAATTTATTTTAGGGGAAATTTATAAATCTACAATAAATTTGCCTGCTACCTGTTCTTGTTTTAAAATAAATCCTTTTTGATAATAGAAATGTCCATTAGATTAAAATAGATTTATATTTTATCAAACAGTTACATTTGATTTTTCTATAATAAATTACTTTTTTAATAAATTCCGAATTGCATTTTATGCATATCCTTTACTATGGGGGTAGAACATGATTCTCTGTGTGTGCGACTTTCATTTCTCATCCTCCTTTTCCGTTTGGAGTATCCAAAAAGCAAGAAGCAGTCAGAGATGTTTTTTATAGTTTAAAAAAAAATGTTCAGGACGGTTTAGATAAAGGGCGATGTATACTTAATCGCTTGCGAATGACAGCAAAATCAAAAATTTCAACAATAAATAACGAACGATCAATTCAAAAGGAACACCGTAATTTTCAAGAAAATGGCAACTGTAATATTTTAAACATTATTTTTTAATCATTGCATTATTATATTATATAAACATTATTATATTATCTATGTCCGTATGCATGAAAAATAATGAAAACAATATTAATAATTCATTCTGTTTTAAATTTTCACTGCAATAAATGTTTTTTGTTTACAAATCGGATATAAAGGTACATATTTTTATGTGCGACCCGCGAGATTATGTTTTTCCGAAGTGGCCCACAAAGTCATTTGGGCTGGATACCCCTGATTTAGAGGTACACGCACAATATAAGATTTTTTTTTTTAAATTTTGGAAAAACTTTTTGAAGAATTTTAAGGTTTGAGCATATTTACCCAAACATCTGAACTGAAAGCTTATCTAAATTTTAGAAGTAGAACAACTCGTACAAGTCTAACATCAATTTTGAATTCAACAGAGAGCACGCGATTGCGTTTATAATGCCTGTCATGACTTCAGCCCATTGCGGTAGACAACGGTAATTAGTTTTGCAACTTAAGTGCAAAAAATGCTTCGTATTTTCTCTTAGGAATATTTCCAAAGAATGTTATATCTCCTTCCTTCCCTAACTTCCGTTTTACTTGCAAGAACTTATCATGTTGCAGCTGTGACCACAGGAACTGCTACTATTTACTTAAATGATTATTGCAGTGACGGACCGTAACACGTTACCACTTGTTAGGAACGGAATAGATTGTCAACGCAAGTATGAGCAGCTGCAATAATTATGAACACACCTTGCGATTTTCCAGAACAAAGAGAAAATCAGATTAGCCTTGATTTCTATGCAATTAAGTGCACATCGAATGCGAATACTTTCCGAACTTTTTTTCACATTTGAGAATAACTTCATTTGCGAAGGGGAGGGGGATTTTTTTTTCGTATAATTATTTAAGAATTTTCTTAAAGGAAGTATATCGTATAAAAACGTTAAAATTTAGACTTGTATTAAATAAGTGAAAAATATTTTTTAAAAATTAATTTTTGCAAAATTTTACTATAGTTTTTTTTTCACCATACGCAGAAATTCGGTACTGAAACACAGTCGGACCTCTATATAACGAATTTTCTAAATCCCGAAAAAAAGTTCGTTATATAGAAAATTCGTTTCATAGAGATTCATCTTTCAATTTTCTTCATAAGCCAAATGAAACAAATATTTTAAATTCATAAACACTATATATTCAAAAAAATAAATATTCACACCTTTTTGTAAATTAATATATATTTAATTTTTATAGCTTACCCATAAAAAGAAAGAAAATCTACAAGAAAAGTTTCTTGACGTCTTTATCCACTTTCTGAAGAATTAAAATTTTTTCTTTGATGCTCAAACACTTACGTTTGGATATTTTCGAGCTACAAGAAGCGAAATTACCAGCATGACTGATCAATACTACAAATGAACTGAGAGCTCCACTGAGGGAGAAAAGGGATATCGAAGATGTATCCAGTGAACTGGACAACGGAGGTTGTACCACTTATTGGATGAAATGCCCAGAATTCTATTGCTCTCGACGAGTTAGGCACCTAATAAAATCAGTTCAAGATGTATGACCACCATAAAATGTGCTAAAAGAGAGAATAACCCGAAATGTCCAGAAATACTTCAAAAGTAGAGAGAGAGAAATAAAATTGAATCACAAGAAAAGTTCGTTATATAGAAAATGAACTTCGCTATTGGGAGGTTATTTTACGAAGACAATAGTGAAATGTTCTTGGTTCCAGGAAAAAGTTCGCAATATAGAGTTTCGTTATAAGGAGGTTTGACTATATTTGATCGGTTCGTGTGAACATATAAACCTGCATATCTTTTTCAAAAGTTATTTATTTAATCAAAATTAGCTCCATTTCTTTCAATGCACCTATTCCAGCGAGATTTTAATGCACTAACGCCTGTCTTAAAGAAAATTCTGTGATCTTTAGAAATCACTAAACTCTGATATTTAAATTTAGAGTAACTTCATTTTCTTACTGTTTTGCCTGAAAAAAACTATTCTAATTTTTTAAAAAAAAGAAAATGAAAGTCGTTGACGAAAGATTCGGTAAATAAGTTGGATGCTGCAAAATTTAATGTTTTAATTCTTTTAATTTCGTAATTCTTTTGTACTTCATATGCAGCCGTGCGCAGTCGTAGGGAAGTATTGGACCATGTCGATTAACAAATGATGGGCATATAATTTTCAATTTTTCATGCATTTTATCAATGTACTGGTAGTATAATAAATACATTTGTATTCATTTTCACCCATGCTTTCAGAGCATCATTTTTCACAGATGTTTTGTATTTTCCACGGTACTCATTTTGTAGGGAAAAATCCCCAGATCGAAAGTTTTCAAACCAACCTTGCTTTTTTCGATCGGTAACAGTATTCTCTCCAAATGCCTGGTTCATATTACAGCAGTGGCGCACACAAGGGCGGGTGTCCTAGTGGTCCGGACCCCCCCCAAACGCCCTTGATTTTTTTCCCGATTGATTATAATTTTAAGTAAATAATGCGTAAAAAATTTAATTAAATATATGTTTTTAATTAATTTTATTAATTAATACAAATGATTTATTCAGAAATTAGTTTTTTTACTGTTTTTTGTTCCCCCGAATCGACAGAATCAAAAGAAGCATTATACAAGAATGGTGGACTTTCGACCCTGCCCCCCCCCCTTGGAAAACTTCTGTGTGCGCTACTGTATTTACAGCATTACAGTAGCGCACGCACACAGGAATTTTTCAAGCGGGGGTCCGGGGTCGAAAGTTCACCATTCTTGTATCATGCTCCTTTTGATTTTGTCGATTTTCGGGAACAAAACACAGTAAAAAAACTAATTTCTGAGTAAATAATTAGCATTAATTAATAAAATTAATCACTAACAACAGGTAATTAATTAAATTTTACGTACTATATACTTAAAATTATAATCAATCGGGAAAAAATCAGCGGGCTTTGGGGGTCTGACCACCAGACCCCCCTTGTGCGCCACTGCAGCATTATATTGCCAAGTTTATACTAATATAAAAAACTACATGAATATCGGTTGAATTCATATCCTTACACCAGTGCTTATCAAACTTTCAATACTTACAACCCATTTTTCTATCATCTTTTTCATTGTGCCTCCCTCCATATAATAACAATGTATTGAATTCAATAATAATGTATTTGACGCTGAAGCTTACAATACGATTTTAAGTAGAAACCATTCAAATTATAAAGATAAGTATATTAAATTTTGTATATGGGTGTCACTAGCAATTATATTAATCTTGTTCTTAACGTAGTATTGATAAATTAATTATTAAATACATTGTACAGTACGGATGCGTTTATGAGTATATTATATTAGTCTAAATGTGCATTTTCTTTTATTATGTCAGAAAGTGTTTTGTTTTGCTTCCTTTCAGTTAAATTTGTAATTTTTTAATTCCTTTATTTTCGACTTTTCAATATGCTCGAGCCCCCCTAGTGAGGTTATCACATCCCTCTAGGGGGGCGCGCCCCACAGTTTGAGAAACGTTGCCTGACGAAATTCAAAACAAACAACAAAACAGAACCCTTTACTTATTTGTTGAAATGGGACTCTATCAGTGTGGACAGGTTATAAACCAGAACTATAAACTAAACTTAACTCAGTGGCGCAACAGCCCATGAGAGCGGGCCTACTGTGCCCATCTGAGTATACTTGACCATTGGGCACTGAGGTGCATGAGCAGCTGTCCCGATCAGGTGGTCAGTCTGAAGCGCAACCCTCAGTGTCTAGTCTCCAAGCAAGCTTGGTACTCATTTATCGACCCACTGAAGGGATGAAAGTCTGAGTCGACCTTGCCCAACCCGATGATAGAACCGACTATAAACTAAGTTATGCAAAATCAAAACCATAACGAAAACAAGGAAATACGTAAAGAAAATCCGATATATTTCATAAACACTAACCCAATATTACCAGATATTTTAAGACCCAAATTTCAGAACTTTTTTATCATGAACTTTTTGTATTCGTGTTTTTCTTCAGATTCTTTATTGTAAGCACGAACTTTTTTTGGAAGTAGAGTCGCAGATAGTAATCAAGGATGTTTAAGCCGCCGTTTACCTCGCAAATACACCTTCGAAGCGCTACCTACGGATGTGATTCACGTTGCATGTACTATGACTGAAAAAGGGCAAAAAAATTTAAAATATGTAAACGACCGTACGTTGTTGTTTGAATATTTAAAAAAAATTATACATTTTGTTTGCTGTTTTAAATCACTCACAGAACAGAAACAAAACAAAATCATTCTGTATCACGCAATTATGACAAAAACATATTGTTTTACTTGTGTCGGGAAATTTTTTTTAAAAATAATTATTAAATGCATTAGTTATTTTTCCATTTTTTTTTTTTTAAATTTAACTTTTCTTTAGCTTATCTGAAACTAAGACAAAACTTCTTTTTCTATTTACACTTATTTATAATTTAAAGTATTGAAAAGTCACAGATTTTTCTTATATACTCGTATATGTGAATTCTAAAATTAATCCTTTTCTAAAACCACATTAGAATACAGTGGCGTAATGTGCGACCCGCATCGCGGGGGGCAGGATTCTACGGCACTTAAAGCCTGACTGACGCCAAGTACGTATTTATCCAATTAAAGGTAAAACCTGACATTTTTCGGGGGAGGCCTAGCATTCTTCGCTATATCACTGTTAGAATATTAAACTAAATTTCAGCCTTTCAGTATGCAGAGCATTTATTCATTACAATTTCTTTTCACGGTTTCTGTTAAAGATTTTTTTCGGTACGTATAGGTTAAATATTTTTATCAAACATCGTCTATGGCTCATCTCCACATCTGAAAATGTATATCTATTTCGATTCATTTATTCTGCATGCCCATGTTTTATTGCATTTTCCACGTATAAGTGTTTATTATTATTACTTTTATCACTCCATTATTATTACTATTATTTTTGTGACAGTTTTTCATTTTTGTTGCGTTTACCCTTCTGTTAAATATCAAGATATACGGGAACATTAAGTTTTTCGAAGAACTGTTGAAAGTATTTTGTGGCAATATTTTAATTCTCATTTATTTCAAAAAACTTTTTACCACGAGAAAGTAATAAAAAAATTTTTTTAATAGAATAAAAATATATATAAATCCATAACAAAAATATTCTCGAAAGGAACTTCAAATTTATCAGATTCAAGTTTAAAATAAATTTTATTATATTACAAAAATTAAATTTTGAGTTGTAATATTTAGTCAGACAAGCTTTAATGTAATGGGCTAAATTCATGTGACGCCATAGTCACATGATAACTGCAATCACGTGTTTCCAACCAATCAGGTCATGCGTTTTGCTGCTGCCAAGTTTTGGCCGCGGTAGCCAAGTGGTCAAGGTATCGGATCATGGCTGGTGTGTCATGAGTTCGAGCCCATTACCACTGAAGACCCGCTGTGTAGGGAAGAGATGTACGTTAAATCTGTCGAGAGCTCAAACGTCCTCCCTTTGGTGTGGTGTAGTAGTTAGGAGAGGGGGTGCCAGCTCAGGTGTCGTCCTCGTCACTTGACCATGGCTCAAAATTACGAGGTCCGTCGACAAAAGCCCTCGTGTAGTTGAACAGTGCGACGTTAATCTTCACTCACACTGCTGCCAAGTTTTGCTTTTTGAAGAAACTTTCTTTTAATATGTACATATTTGTCCACAATAATAACTTAAATAGGTAAACAAAATGCACAGGATTTAAAAAATCATGCATAATATAAGATTTTTTTTTTAAATTTTGAAAAACCTTTTTAAGAATCTTGTTTGGGTGGAATTGTATATTTATTATTATTCTATATTTTAATTATTAATGTGATATATATGTTCATTTATATACTATACTTAATTTCTATTCAATTATTATTATTATTGACAATTTCTATTTTATATGTATTTTCTGTAAAATAAATAGTTTTATTTTCGTGCTTTTTACCAACGCCATCGAATGTATTTAGCCTTTTCGCGATGGCAACGTTTTGTTTTCGAGTTTCGTGTAATATGCGAGTGGAATATTCAGTTGCTGTTCTGTCTTTCGCTAGAAGTGGTTCTTACCTCACGAATCTGCTGGCATTTGTTCTAAATCTTTTTACGCTAAATTAAGGTTGTTGCTAACAAGCAAGAGTTTTTATTTAGTCTCGTGTGGTGGACAAATCTTATTAATTGAACATCTAAAATTTGAAATTTAATCTAAATTTTAAAACCAAATCAAGAAGTACATGGCTAATGTTTAAAAAATTGAATTTAATGAAGAACACATGATTGCATTTATGTGACCATCATGAATTTAGTCCATAGTATTCAATCGTAATCTATCCATTTCTAATCAGTTATAGAATTTCTTTCATGAAACAGATTTAAAAGTTAATTTATTTATATTTATTTTATATTTCGTAACTTTTGCTCTGATAAAAAAAAATATTTTTGAAAAGAAAATTTAGTGGAATTTTAAAATTTCCCCCTTTTTTGTTGCACATGTTTATACATACATCTTACATTTAAAACACACCTTAAACACAATACGCATCATTTGAAAATTTTAAAAAGCCAGTTTCGTAACTGGCAGTAACCTTTAGTTGCTTGTTGTATGGAAACTTTTCAGAACAAGCCACACACAACAAAAAGGAAAGCAACCAGCAAAAGAGCAAAGGACAAACTCCCCTATCGAGTATTATTCACCCTTCTTAGGGAAAAAAGAGCAAGAAATTCTAATTTGTTGTAAATAGAAACTCTGTCACGATTTGACCCCTTTTTCTGCAATCACTAAAGGGTTTTCACAACCCTCTCTCTTGGAAGAACCGTTTGATAAGCATAATTATTGGTTTGTGGCAAATCACAAAAAGAATAAACTCTTAGAGAGAGAGAGAGAAAAAAAGTAAAGAACAACCTCGCGTCAACTGAAAAAAGGGCCATGTCAGTAAACTAGCAAATAACGATACAATAGTATACGAATAATTACTGTGCTGCAAGATCGCAATTGATATTTTCCTTAGTTCTTTTGCATCGTTTTCATTATCCTGTTTTCCAAGCGGCTGTGACAACGGAATACTAAGGTTTATCACTTTTTAATGGATCTCTGACATAAAAAAAAAGTAATGCTATCGTATACCTATTTCTTTTTTTCCTGTCAGATTCCAAATACTAATTAAATTCCAAGAAAAAAGAAATCTAGAGCATAGGAATGATGTCAGCTATAGAGTTCAAGTTCATTTGCTTTGTTGTATCGGGAAGAGAAATTATCGCTGGATTTGGTGTTACTCATGGCTAGGTTAGTGGTTTCACTAGATTTGATATGTCTTCAGGTATCCGATTACTTGCGACGACTTTTTTAAAAAAATGGATATATGGGGATTTTTTTCGTGGTTTTTAGATTTATATCGTACATTTTAAGCAAAATATGCCAAAATTCATAAGAGAAAAAGAAATTATTATTATTAAAATGGGGGGAAAAGGGATAAAAATTGACAAAATATTACATAGACGGGACCCATTCTGTACAAAAAGTTTATGAATAAACTTTCGATTTTGATGTGTTGTTTTGCTATTAATTTTTGAAACGGCCTTCAGGACAAGAGCTATTTTAATTTTTGCAAAAACTAGAGCACTTTATCTTGGTTATTATGAGAAATTGCTTAAAAAAGACGGTGATTATATTCACATAAGGGAATATAACTTTTGATAAATCTGAAGGTTAAAACACTTCTACTATTATACAGAACATACACAAAAAATTTCATTTAATTATTTTCAAAACTTTTTGAGCAATCGCTGTCCCCGTTTGACACACACACACACAAACACATTTCGAGTAAAAAGCATTTTAAAGTATGACATCTTGCTTAAAGTAGTGGCATCTGTGTGTGTGTGTGTGCTTTTACTGAAACACTTGTAGTTTTTGCTCCAGTGAATGAAAAATAATAAACTTGGTATTTTTATAAAGCTAATAAGATGGCCTATAAAATAAAATCATTAAAAATTTGTCAATTTTAGGCAGTGGCGTAACGTACACTCCCGCAATCCCCGCATTGCGGAGGACCCAGGTGTTCTAGGGCAGTTAGTTCTCCGCAACATTTTTATCGCTGCGGACCGGTCAACGTTTGATAATTTTACCGAGGCCCGCTGAGGGTGGGACACGTTGATTGTTTATATTTTAGATTGTTTTGATTTAACAATTTTAATTTATTCACATTTAAATATGCCTTCAGAATAAAATATAGTTACACCTAAAATGAATAAAAGTGATTTAACGTGGAATATAAAGTGATTTCCGAAGAAAGTTTAGCAAATCCGAGAGAAATGCACCACTTTAAATAAAATGGCAACAGTTTAATGTTCTTTAGGCGGACCGGGGGTTGCGGATCACTGTTCTAGGGGACCCAATATTTGACTGATATGTACGCATTTGGGGTTGGGGTTCAAAACCTGATTTTGCTGGGGGGTGTCTAGTATTCTTCGTTACGCAACTTATTTTAGGGTAGTCGGATACCATAAGCGCGCCCGCTGTGTTTTCAGCTCAAATTGTAATTACTTTCTGAAATTTGACGAAAAGGAAAAATGAGAAGAGAAAATATCTGTATAATAGTGAGGTAGAGGGCCAAGCAAAATTTCTGTATTTATTATTAACATTCGTTTTCCTTGTTTTTAAATCCCATGAAATTATTTTTCGAATCAATAATTTAACAAAGTTCTTTTATCAAGGAAAACACCAGGCATCCTGCTTTCTTGACATTTATCATAACATTTTGCTTTAAGGTGACTGACTGTGGTGGTATGATATCAATATAAACCAGTAATAGCCACCACGTGAAGACGGTTGTTTTGGCGTGATGGCTAAGATACTCGTACCGGATTCATTTCGGAATGGAAGGTACCCACAGATCGAATCGTCCTTCATTGGGACCCAGACGTGTAAAGAACCGCACGCTTCGTCTGCAGCAGTCTTGGCGCCATCTATCCACCTCAAGCAGCCAAGCCGTCAGACACATGACGTAATCAAGCCGTCACACAAATGACGCAACCCACAAAGTCGTCTCACACATGAATGACGCAACTGTTCACATGCTCGCCACGAATATGGTACCGTTCGTTCGCCTATTCATCTAATCAATGGCATGGGATAGTGTGGCTGTGTGATATGAATATAAACCAGTAATAGCCACTACGTGAAGACGATCATTTTGGCGTGATAGCTAAGATATACTGGTTTTCGGAACGGAAGGTAAACAGATCGAATCTTCCTTCATGACTTTGTTCGGAACCGTGTTTTTGAAAAAGTGTATAAATGAAGGATTTTTTTTATATTTAGAGTGAATTGAATTAGAATATTCATATAAAATTGTCTTAAGACTATTATTACAAGAAAAAAACTATTTAAATGCTATTTTTGGCAAAAAATGTAGAAAGAATTATGTTTTCGAAATATTCTCCTTTTATAAAAAATGCTTCTATAATAATAATATTTTGCATATATCTAGCTAGGGGTTCTTACAGAGCTTGAAGTAGGACTTTTGAAATATGTAATTTGGAAGTAGATTTATTCATATTTTACAATTTCAGAGAAGAGAAATTTTTTTTAAAAAATACCGATAATTATTTCAATTGATCGAAACACTCAAAGTAATATGAATTTTTCAAAATTCGTAGTTCAGGCTCTGTAGAGAAATCCTAGCTACATATGGGCAACATTGGCGCACACAAGAGTCGTCCCCCCCCAAAGGCCTTGATTTTTTTTATTGATTTTAATCTTAGGTATATAGTACGTAAAATTTAGTTAAGTATTTGTTATTAATAATTATTTTTATTAATTAATGCTAATTATTTATTCAATAATTAATTTTTTACTATTTTTTGTTCCCGAAAATCGACAAAATCAAAAGTATGTGTTGGGCAGCATACTGGAGCACGATACCCTGCCCCCTCCCCCAGTGGCTTAACGTGCACCCTCGCAACCCCCACATCGCGGAGGGCCCAGGGTTCCAAAGGGGCCCAAAGCCTGACTGACGCAAGTGCCTACCCTTTGTAAAATTCAACTTGGGGCCCAAAACCTGACTTTGCAGGGGGGCCCAAATGTTCTCCGTTACGCCACTGCCCTCCCCCTTGAAAAATTTCTGTGTGCACCACTGAAGCATCTTTCATAAAAGAAGAATGTTTTAAAAATATATCATTCTTCCTTCATTTTTTGCCAAAAAAAATTTGGTGATTCTTACAATTTTATAGGTATATTCTAATTCACAACTGACACTAATATATGAAAAAACCATTCATTTACAAGCTTTTTCAAAATCACGTTTCCGAAAGTAGTGCTTCATGTCAGTATTCCTGTGAAGAAAAATTTTGATTTTCTGATGTAATCCCGAAGAAATCACAACTTTACTCTGTAAATGTGTTGTTGCCAGTTTCAAACACAAGAAAAAAAATAAAATTCCATTTAACAATTCGACCACTAATTCGATTGTTTGTAACACGGAAAATCAAGGAAACATATGTTAACACAGCTGTTTCCAGTTTCTCCAACACCTGTGTTAGTTTATCGTTATAGATTTGAACTTTGCAAATAAAAGAGCCAAGATATTGGTCAAAACATGCATTTGCCGACATTGTAAGTACGACGTCGCCAAGTAATGCTAATAAACAAACAATCAACTAATCTCGAATTCTTACCCATAGAACTTCGTATTTTAAGTAACAGGAAGTTGACTGAGAGATTTCATTAATTTAAACTTTTAAAACGAGTAGTCAGTTGAAAAATATTCTTTCAAAAAATGAAAATGTTGTTGGATAAATTGTCTGAAATTTATTATTGAATTAAAAATTTTATATTGAATTAAAAAAAAGTCTCGAATTTCTCACTGAACAAAAAAAAAAAAAAAAAAAAAAAACCCATGAAAATTCACAAAAACATTAACGAAAAAAAAAGTAAAAAGATTGAATAGTGTATTCTTTTATAAATGTGCAAATGAAATGGGAACATCATTTACCCGCATTAAATACAGATAAAACCTGATGAAAAAGCACCAACAGTTTGCAAAGTAAAGAAAACAGATTGCAAATAGAAGTTTATTTTTGTTTTTTTAACCTTTTTTTGATAAGTATTTTATAGAAAACATGAAAAGACGGTAGGATGTGAATTACCAAATACGCGTTTCGTTTGCGTAATTAATCAGACAATAGCTCTTTTCCTGTTTTTTCAATCACTGCACATCCGATTGCGAACGCACAAACCCTTTTACGAAAACGGCCTTTTTATTCAAGAAATAAAGAAAAGAAATTAATTTCCTTGTTTTTCCCGTTCATACTGCTGCCAAATTTCTGAGAAAATTCTCAATAAAAAAACCTGTTCGAGCTCCAGCTCCAGGAAGTAACACTTAATCATCCTTTATCCAAATCATTCAGATTTTCTAAACGTTTGTCATTTATTGTGAACGAATAAACAACACATTGATCGGGTTATGTGGGATATGGAACAAACACACAACCGAGCTGTTATCCCATATTTCTACCACTGTTTGTTTATTTTTTGAATGTTTTTTCGGCTTCTTATTCGACGTGCCATCGTCAAAGACAGCCAATACTCCTTATAAAATTGAACAATGTAAGTCGCCGAGATGTGCGAATGTACGATAGGTTGAATTCAGTTTCTAACACAAGGGTTTCTCGGGTTCATTGACTGATTACCGTCGTATTCAGAAACAACCCGAAGGCTATTGGTGGCGAGCCTAGTAATATTGAACCAGGGTGAAGTGATGGCTCCTGAGATGGTACCCTACTCTTTAAATTTCCACACCAGAACTCAGTGGTGTCAGGGACGTCTTAAGATGAGGTCCTGGGCCCCTATGGGAAACTAGGCCCAACCTGAGATCTTTAAAAGTAGACAGCAGCCTGCATTGTCAAATTCTCGTTCAAACGGTAATTTGAAACTACTAAATGTGCAACTCTAACAATTTAAAAAAAACCTAAGCACAAACCGGCTCGACCGTCGGCCGCATTTCGACTCAATGAGTTGAATGATTGTTTATGGTATTAGGCCTAGACATGGACAACGGACATCACATAATAATACAGTTTTACTACTTTCGCCAATTGACATATAGTTTGAAATTCCCTGTCTCGCAGAGAATATGTACGGGAATAATATTTGACCATTAAAATTATCTAGTAAGACAGGGTCAAGAACGAAACGATGCCCCCGCCGAAAGTAAGGCCCGGGCTCAGGTGGCTCATGCCTTAAGTCATCCTTAAGTGGTGTAACGGAAAATATTAGGGCCCCTCTGCAAAGTCAGATTTTGGGCTCTAAAGCCCAAATACGTACTTTGCGTTAGTCAAGATTTGGCCCCACCCGCAATGCGGGGGTGTAGGTTACGCCACTTCCAGGACTCCTGTACTATATGAAAAGGGGGAAAGAGACTCACTCACATATCACGAGAGATCTCCGGAACTATTAGAGTGGCCGCGGTAGCCTAGTGGTCTAGGTATCGGATCGTAGCTGGCATGTCACGAGTTCGATCCCAGTACCACAAAACACCCGCAGTGTACGGAAGAGATGCACGTTAAATCTGTCGAGAGCTCAAACGTCCTCCCTTTGGTGTGGTGTAGTAGTTTGGAGAGGGATTGCCAGCTCAGGTGTCGTTCTCGTCACTTGACCATGGTTCAAAATTACGAGGTCCGTCGCCAAAAGCCCTCGTGTGACTCACCCGTAACTATTAGATCTATAGTCTGGACTTTCTAAGGGGATTGCGGTGGCGTTCTAGAGAAAAATATGGCCGCGGTATCCTAGAGGTCAAGATATCGGATCATGGCAGGCATGTCATGATTTCGAGCCCAGTACCACTAAAGACTCGCCGTGAAGGGGCGCGATGCACGTTAAATCTATCGAGAGCTCAAACGTCCTCTCGTTGGGTTGGTGTGGGAGTTAGGAGAGGGGGGGGTACCAGTTCAGGTGTCGCCCTCGTCACTTAACCGTACGTCAAAATTACAAGATCCGTCGCCAAAAGCCTTCATGTAGCTGAATAGGTCAACGTTAATATTCACTCACTCACTCTAAAGAAAAATTCCTGTTTTTTTTTTAACTATTACTCCCAGACTTTAAACGTGATAAACATATTTCTTCTATTGGAAATTTCTATTGTCTTATGGAAATCAATTCCCAAAAGAAAGTTGCAGGGGTGCTACAGACAAAAACTTTCGTTTTTGAACAATTAGACCTCAAGCCTTGAAATTTGGCAAGCTTTTTTTTTTGTTGTTGAGTAGATATCCACTTTCAATGGTGTTTGAGGAAACCGATTATGAAGGAGGCTGCAGGAGCGTAAATGATAAATATATTTCTGTTTCTGAAATTCAAGTCCTACCTTTTCTTTAATCAAGAGGCGAGGACTATCAGAATATTTTTCATTACAATCAAAGGCTTAATGCTCGACTTTGATAACAATAACCTGAAAAAAAAAGAATGTATAGTCTTCGAACAGTAGCGCACACAAGAATTTTTCAAGGGGGTGGGTCCAGGGTCGAAAGTCCGCAATTCTTGTGTCATGCTCCCTTTGATTTTGTCGCTTTTCGGGGACAAAAAAAGTAAAAAACTAATTATTGAATAAATAATTAGCATTAATCAATAGAATTAATCACTAATAACAAATACTTAATTAAATTTTACGCACTATATAAAGAGTGTTTTTTTTCCAGGTATAGAAGTTGGCATTACTTTCCAAGATGGCGACCGATTTTACAGCTGTCAAGTGATTTATTCTCAGTTTGGTTTGGCAATTCATCAAAACGATCATCAAGCAAGGCGTAGATTCGTCGAATGGGCCCAAAACGAGATTGCCGTTGTTCCCGATTTTCATAAGCGAATTTTGTTTAGCGATGAAGCGTACTTCTCGTTTAATGGCTACGTCAACAAACAAAACTGCCGCATTTGGAGTGAAGCTAATCCCCAAGTGTATGTCGAAACACCGTTACATCCAGAAAAACTGACTGTTTGGTGCGCTTTATGGGCTGGTGGAATCCTTCTTCAAAAACGATGAAGGCCACAACGTTACAGTCAATGATGATCGGTATAGAGCCATGATTACTAACATTTTCATTCCTGAATTGAACAATCATGATGTCCAGGAGCTGTAGTTCTAACAAGACGGCGCAACATGTCACACAGCTCGTGCCACAATCGTTTGAAAGACACATTTGGTGACCACCTAATTTCACGTTTTGGACCTGTGAATTGGCCTCCAAGATCTTGTGATTTAACACCGCTAGACTATTTTCTGTGGGGCTATGTAAAGTCATTGGTCTATGCGGATAAGCCACAAACGCTTGACCATTTGGAAGACAACGTTCGCCGTGTTATTGCCGATATACGGCCACAAATGTTGGAAAAAGTCATCGAAAATTAGACGTTTAGATTGGACTACATCCGAGCCAGCCGTGGCAGTCCTATGCCAGAAATCATATTTAAAATGTAATGCCACAAGATTATCTTTCGAATAAAAAAAATTCATGTCAATCGAATAATACATCGTTGTTTTATTGCAATTTAAAGTTCTATACCTCTAAAAAAACACCCTTTACTTAGAATTATAATAAATCGGGAAAAAATCAAGGACTGGGGGGGGGATCCGGACCCCTAGGACACCCTCCTTGTGTGCGCCACTGTCTTCGAACGTCATGAAACACCCGCATATACAACTATACATCCGAAATGTCATTAGAATCCATGCCCTTGTAAAAATAATCGACTGACTCCGTCATTATAAACGAAATCAAACTTAAATTTTCCACAATGGATCCCAATGACTCAAACACAATACCCGTGATCCCGACTAACTATGCGCACAACGGACGCGCATCTGGAGAGTGTGCTGAAAGGGAGTGCCATGTGCTCGGCAATCAGCCGATAACGGACAAAAGGGCCTCGGGGCCTAAATAACAGCGGGCCACGTGCGAGCATGTGTCGACGCGAGCCCGTTCCCACGGGACACCTACAGCAGCTGGGGCCGTATTGCAGCATCTTCCGGGAGGGGGGTTGGCCACCCCTTCGGGTATTATACACACACTCCCTTTTTTTCATCCTCCACCCTCCAATTTCATCTTGAGAGAACGAGGCGCGGGGGTGGTGAAGAAAAACGTGAGATCATTTGGTGTTTCGGTTATTTTATCATTTGCTTTTTTTGCATTCGTGGACTGAAGTTATCAGGGGTCGTCACGGTGGTTTCTGAGAAGAAGGAGGTCGATAAGGGGTTGACAGGGCGCTGGGTGGGACACAAACCAGATGTACCAAGAGGATAAATCTGTTAGCGCAGGACTTCTTGGAAACGGTTGGGGGTGCGGCTGTCTCTGAAAGGCTTCGGAGATGAGGGATTCATTTGGAGTTTCCTCAATTAAGAACTCGTGAACACGAAGAGCGATTTATGGAAGTTGCAGATGTGAAAAAAGCCGCCAAATTCCGCTTGAAAAAGGAAACAATGGATTTTTTTAGTGTTTTTCCCCCTCGAATGCTGAGAAACAAACACAGAAGGCGGTGTGCTCATTTCGGGATTATGCGTTAGTGAAAGAATACTTTTTAATATTTCTATGAAATTACCTTTCCCAAATTATGAAAAAAAGATATTAAAATTTTGAGAGTTAGTTTTCTTATACACATGAAATTTTGAAAACAAAGAGAAAAAAGCAAGAGAAGTAATTCACTCATGTTTGATTCACGATATCGTTTCTGTGATAAATCCTATTTCATACTAAAAACTGTTGAGGAGGGATGCATTCATTCTAAAATTTGCAAAGCATGCTTTACGTAGATATTTATCTGTCAATTCGCAAAGCAGGATTTGTGACGAATCTGTACGGAACCTTTCCACTAATATTCTTAGGCGTCTTTTTGGTGATTATAAATTCGCGTATATTTCCAATCAACTCTGAGAAGCGAACGGGATATGCAAAGTAGATAGGGTATTTAAGTAGAGCGTTGTAAGCTAGCAAAGATGAAGGCTATTGCAGCAGAGACAACCTTTAGAGGATTCAATTGGATTACGATAGTGAAGGGTTACTGCTAGTATTCTACGAAGGAAGTTTAAAAGTTAATATGCTTCTGAAGATATCAAAGTATTACCAGGTGATATACTATAGTTTATTATCGCTTAAAACAAGTGTTAGTCTAATAAATTTAATTTAAGTTAATGAAAGCTAATAATTCGAGTTACGTTTATTTCTCGGACCTCTTATTTCGGTAGACCTTATTAATCTTACGCGTAATTATTGATTTATTTCATATTTCGTAATTTAACTTAATATTAAAGGTAAAGCCCTTTTGTTTGACGTAACATAAAAATATTATGTTATTAGAGTTTCTCATATTTGAATCAAGTGAATAAATAAAAGTTATTATTATACAAATGGCTTTTGGTGATTCTTTGTCTCAAATTAATCTTGGTGTCCAGGGTGGAACCCAGGGGGTTCCCACAGATTTACCTCCTTTTTGGAGTTTGTACTTTTTAAGAATCGAGATTTTCATATAAAGCCCTCGGTATGAAATAACTATGAGGAGTGAAATTTGAAAAAAAGCATTAACAAAAATGCGTTTCTGCGCATGCGCTAAATTTCTGTTCGAATAAAGAAGGAAGAGTTTCTACTTTTTCTTCGTTTTTAAAATTGCTATCGTGCTTTTCTTACCAAAATCAGACAAAAAATAATTACAGAATCGGAAAGATCATTTGTATCGCCACGATACAGTATAATTTTTTGTTTACGCCACGATACAGTATAATCTTTTGTTTACAAAATAACGATGTTTTCCATTTTTTATGATTTTTTTTCTAAAATGTGTCAATATCGATGCGTTTTCCATTATGTACGGACTTTTTATCTTTCAGATGAATCGATATTCTATACTGAAAAAGTCCATACTTTGGTCTTTAAGAATCGGTGATTTAAAATATAAAAAGCTGAAAACATTTTTTTCCCACGATTTTTTGGAACGTTCAGTATCATTATACTCTGGGTCTGAACATACATTTGTACTTATTCTTACAAATAATTTTTTGAAAAAAATAATTTTATTGCGAAAGCGTGAAAATTATAATTACATCTTTTTATGTGCACAAAAACTCGAAGCCTGTAATATTTAATAGGATCATCAGTCAATGAACCGTATTTATAAACCCGAGGGAAATTGTTAAAATTCTTCTTTTCAGTTGAGTAAAATTTATTAAAATAGAATGAAGCAGGGATAAAAAATAAAAGTTTGTTCAACATACTTATATATAAATCAAAATAGATGGGACGAACTGAAGAGAATTCGCTAACATTAACTAGAGTTTAAAAATCCTTGGTGACGTCACGGTGAAATCCAGATTCATCTTGGGAAAAAATTTGACGAACAAAAAACTTGTTTCGTTGCGAGGAATCATTTTTCCGTTACATGATCAAAGAAATTAAAAAAAACATAAGTATCAATTTTTGTGATAAGTAGTTCGATTTATGCCACATATTTTATACATTAAAGCTATTTTGTATTTGATATGATCATAGTAAAATCCGTAATTGATAGATTAACGAACTTCTAGAGTGGCGGATTCGGACTTCATTTTGAAGCTAAAGCCGTTATGTAGCATGGTTTGATATTCGTTAAATATGTTGTGGATTAGTCTTCCTGCCAAGGGGTGGCCGCGGTTGTCTTGTGGTCATGGTAACGGAATTACGGCCGATGTGTCATGAGACATTCAAAACTCACCGTGTAGAGGCACTGATGTACATTAAATCTGTGAGTCGAGGAACAAAGTCTTCCCTTTAACGAGACGTGGAAGTTCAGAAAGAGGGTACCAACTCAAATGTTGTCTTCGCCGCTTGACTATGGTTCAAAATTACTAGGTCTGGTGGCAACAGCCCTCATGTTCAATAAAAGTTGGATGTCACTAAACACTCACTCATTAATGCTAATTGACTAAGATGAAAAATTAACTGGTATCGAGATAGTTTATATATTTGTGAGTAATTTAAATTTTAATTATAAATAATATTTTTTTGTGATAAAGGAACAAAGGAGTGCAATTATTTTGTCATTTTCTTATTATATTTTACATGATATTTTATGCATAAAATATTTCATTTTAATTTGTATTTATAATTGTAAAGCTAAATAAGAAAATAATGTGATTACTAGCATTCAGTAGCGCACACAGGAGTTTTCCAGAGGGGGTGGGGGTCCAGAGTCGAAAGTCCACCATTTTTGTATCATGCTCCGTTAGATTTTGTCAATTTTGGGGAGCAAAAAACACTAAAAAACTAATTATTGAATAAATAATTAGTTTTAATTAATAAATTAATCATTAATAACAAATATTTAATTAAATTTTACGTATTATATACTTAAAATTATAATCAATTGGGAAAAAAAATCAAGGGCTTTGGGGGGTCCGGACCCCTAGGAGAAACCCCTTGTGTGCGCCACTGCTGGCATTAAATTTCAGAAAGGAATGCCGCAATAGTTCGAATAAAGTATAATCGGACCTCTACATAACGAAGTCGCTAAATCCCGAAAAAGAGTTTGTTATATGGAAAATTCGTTGCATAGAGGTTCATCTTTCAATATACTTTATAAATCACATAAAACAAATTTTAAATTCATACACATTACATAATAATAAAAAAAGTAATTATTCACCTCTTTTTGTAAATTAATAACTATTTTATAAATCTTACTCATAAAAAAAAAAGCTACAAGGAAAACAAGAAAAGAAAAAAAAAATGTCGAGGAATACACTGTATTTTCCGCGTTAAGAAAATAATATTATATGAAAATTAATGAATTTTAATGACATTTCTATAATTTAAAGTATACAAGTAATTTTAAATACACATTATTTTATAACTAGAACTCTACTGAGGGTGAAAGAGGACACCGAAGAAGTTTCTAGTGAACTGTACAATGAGGGGGTTAAGGGTTGTACTTCTTGGATGAAACTCCCAGAATTCTATTGCTCTATGCAAGTTAGGCACCTAATAAAGCCAGTTCAAGATTTATGAGCACCTTAAAATGTGTTAATAGAGAATGACTTAAAATGTCGAGAAATATTTTAAAAATAGAGAGGGAATAAAAAGTGAGTTGCAAGAAAAAAAAAAGTTCGGAAAATAGAAAACGCACTTCGCTATAAGGAGGCTATTTTATGAAGAAAATCGTGAAATGTCCTTGGTTCCAGGTAAAAACTCACTATATAGAAAAAATTCGCAATATAGAGGTTCATTATATGGAGGTTCGACTGTATTTGCATTTTTGGGGATTGATTATTTGTATTCTATTGACGTCGCTGTTTATAGTAATATTTCGGGAACTATGGCCACGCGACTTTTAAATCTGAGCTGCAGCAAAGTAAGGACAACTTAACTTGCACGCAATTCTCCAAACTTCCGCACCTCGTCAACCGGTGGACATGGAACCACGAAGAATTCTTTATGTATGAACCAGTGACGTAACGCAGACTATTAGGCCCTACCCCTTGCAAAGTCCAGTTTTGTGCCCCAAGCCGGATCTTACGTACTTGGCATCAGTCAAGCTTTGTGCTCTCCGGCTATGTGGAGGTGTACGGTACGCCGCTGGCATGAGCCCCGAAACATAGCAGATCTTTGATGACATCGTGACTAGAGTCCTCGACTCAACTGCAACCAGGGGTGTACACCCAAAGAGAACGGGTTCACTCGCATTTAATAAACCAACAGATTTTTAATTTTCACCATGGAGATTAATTGCCCTTTGGCGCTTTCTGGTCTATGCGGGTTTTAGACTATAACCCCTCCCCCATAAGATAAGTCTACGCACGCCTCTGATTAAAATTGTACTGGGCTCGAACTCATGACCATGACAACTCGGCTACCACTGCCTTTTTAATGCTCTAAAACAGGGGTACTCAACCTTTTTTTCTGCTGGGCCGCATACATATATCAGCTAATTCACGCGGGCCGTAACAGGAGGATAAAGGGGGAAGGGGGGGGGGAGAAATGCTTTAAGACCAAGATAACATTGGAAATTTAAAATGTGGAAAATTGATCCAAATATTATGACTCCTGTTTGGCTTTTTTTAATTATTATTTTTTGTATTTTTTTATTTTGCCGCTAACACTAAGTTTATAAGAAACACTCCTTCACAATTTCTCCATCAGTAAACGGTTTCATATGATTACCAATAATATAACCAACTTCATAGAATGTCTTTTTTACCGATGTGATATTACTACAGGTAAAACACTTTGTTGCTGTTGCAAAGACTATTCAAGAAAGCCTATTTATCCCTTCTTGCAAGAGATCTTCGAAGAAAAGTGTCATTGAATGATTCCTGTTTATTGATATTTTTTAAATAAAGCACTTTCGTGACAAATCAAACAATTACTGATCCATGTTTGTTTTTCACTACAAAATAGTCAACCACTCAATCGTTTTGAAACAATACATTTTCTTCGAATATTTTTCACTTGCAAGATATGAAAAATTGTTAGTTAGATCCACATAAAATTGTTGCTACTTCACTGTTGTCTGTTATCACTAATCGTAACCGTTCCAAATAGAAAAAGAGTATCAATTCGACACACACACACAGCAAAAAGCAACATTGATATGTTTGATTTCTTGACAAAGAATTTCCCACCAAATTTTCATTCAATGTTCTTAAATAAATGAATTTCTCAGAAGAATGGGCCATGACCAGACCACTTAAAAAGGCCCGGTGGGCCGCAGGTTTAGTATCGCTGGTCTAAAAAATAATAAATGTATTCGAAAGACAAAGATAAAGAACATTCATAATACAAATTTGTATTTTTTCCTCTCATCAATATCCATTTTATTTAAGAAATATAACATTTTGGCAGAATTACATAACACTGATACGCCCAAGAAATAAATGTCCCAGATAGGCTCAATTAAAATATTTTAAGCACCTGTTTTCTCTGGCACAAGATGTCCTTGAAAATTCTCTTCAAATGCACAAGTGCAATCTCGGCACACATTCCAGGGGTTAAGCTGATAACAGTCTTCTTTGCAGAGATACGCTGATGAAATTTACTGTGACACAAATTACTTTAAAAAATATATGATAAAATTTATTGCTTTGCGCCTCTCTGAGACCTAAGCACCTGATATACCCTTTCTAAATATTACAGAAGCAAATACAAAGCTGTTTTTATTACAGTACTGTTGCAATAGATAAAAATATCGTTGCCAAGAAAGATGTCAGCTGTATTATTCGCATAAAAACGAAAATATTTTGAAAAATCTTTTAAGGTACACGTATTTATATCGTAAGATAGTATAATTTATGTATTAAATAAAGATGCATCTGTGAGTTTTTTTGTTTCTGGAAATGTTTGTTAATCACATTACGAAATATATTTTCCTGCTTCGTTTATATTGATAAAGGTAATATACGTTGCAATACGAGAACGTTAAGCAAAAAGATTTATCTCCTTTCTTTGTGATGCAATTTAGGATGAAAATGTTTAAAAGTGGTTACATATAGTGTTACGAATTTTGTGTAATTTGTATTTGGATGTGTGATGCCTTTATCTTACTCTTAGATTTAATTTACGTTAAAATTGTAATATTCACAATCAATGCCGTTCCTTACGTTAAAATGGTGATGAATAGGAACTTGGCGAAATCTTGGCGATAGAGCCAAGTTGGTGTCATTTTTGGCCACCAATTTGGTGAGTATTTTGGTGACTTGGCGATCATGTTGGTGACCATTTTGGGCGAGTTCGGGACCCTCTGGATTCTTCTAGAAATTAGTAGAGAAATCCACTAATGCGACGCTCATGTTGGTTCATTTAATTTCCCTGGCCTAAACCTAGATTCTTAATTTAACGTCGCATCATGACTTAAGTTAAAATTAATTCTAAATGATAAATTAAAGATACCAATTAATACTGATCGTATAGTTGTAAACAATTATATTTATTGATTAACATATTGGAAAACGTTAAAGTTTACAAGGGTGGCACTTATCTGAGAGGAGAGGACGGAGGGTGACCTCGGGCAGCGAGTTCGCTTCCCGACGGGAGGTTTTTTCTGGCAGACGTAAGAGGGAAAAAGCCCCGAGAATTGCCGTGTACGAGCTTTTAAAGTCGACCGCACCACTTGGAAAAGAATCCGCTACGGGTTCATTACTATCAAATCTACCACCCTGATTGGACTCAACGGTCCGCGCAAGAACACAACCTTGCCGGCCATCAGGTTCGTTGAATCTCGACGCACCCACATTCCTGTGTAATCCCTATTTCCTGTAAACAGGGCAAATGCAAAAATTAAAACTGTATCTCAGGGGGCCGGCAGCCTCCCATCACCACTAATTTCAAGATCTATGACGCAAGCGTGTCTTTCTCGAATTATCCGCGAGGAATATTGAGAGATCCTCGCCGAAAGTTAGTCAGTCTGGTTTTGACTGGTGATCAGTTAGTATTCCTCTGATTTTTGAAGCGAATAGTGATTACTTTGGCTGTTGAAAGAGCGATTGCTTATGAATAACCTTTTATATAGACACCGATAATTGTGTCTGAGTACTGTTGAAGGTGTAAAGACCTTCTGAGATTTATTCTGCAAATATTGCTGCTGAATCCTGTATTTCAAGGATTGGATTTTCGACAATAAATTCTCATCGCTCTTAAAGAACTGTCTTGTTCTTTGCGACAGATTTGCATAAAATCCTCGAACACCCGGATCTAAGTAACTATTTATTGTCTTCTGTTTTTATATAATCGCTCAATATCCAGCACGGAAATACCACGGGTTAGAGAGAGTATTCATTAACGTCACGCTATAAAGCAACACGGGGCTATTGGCGACGAAGCTCATAATTTTGAGCCATAGTCAAGTGACAAGGACCCCCTTTGTGAGCTGGCACCTCCCTCTGCGAACTTCCATGCCAACGATCGGACTTAAAGGCTCGACAGATTTAATGTCCATCAACACCTCTGTTGGTCTTCGGTGATGCTAAGCTCGAATTCATGACATACCGGCCATGAATCTCTGACTTTGACCGCTAGGCTACTGCGGCCACGAAATATCACGGGCACATGAAATCAAAGGCAAGACGCCCCCTGCATTTTAAAGGTGGCGTGGAAAAGGGGTTCAAGTATTTAAGACTTGATGTGAATCCCATGATACTATTTCATTCAGAACAGTTATTAGAAAACACATTTCGGGAGTTCGTTCACATTAATTAAACTAAACTCAGAGGCGCAACAGCACGTAGAGGGCCAAGGGTCGAAAGCCTTCCATTCTCGTATCATCCACCAATACGCCGCTAAACATATTCCCTTGCTTTTTGGTGACTTTCGGGAGCAAAAAACAATTAATTATTGAATAAATAATTAGCATTTATTAATACAATTAATTATTAATAGCAAATAATTAAATTTTACGTACTACATACATAGGATTATAATAAATGGAAAGAAATCAAGGACAATCTTCTCAGTTTTCATGACCTCGAAGACCCGCCATGTAGGAATGCGATACACGTTAAATCTGCCGAGAGCTCAAACGTCCTCCCGTTGATGTGGTAGTTAGGAGAGGGGGGTGCCAGCTCAGGTGTCATCATCGTCACTTGATCATGGTTCAAAATTACGGGTTCCGTTGCTAAAGGCCCCCGTGTAGCAGCTGAACAGCACGACGTTAATATTCAGAGAGTAATAAATAAATAAATAAATAAAAGAGAAAAGATTATAGCATGTTTCATTTTATACAAAAATAATTACATCTGGAAAATTATTGAAAAAAATAAAAAGTAGAATTAACGAGAGAGAATTTCAGGGTACGGTGGGAAAATACAGAATCGTTCGATGTCAAATCACGCGTGATTCCATTCATTGGGAGATCGAACATAAAATAATAAAGCAGGACTGACAACGGGGAACATATTGCGCCGCAAAAGAAGTGACATTTTGCTCTAATAAAAAGCTCCACTGGGGAAGGGGGGAGAAGGATGTTGCCATATGCAGCGCCTCCTCCCTCTTTGCGAAAGAATAGAACAACGGCACGCGACATTTTACCACGGGAATCGCATCCCCTTCCCTCTCGGCCCCTGGAAAATGTTTTTAATCAAATAATGACTGCGTTGCGCCACGTGGCGCAGGGAGCGTGCATTTTTCCGAAACAGTGCGTTTTTCCCAGAGAATGGAATGAACACGTGCGGGGAACCAACCCCTCCCCCCCAAGTGAAATGCAAACTCTGGGAACAGTATCGAATTCACATCCATCTCATTTAGAATTATTAACGATTAGATTGGCAGCTACAGTGAATATGGATGTTGTCTTTTGTTCGTTTTGGATCGGGTCACAGATTCTCTCGTGTCGAATTTTTACAAAGAATTTAATACGTTTCACTGAAATTATCCGTTTTTCTCTTAATGTTTTTGACTATTTATAGATTTCGGATTGTATAACAAAAGATATGCGTATTGGTTTTGGTTTTAGCGGTCCTTTTTCACGTGCAAACTTCTACATCATGCATGAACATCTTAAGACTTTTTGAGGCCCCGGGTCCCTACACAAAATTAGGCTCTGGAACCCCACACAAATATAGGCCCCGCATATGACCCTTAAAAGTAGATAGCACATAACATACGTTGTCAAATACTCGTTCAAACAATAACCCGAAACAAATGTTTATGGCTTATATCGCACAAACCGGCTCGACCGATTGCTACCTTTTGACTGAAGGAGTCATGACGGTGTATGGTGGTAGGTCTATACCAGGGGTGGGCACTTTTCCAGGGTAAGGGCTACTTCTAATTTTTTCAAAGTGTTGCGGTTCACTTAGTGTCAGTGGCGCACACAGGGAGGGTCCACGAGTCCGAACCCTCCCCATAGCTCTTGATTTTTTTCCGATTGATTATAATCCTATCTATTTAGTACGAAAACTTAATTATTTATTAATAATTTTTTATTGATTAATGCTGATTATTCATTTGGTACTTTATTTTTGACTGCTTTTTGCTCCCGACAATCTACAAAATCAAAAAAATATGTTTGGCTGCATATTGGGGTGCGATACGAGATTGGTAGACATTCGACCCTCGACCCCTGCTTGAAAAATTCTTTTGTGAGCGAAGGCCCAGTGGCGTAGGTGTGGTGAAATAGGTGTTAGTTCTATTAATGAACAGCGCCCTCTAGCGGCTTGTAAAGAAAAACGTCAGTGTAAGTGTAACACTCACTCCGAGAGGTTGTGTACGGAGTAGAGAGAAAGATTAAAAATATTACAGTCCACTGCGTGTGTTTACTGTGTGTGTGTGTTGAGTCAATTCAATAGGAAAAAGCTTACAATATTTATTATAGCTTAATATAATAAATACGCAATATGTACTTGCCTACGGAACTGAAATTTAAAAAATCCTAACACTTTTGAAACCATGTTTAAAGCAAAATGCAAGATACAAACATAATAACAATAGCCACAAATATAACAATATCAAATGATGCATTTATTATCAAACAGTTCAAAATACATAAAAAAAAACATTTTTATCTAAAGTTAGTTTTTGTTGTTATAGTCGTAGCAGACTTATATATAGTCCACATACTTCTGCTAATCTGGAATATCTCCCTATATAATTACTAATTGCTAAAATCTTCATGCGGTCGTCCGTAAATGTCTTGGCGGTCCACCAGTCGATCGCGATCGACGCAATGCCTAGACGACGGTCATCACATGAAGCCAGTTGACGTATTGTCCATAACTCCCTTTTTTTCGGAATATACAACCGGAAAAAACAATTGGCCTTTGAAATTATTCGAATCATGATCTTATCAAGGCTGAGTCGAGGCTCAAAACCCAGGCCCAGTTGGCCCCTCCCTTAAGAAGCTCCTGACACCATAGGTTCCCAAAATGGTTCCTATGGACCCTTGGAAGTCTTTGTGACTGCAGAAGGGATCCGTAGAAAACATTAGGGGATCAGCGGAAGGTTTAGTATAAAGTAAAATATTGTAACCCATTTCAATTATTATGAAAATTATCATAAATTAGTAATGATTTTATACGCCTTAAAAAATTTAGAATAAAAAATAAAAAATTTAGAATAATAATTTTAGATAGATTTATAAAGTACGAGTAATGTGACAAGCGTCATACATTGGAGTCAAGACGTTCGCGCGTGTGGTCGTCTATGTTTAACGCACCAGTGACCATTTAGGGCCCTGGGCGCAAAAGATCTGCGCGATCCTTTCACACTGACGGTTCAAAATTTATTACCAAAAAACCTAGTTAAGTCCAGCTCTTCCGGACCCCTGAGTGCCCGCCCCAAGCGCCCAATGGATAAACCATCACTGTAGCGCACCTATACTTTGAAACCGCAATTTTTAATTTTTAGGTGTATTCACCATACAACGCACGCATCCTTTTTTTTTATGAAGAAACCTAAAATGTTCATGTGCTCTTATCTTTTCACAAAAAACGGTTCGCATAGAAACAACAGGTCCCGAAATGTCTCATTTCACCGAAGTGCTCTTCTGCCCACGGATACTACAACATTCAAATTTTCAAAATTTCATTGTTATTTTTCAAAGAAAACTGATGCCGAAATTTAATTTTTCGAAAGGTGTTCTCACATTTATGTGTATGAGAAGAATGGAAGGTCGCAAATGCGTAAAATTGTGGATAAAAAATGTTTAGCGAAAACCTCCTGGTGTTTTAAAGAATCCAAAAAGTCTTTTGGTTTGTGACATGTTCAGATCACATCTAATGAATAATACGAAGAAATTACTGTCAGCAAGGCTGGCTCTAGCAGATTTGCCGCACCGGGCGAAAATGGAAAATGCCGCCTTTCTCTCTCTATATATATATGTAATACCTCTGGAGAGTGGTTGATTTAAACAATGGCGAACCAAAGGTAGGGTGTGGCCGGTGATGTGATTTTCTGTGTTACGTGGAGCGTGGTCAAGTACGGTATTATCGAAGAGGCACTCATGTAAATCGTTATTCCTTTTTATTCACATCCGGAAACACATAAAGATCTAGTAGGGACGGCATTACACATACAAGAAGCAAAAATCATAGCACAAACACAGACAAAGACAAACATAGAGCGCGTTGCAGCCGGCTGATTACATGATGAAGGCAGGTATACAAAAGAGAGCGATTACACAAGATTTTTGCTTTTATACCAGCAGTGCAAGCGCGTGATGATTACGTAATATCAATTCTGATTGGATAGAATGAGCGGGACAGGGATTTTGGACTAGCCGATTACGATTAAGATTACAATGTTAATTTTAAACCAAAGAGTTAATGTTATTTTAAATATTAGTACACAGAGTTAATAAAAAGGATACTAGAGGGAATTATTACAAATATATATGTATATATATACACTGGCCTCAAAAAGTTAAGGTACAACATGTTTTCGAAGCTCACCATAAAAAAAAAATGGCAGTAATAATAAAATGCATAGTTTACATGAATGATAATAACGAACTTTAAAAACATTAATGCAAAAACGATTGCTACAACTTTTATTTTATAGAAAAGAACGTATATTTATGAGTGAGAGAAAAATATGCAAATATCAAGCTTTCGTACTTTTTTGTGTAAGTTGTGTTTATTTTCAACAGTTGTTGTCAAGTGACAATAGTCAATAGAGTTTAGAAAATGTCTCAGAGACGTCGTTTGCCCCAATTCGTTAAGGTGACGGGCAGTTGGATGGATGGAAATGGGATTGTCTCAGGCTTATGCTGCTAGACGTCTCAATGTCTCGTAGTGTTGTTCAGCGACTTTGGGATCAATACAAACCGAAATTCTGTGTCCAGAAGACCTGTTCCAGGTCGACCACGAGCTACAACACCTGCAGAAGAAGCTCTTTCGGCACGAAGGAGAAGAACCACTACTGTGCCGCAGCTCGTTGCAGACCACTTTCAAGCATCAGGAAGAAGAATTTCCGCTACTACGGTGCGAAATCGTCTTCACAATGCAGGTCTGTATGCAAGAAAACCAGTTGTGTGCGTTCCCTCAACGGACGACAGCGAAGGAACCGCTTATGCTGGGCAAGAGAACATGTTTCTTGGACGCAGCAACAATGGACTTCTGTGCTGTTCACAGACGAGTCCAGATTTACAATGGAGAGTGATTCAGGGCGTCTACTGATCTGGAGGGAACAGCGCACTAGATACCATCAATCCAACACTGTTGAAAGACACAGTTATAGAGGTGGTGGAATCCCTGGTTTGGGCAGGGGATCTCTCGGTTGACCTGCATGTGTTCCATGGAGGAACCGTAACTGGTCTTAGATATCGGGATGAGATCCTTGATCCATATGTCCGCCCATATGCTGCTGCTATTGGTAACTACTTCATTCTGATGGATGATAATGCACGACCTCATCGAGCTCGGATTGTTGAGGAGTATCTGGAGGATCACGGTTTGGAACGAATGGAATGGCCAGCTCGATCTCCAGACCTGAATTTGATAGAACATTTTTGGGACTATCTTGGCAGAGAGGTTGCTGCATTAAATCCTCCTCCAAGGTCGTTACATGAGCTGAAACAAGGCTTACTCTGTGTCTGGTCTTCGCTTCCCTATTCCGGTGTCCGACAACTTAATAAACAGCATGGGAAATCGATGCCGCCAATGCATTCAAGTTAGGGGTGGACACATTCCTTATTAGAACCCATTTTTTTGTATTGTTTTTTGCCATTTTACCACATAACACTGTGATGTGCTGTTTTCCAAGAATGGACTTTTCGCAGAGATTGCTTTTTTGTTATAAATCGTTTTTGCAATACACTTATACAAATTTCTATGACGCATTCAATAAAAACTATTTAATGCACATATCCTCCAAATTTTTTGTTTCTACATTCATTCATTTATTTAGACACAAAACCCGGTTGTACCTTAACTTTTTGAGGCCAGTGTATATTGTAATACCCGTTCTTCGCACGGGTGAACTGAAAAAATTAAACAACACAGATTGAAGGAAAAAGAAGTTTTTAATGAATTAATTTCATGTGACAAATTAAACAAAAAAAAGCTTTTTGCATATCTCAGCTAAACAAAAAAAAGAAAGGAAAAAAAAGAACCACCTTTGTTAAATTTTAAGTATGTAGAACTAATAGCTCTGATAAAAAGGATTTTTTTTTTATTTATAATCGTAACACTCTTGAGGGTTGATTTTTCAAAATGCCTCCCTGCTGATCTCTGCTCAGCAAAAGTAACACATTGTTAAAAAGTTTTGCGTAATGAACGCTAAAGTAGTTTAAATAATTTATATCTGAAAGTGTAATACATTAATATTACTTTCTGTTGTATTTATTTTATTTTAAAATTGTAATATTCGCAAGCAACGCCGTTTCTTAAATTATGATGACGATTCAATGAAAAACACAGCGAAATGTTAACGATAGTCAAGTTGGCAAATGCCTAGCTGCTTTCGTAGCTCGAGCTTTATTAGAGCTTTGTAAGACCCGCCATTATGATTTACTGCAGTTTTTTTCATACAATATTTTTTTTGGATCACTACATTTACAAATTAAGGGATATACATAAACAAAATACTTCACTTTGGAAAATTTAATCCGTTAGAGCTAATAAATTAATTAAAGATATTCCACTGTCAAATTAAGTATATACACCGTTCACTTAAAATAAGTAGTCAAATCATTTTCCAAGGTCTTCACTAACGTACAAAAACATAAGACACTTAAATTTTGACATAAACTATTTTTTCGGGACAAAAATTATACTCTTTGCAATCCGCTGAAAACGCCGTCAGCTGAAAACGCAATATCTGCTACAAAACTATTCGGCTTCCCCGCTAAAATACTCATCATAGAACCCGTGCTGCCATATATCTTGGAAGAGTGGATTTCAAAGAATATTCCTGCTAAGTATTGGTAGAATATTCCTTCTAAGTTGGTGTGGTGTGGTAGTTAGGAGAAGGGGGTGCCAGCTCAGGTGTCATCCACGTCACTTGACCATGGTTCAAAATTACGTGATACGTTGCCAAAAGCCCTCGTGTAGCTGAACAGTGCGATGTTAATATTTACTCACTCACACACTCCAAAAAATACAGTACAGTAGTTATAATTATTTTTATACTTAAAAACGCAATATCTGCGTATTCAATTAAAATTATAGCATTATAATTAACTACTAACCACAAACAAATTTTGAAAATTTGTCCAAATGATGCAGTGTGAAAGAGAAAGTTTATTTACTTTAAGTACCAGAACTGATAAAAGCATTTATTTTGAAGAAAAGATCAATTTCTTACTACCAAATGTGCATAATAAAATCATTAAAAAAAGCAGTAAAATAAAGAGAGATTTATAACAACCTCTCCCTTCAAAACTTAGTTTTGAATTAATTAGAAGCGAGCCCCTTGCGTAACCAAAACAAAAAGAGTTTTTCACAAACAAAAGATAAATATATGCTGTGGTTGGCTTTTTTGCAGCGCAAGCCAGATTTGCTTGCAGATGCCAGAATTTTTTCCTACTTATTTGACAAATATCGTTATATTTTGGACACTTTTTACAAATTTTTATAAATTATAGCCTATGCTATAAATTATAGCCTATGTGTTATTCTGATGTATAAGCTATATTACTGTAAAGTTTCATTAAAATCCATTCAGTTGTTTTTGCGTGAAAGACCCACAAACATCCTCACATACTTTCACATTTATAATATATATTAGATATATATATGTGTGTGTGTGTTATTTTAAGTCTTATAAAAGATTCAAACAAATTCGAAATTAAGGACGTAATTACTTGTTGTTATTTAAAACGAGAGAGAGAGAGAGAGAATGAGATGAAAGAAGGAATCGTCTATTTAAGCAGTCCAATTTCTTCGAAGAATGGTCTACTAATGGTGGGAATCACAAGCGTTTGTATCAATTATACTAACGATACTCAAGACTAAAATAAAGCATCTCCTATGACTCTCTACCGACCCAAACCTCTTATTACCCTTGTCCCTTTTTGGATATTTGAAACCGGACAGCGTAAGGAGGAAAGGAATGCCAGTTGTAACCTCACTCCGGGATGGGGAGAAAGTTACTAGTGAAAGATGTGTAAACATATAAAATTGTATGCTTTAGCACAGAGGTTCCCAAACTTTTTTGCCTCATGCCCTTTTTTGCCCTTACCATGTTTTTCTGTTTTTGAGGTAGACCCCGCTTAATTAATATGGAATTTTTGCAAATTTATGAGCTTAAATGTCCTTTTGACGACTAATTAAATTTCTATCTGTAATAAAGTATAGTGTTTGAAATTTAAAAAGCAGATGTTAATTATTAATTAAATTAAAAGTTAATTATTACATTAAATAATTGTTAAATAAAATAACCAAGCAACAAACAAATTATTTTAATGTGAGGGAGGAATCTGGCACTGCAACAACAAATTTTCAACATTTGGTATCAATCTTGTCAGATTTAACCTTAAATCTCCTCTGTTACTAGTGTCCAGTTTTTTTTTTTTTTTTTCTTCTTTTTTCTTTGTTTTGGAGATTGGCAACCATGCTGAAACTCCTTCTCATAAGAAAAAGTAATTAAAAACCTTATCATGCTATTCCATAATTTGGGACAAAATTATAGGTTTGCCTTTTTAAAGCCAAAACTGCTGACATCCATTTCCAAACTTTAAGATATTCGTTAGTGCTTATTACAATCAGCACTTTCAGTAATGTCACATGTTTGCTTTCTAATGTGACCATATAAATTCACTGCCTACTGTAGTATTACCATAGTCACACAAAGCATTCTCAAAGCTGGTTTCTAAATCTGAATAAAAGGCATTTAAATATTGAACGTAGGTTAAAACATCCTGACAGCTTATTTGTGACAAATTGAAAAAATTTCGGACCTCCAGTATTATATTTCTTTAGCTTAACTATGGAAAGAAATGATGAAAGGATTCTTGTTTTAATAAAATTTATGCCTTTTTAAGTGCAAATTAACCTCATTAAATTTAGTAAATAAATCTGTTAAGTAGGTAAAATTTGGTTTCACTTGATTTAAATTTCTTTTAAAATTAAAGTCACGATCTAGTTTAATGAGAGCCACTATCATAGACCCCCACTTACCTCTCATGAACCCCCAAATAATTTTTTTGCTGATGAGGACCCCTTGCAGGTCGTCATAGACCCCTGGGAGTCTATACAGACCACTCTGTTAATCACTGCTTTAGCATATACTCCCGCCTCAAACCCTTCAAGTTTCAACATAAAAGAAAACTGTCAATAAATATACAGAGTACAAAATAAAAAAAATAACATGCGTTATAAATGAAATACCAAATTCATACCCAATAACATTTCAGAAAATATATCAAATTTTTTATAACAAAAAAAATCATATATTTTTTTTTAAATTTGATCCAAATGCTACCCTTAAAATTTGCCGGCCCTAGAGCCGCCCCTGCTGTCAGTGTTTGGCACAGACGTGGCAGTTATTCCCGGTTGCTGAACGTCATTAGTTCAGCCTTTAGCTGTGCTTGTTAATAAACCATTCAAAGCAAATTTGAAACGGCAGTGGAATACACTCAGAAACATTGAAAATAGCGACCCAAGAAGGAAGCCAAGTACAATCGCGAAACTTTGCAACTAAGTACAGCGTAATGGGATATGCAAATGATCCAAGTTTTGTGCCAATACGCATGCTCATACACGCCGAGGTGGCTCTACAATCAGGAAGAGGGTTGCTATATAAGCCAGCGCAAATTCGAAGATTCGTAAACGTGACGATTACCCGCCGATTGTAGGAAGACTTTGGTAAGCGAAACATGCCAGGTAAACATGCTAGAAGACATTTCTCACAGTTAAGCGAGTTTGAGAGAGGCCTGATCATCGGGATGAAAACTGCAGGCTGGTCGACGCGCCGTGTTGCTGGCCAGGTGGATCGTTCGGAGTGGGCCGTTAGAAATTGTTCGGAGCAGTGGACACGAGAAGGTACCCACGCGTGGAAAACCGGGTCTGGAGCGACCAGCAAGACCACGAGGAGAGAGGATCGAAGGATCGTGCGGCAAGCACTTGTGGATCCCACAGTGACTCGTTCAATGATACGACCAGACGTAGGCGTAGCAATTGTTCCACAAACAATTTCCAGACACCTTGCAGAAGCAAATCTTAAATCCAAGCGCCCTTTCCGTGCACTCCCTTTAACACCGGAACATCGGCAACTGCGTCTACAGTGGTGCCAAGCCAGATCAATGTGGAATGTCACAGATTGGCAAAAGGTTGTGTTTAGTGATGAATCCCGGTTTGTTTTGGGGACAGATAACCGTGTACGTGTGTGGAGGCGCCCTGGTGAGCGGTACAATTCCTCCCACACTGTTCTACGTCACACTGCCAGCACAGCTGGTGTAATGGTTTGGGGGTCCATAGCCTATGATAGCCAGTCCACTTTAATTGTGATGCGTGGAATCTTAACGGGCCAAAGGTACGTTGATAATATTCTTCGACCCCATGTAGGACCTTTCCTAAATGGTCTCCCAGGGGCAATTTTCCAGCAAGATAATGCTCGTCCGCATACAGCAAGAGTTGCTCAAGACTTCCTACGTCATTTTCAGACTCTTCCATGGCCGGCCTGCTTCCTCGATTTGTCCCCTGTAGAGCACGTGTGGGATCAGCTAAAACGGCAGATGCCATCGTGTCACTCTGTACATGATTTAGAGTTGGCTGTTCAAGATTTGTGGGCCCATCTGCCTCAGGTTAACATAAGGTGTCTAATCAACTCAATGCCGGATCGTGTGGCGGCAAGTATTGCAGCTGGAGGTGGTCCAACGCGCTATTGAAGTTGCCCAGTATTTGTGTTGTTGCACACCCTGTATTCGCTTAATTGTCTTGTTTTTGAGATCAAGTGAATCTCTCATCTGTGTCATTATGTGTATTAAATTTCATTTCAATCCGCTGCTTTCTTCTTGGGTCGCTATTTTCAATGTTTCTGAGTGTATGTTAAAAGGTGAAAAAACATTTACAAGTGAGTGAATGAAGGTGTGTTTATTAACACCGCGGTATAATGGAACATGAGAACTATTGGCAACGGGCCTCGTAATTTTTAACCATGGTCAAGTGGAGAAAAACAATTGCAAAAGGATGCCAAATGCATACGTAGCAATATATTATTTTTTTTCAAGCTCGTTATTTCCTCCAGCGCATATAATGCGTACCCATAAATTTCAATTTTGCGTGTATGTGTTTTTTGAAAGTGCGCGTTATACGCCAAAATCTATGGTATTTTTTTTAAGGTAACGCTTTAATTTGCTTTTGTACTTTTGTAAAGATATTACAACGCTCTAAAAATCTAATAGAAAATGTATCACAACTAATTGAAATCGTGCAACTTTGAAACAAACAAATAAAAAAAAGCACAATTTTCTTTAAAAAAGGAACGCGTACAAGTTATTCTAGGAAATCGTAAATTACGATTGAACTAAAATTCGTTAACCGTAGTCAAATTTCAAACGTGACATTTGCGGAAGTTCGAAAATTCCAATTAAGTTTTACTTTGTGTTCTCCCTTTTTCGCTCAAATTACCTCCAGGAGAGATTTAAAGGGGACTGTGTAAATTATTTCTTGGACATAAAGCAAAAGATGGGAGTGTCCAGTCGTAAAAACAAAATAACGAACAAAAATGATCAAACTTTTCCTGGAATGCTTTGTCTATCTTGTCATCTTAAAACCTTCTCTACTAACAAATAAGAATACAGTCCCCATGTCTCAGTAGTCAAAATGACATGAACCTTCAAGACTGATTGATATATTAGATCTGTGATGGTCAGCTGCTGTCTTGGGAAAATTGGAAGGAAGTCTACTTAAAAGATGTCACCACGATCCCAACCCCTACATTCAGAGTTTTAACTTAATTGGAACAGCTCTTTGTAGGCAATAAATAAAAGAAAGGAGACCGAAGTGTTTCAGTTAAAATTTAGAATGGTTTGTTGTTGTAAAGCTTTACCCCCTGTCCTGACTTTGGACACAATAATTTACTACATTCCTCCGAAAATCCACAGCTGTGTGTAACATATGGATACTGGTCAAATACTGTGCTGTTAAACCACCTGCTAAAAGTAAATATAAATAGATTGTGATCAGTATCGGAAGGAAGTGACCAAATTGAGTCATGCTACGCGTGGAAAAACGTTTCATGGATTAGTCACTTCAAAACTTAATCTCAAATATTAATTTTGAAATTGATAAGATTTAAATTTTTATAAATTTGTAATTTCTGTTTAATTCTTTTAATTTTAACTACGTAATTTTTAATTATGTAAAATGTAAATAAAAGGTTCCAAAATGTGTCTTTACACTTATAAAAATAATTTAAAAAAGTAAACACACAATGACATGCGCTTGCGGTTTTTTAAAATGCGTAAAAAAATAATAAAGGGTTTTTTTTGCAGTGTTTCATTGCACAATTTCAATGTACGTACAACACTGTCTATATCAATGTGGTCTTTAAACTAAGTTCCAAGAAAGCATGGGGTTCCACGAGTCACAATAAAAAGTAGAAAAGAGAATTATAAATGTGTATGTAAAATCGATTCATGTTATCTGCGAAATTTGTATAAACACAAGTATCTAAAGCCCATCTCAGTCATTAAAATTAAAAACTTCATTTACATATAATACAACTTTATTTTGTAATATTTTTTTAAAATTTTATTGTGACATAATAAAAGAATTATTTAATTTTATTTTTTCTTTATATGTACTACCTTATAGATAGCGGATATTCTATTGTTTGCTATCCCCGGTTACACGAAATAATTTTAAACTTATTAATACAATGTTTTGCACAACTAAAAAGTTTTTTAATGGAAAATGTACCTTTTTTTACATTTATGAAAGAAAAATAATAAATACCTTTAGTGAAGGAGTGGGAATACAATTTATCGACATATCAACAGATTCGACATTAAAATTTAAAGTTAAGCTAGAACTGATCGCTAATCTTAGGGATTGCAAATTCTCTTTCTCAAGCAAAATACACATAATTTCTCACAAAGCTATAAACATTTTAATGTCATTCAGAATGTTTTTAAATGAAAAATATTTTCCTCAACATGTGAGTGGCTACAAAAACAAAATATAAAACAAATTAAACACAGAATATGAAATGCGACTGCAAATTATTTCAATAGACCAAGACTTCGACAGTATGTGTAAAAAACTGTAAGTACATATCCCGGTCAGTAGCGCACACAAGGGGGTGTCCGGACCCCCCAAAGCCCTTGATTTTTTTCCCGATTGATTATAATCAAGTACATAGTACGTAAAATTTAACTAAGTATTTGTGTGTTATTAAGGATTAATTTGATTAATTAATGCTAATTATTTATTCAATAATTAGTTTTTTACTGTGTTTTGTTCCCGAAAATCGACAAAATCAAAAGGAGCATGATACGAGAATGGTGAACTTTCGACCCCGGACCCCCTGTGAAAAATTCCTGTGTGCGCCACTGATCCCGGTTAATAAATATAATGCATAGGAAGATGAGACACTTGGACCACAGATTAATATTATATATATAAGTAAATTATATATTAAATAATTTTAATAAGAATTATAATACTTTTGTGTGTGCTACTTTACATGAAGTACCTATAACATGTTGATATAGAGATAATAGCCTTTGTCGCTCCATATCTCACATAAAGATATTTACTTTAGCATGCTGATATACTTTAAATATTATTTTGAGATATATCCTTCTAAGGGTGCGTGTGGAATGGGGTTCCTCGAAAATACCCTTATAGTTTTATGGGTTCTATGAGTCGAAAAGATTAAAGGCCATTGGTCTATGTCAGGGGTGACGAACCTTTCTGGATCAACGTGCCATTTTTTCTAAAGAAGCGTTTAATGAGGTACAGAGACGTGCCGTCAAATAATTTTTACTTGTGATTAGTGGAAAAATAAAAAAAAAAACCACACACACAAATACTAACAACTCAAAACTCGTTATTTACTACGAAAAAATACCTTTTGCACTGTATAATTGTAAATGTTTTAGCTATACGTGTAATTCAAATTAAAATAACATTAGTGTGTGACTTCTGTTGTTGCGGTTTGGATGATAAATAACTTATATTAAGATTGTGTAAGATGTTGCTTTTATTATAATGCATGCTAAATTGGAGTTATCTGTGTGCCAAACGGTTTCTAAGCAATTAATCATTTTTGCTGGGGTTCACTTTTTTGACAAGTGGATTTGTGATTTGTAGGTATAGATTCGAACTGGGCACCTTCCATTCCGAACGCCAGTACTTTATCGATCACGCCAAAACGATCGTCTTCGCGTGATGTCTAAGTACTGGTTTACTTAGATACCGCTACACTACTCTCCCACCAGTGAGGTGGATAGGCGAACGATTTTCCCCCGTTTATTTGTTTTTGGAGAGAGAGCATGTTTTTTTTTATTTATTTTACTCTCTCTCTCTCATTCTTATTTATTTATATTCTTATTTATTTTTCTTGCTGAGATGAGAGAAAGATGATCTATCGTTTGTTTCGGAGAGAGTATGTGTTTTATTTATTTATTTTTTTCTTCTCTTATTTATTATTTTTTTTCACTCTCCCTTATTTTTATTTTTTTATTTACTTTTTCTTGCGGTAGATGGCGCCATTACAGTTCAGAAAGATGCGTTTTCTTGCTTCAGTCCAGGGTCACCAATGTAGGTATAGATTCGAACCGGGTACCATCCGATCCTCACACCAGTACTTTATCGATCGCGCCAAGACGATCGTCTTCGCGTGATGGTTTACTTAGATACCGCTACAGATTCGTTTAAAAAGGCCGTTTTACGGACGACATTCTGCATACCACTGTTCCAGAACATAAAACGCACACCGCCTCGCCTTTACTAATAGTGCCATTTATCTAGATTCACCAAGTTTGAAATTCTTTGTTACACTTACTATCTTGCACTTTTTGCGTGGCCGCGGTAGCCGAGTGGTATAGGTATCGGACCGTGGCTTGCTTTGTCACGGGTTCGAATCCTGTACCACTAAAGACCCGCCGTGTAGGGCAGCGATGCACGTTAAATCTGTCGAGAGCTGAAACGTCCTCCCGTTGGTGTTTTTGTGGTAGTTAGGAGAGGGGGTGCCAGCTCAGGTGTCGTCCACGTCACTTGACCATGGTTCAAAATTACGTGGTCCGTCGCCAAAAGCCCTCGTGTAGCTGAACAGTGCGACGTTAATATTCAATCAATCTTGCACTTTTTGCTCTTTTGCTGAACTAGCCATGTTAAACACAGTTAAAAATCGTAAATATATAACACAAATCAATTTTAAACTGCAGTAATTTCAGTGAAATTAACTATGCTATGCGTAGACAAATTTTACATCATAAGCAACTGTAGTCCACGACGTAACTAAGGCGACGAGCAATAACAAACGAGTGTGCTGCCAGCCATGTTTGTTTGTAATTCTTCGTAGTGAACCTTGTTATTTTGAAAAAAAAAAAAAAGGTAAACCATTTTAATTGCTGGCGTGCCCAAAATATTGTGTAGCGTGCCATTGATGGCACGCGTGTGCCACTGGTTCGCCATCCCTGGTCTATGCAATATTTCTAAACACGTATTCTGAAGTATTCGACCGTCTGGATGGTCATTATAATTCGATTGTATACGATCAGTGTTAAGAATTTTGAGATTGGTAAGCAATGGTTCAAATTCCTAGCTTTCACACCATGCCAATGTGAGGGCTCTGAACCTCGATATGTTTAAGTTGCGTCAGACTCTACACGGTGAGTCTTCGATGGGGCCAGAATGTGAGCCTTCGATTCGACAGAAGGAACACAGGCCACAAATTCGAGACTCTTGACCGCTCGGCTATCTATCTCGGCCACTGTAAATGCTCCATAGAGTTGTAAAAAAAAGGGCGTAGAAATCGTGTCACACACTGTATTTTACTATGAAAACCGAAAATATTTCATTTAATTAGAATCAGTGACGTACACAAAATTAGAATCAGTGCCGTACCCAAGGGGGCTCAAACCTTTACCATAGACTAATAAATTTTTACTTTTGCCTTAAAATAAAGTTTTAGAGCCGCTTTTGTCTGCATGTTTTTAAAATATATAACACTCCTCCACTAAAAGTCTGTATACGTCACTAGTTACGAAAGAAGTACGCATACGCTACTGATTATAAAAAGAAGTCTGTCTACGCGCCACTGGTTCCGAATTGATATTTTTCGATCCTCCGTGTGTCAGAATAAAATGCGGGAAAAGTTTGTTCTTTACTAGGGGTGTATGAATACAAACTACTTAAAAATATAAATTAGTGTGTAACTTTTTAAAAAAAATTATCTTATAAAAGTGTTCGCGTCGCATATTTCGCGCTTTTAACCTCCACTGCAGTTTTATTTTCAATTTTAAGGTATCCGACTACGTTCGAATCCGTGATTTTGCAAAAGCATATAAATGGATATTTACGATATTTAGTGTCACTTCGATTAAAAAGTGTATACATAAAATTGTTTTAAAAATATTAGTACAATAAAAAATTATTTAAGTACAATATTTTGACAAAAAATTAACATAGAAGGACCCATTTTTAAAATATTCTCTATTTGTGAAAAGTGCTTCTATTATAACAATATTTTGCCTGTATATAGCTCAGACCTCTGTACAGAGGCTCACTTAGAATTTTTGAAATGCATAGCTTAGAAGTGGGTTTATCCATGTTTTACGACAACAGAGGGGTGAAATTTTAAGAAAAAAACGCTGATAATTATTTCAATTGGTTGTAACTCGGAAAATAATATGAATTTTTCAAAAAAATAGTCCAGACTCTCTGGAGAAGTCCTTACTTTATATAAGCAAAATATTATTATTTTAGAAACATTTTATATAAAAGGAGAACATTTTGAAAAAAGGATATTCTAAGTTAATTTTTTGCAAAATATTGTATTTAAATAAATTTTTTTTGTCAAAATGTCCTTAAAACAATATTATGCATGTATTCTAATGTAAGTGACGCTAAATATCATGACAATTATCCATTTATGCGCTTTTTTTAAAATTACCCTATAAAGCTTTAGTTCAACATTTTATTTTACCACAGAGAGAATTCCTTCTCTTGACTTCTCAGTTTTAGTACATCACACTGGCAAGACAAAAGGGCAAACATGTATTTCTTAAAATCTTGGTCGTTGCCATACCAGAGAAACAGAGTCGCAGCTGTCAGTTGCGCGTCAAATAATAATTCACTTCCGGACGTTGGCAACAGCTGGGACGTCGTCTGATTAATTTATGACCTCGAAATTAAACTTCCACTTCAGCAGCTTTTAAAATACGAAGTGACGGGCAACACATTTGGTGCCCCATTCATTACACGGAACGTTTTTGTTGTCGAATGAACATCCTAATTTCAGGTGAGATGGGGACTACGCTTTGGTAACCTTTGGTGGTGATGATGATGGAAGAGCAGGGAAATTTGGCATTTTTAGCAGAATACTTATTTTAGAAGTGTATATCAAGCCGTCATCTGTTGTGCACAGCAGAGAGATTATCTATAATTCATAAGTTGAAAAAGCCGATTCTGCTGTAAAGGCGGTGCAGGCGGTGCAGGCGGTTGCAGGCGGTTGCAGGCGGTTGTAGGCGGTTGCAGGCGGTTGCAGGCGGTTGTAGGCGGTTGTAGGCGGTTGTAGGCGGTCGTAGGCGGTTGTAGGCGGTCGTAGGCGGTTGCAGGCGGTTGTAGGCGGTTGCAGGCGGTTGTAGGCGGTTGACGGCAGTGCAGAGTTGAGTTGTTTCGTTCCTACTGACGAGTTGAGTTGTTTCATTCCTACTGACGAGTTGAGTTGTTTCGTTCCTGCTGCCGAGTTGAGTTGTTCGTTCCTGCTGCTGAGTTGAGTTGTTTTCTCCTGTTGAGTTGTTTCGTTCATGTTACCGAGTTGAGTTGTTTTCTCCTGTTGAGTTGAGTTGTTTCGTTCCTACTGACGAGTTGAGTTGTTTTTCTCCTGCATTGGCTTTGGTTTTCGAGCTGAGGGGGCGAGTTGAATTGTTTTTTTCTACAGCTAAGTTGAGTTGTTTTTAAAAAATGTGCACAAAAAATGGAAGTATGGGAATGTTAAACGTGCTCATGGCGCCACCTATTGATTAAAATGTACACTAATTATAGATTTTAAAATGATGGAAGTAAATAACGCTCAAATTAAAAAAAAAAAAAAATCCAGATTCAAACTCACGGCCTCAGATCAAAATGTCTCCACAGGACAATAGTTTTCAGTTACGCTAACCATTATCCTATGAAGGCATACAGACCTGAAGAAAACTTATGTTTATAATCTCATGAATTTAATTTTGCAGGCGAAGCAGACGGCGACATGTTTTAAAATCATGTTCTTGATTAAAATGAAATAAAAAAAAAATATTTAATTTATTTTATTATTTTAATAATGTGTAAATTTTAATTCAGTATAATGATTACATACACACACAGTAAAGATACAAAGTAAATTGATTATTCAGAAAAATGTGCCGTAGTATACTCGTCATCAGCGTGAACCGGTTACGATTTAACTTGTTTTAGCTTGTCTGATCTTGATTCTACAAGACGGCGACTGAATTCTACGTCAGAAATTATCTCAATGCTTAGAGCGGATGAATACATTGCTTTCAACCACTCAGCGAACGCCGCTCAAGTGTAATTCGGTTGATATGCGTTAGACACTTATCACATTTTAGTTCACAATTCATTTCGTTTGTTAGTATTGCGGTGGGCTGTATTCAACAAGAAAAAAATATGGTGATGTCTGAAACACATAGTGAAAAACGAAAGTTTGGAAAAGCCGGGGAATCTTCTGTAAATAAGAAAGCCAGAAGAGAAGTTTCAAAAGTAAGTAACAACATTAAATAAATTTAATATGTAATTTTTATAATGTGTTTTACACATTTCTGATCTTTATTAATTTTGTTATATTATTTTCAGAAGTATGGAAAATTTACCGAGGATTGCATACCAGATGGAGTATTTCCAATTGGAGATGATGTTTTTGTCTTTGCAAGCACCTATTATGATTCCGCATCAGTACACATAAGACGTTTCAAGAAATATGGCAAAACATACTACCCAACTCCCGAGGGAATAACATTAGACCCACGGTGGATCGAATATATCATGCGTAAAAAGAAAGTGCCGGAATCACTGGAGGAATTACCAAGTGGACTTTTCCCTCCTGAACGACACATTCAAATAACTAGTGAGAACTTCATTGATTTTACTTTCAAGCGCATTAAATACAGTCCGGATAAAGAGCCCACTTTTAAAGAAATAACCATATCCCGAGAGCAGTGGGCTGAAATGATTAAAAAATATGGTGCTATTGAAAATGCTGCTATAGACAATATGTTTCAGTGTATGGACTTTTTAACTGCATATAAAACCTTCTGTGAAGGCCCCATAGAAAATACATTACCTTCTTCTTTGGATGTTAGTCTGGGTCAACAATACTTGACGCAAATTTTGAAAAAATCTATTTGTAGCCTCCTGAACGAAAAAGGATTGAAACAGCCTCAGACTTTCGCTGAGGAGTTATGGGGGAATCGCGAAGAAACATTTAATTCATATGTTTCATCACTTGAAGCTAATGAGATAGCTGATTGTTTTTATCATAATCTTTTTGAAAATGAACACTTTTTATTGTTAAAACCTGTACATTATGTAACTCAAGAATTTTTAAAAAATCTTCGCTTGGATATTATTTTAAGAGAAGTAAGAGACATGTTATGTCCACCTGATTGTTTTGAATACTATGAGGATTTTGTTTAAAGATTTTTATAAGATTCACACAATATTTTGTTTTTATAAATTTGAATAAAATTCTTTTTTTTTTTTTTTTTATATGCTGAATTTGAGTTATTATTTTTATTGTTTGTTAGTTTAATTTATGTTGAAATCGTTTCACATCTTAAAAATAAATAAGAGTATTTTTAAAAGAAATTATCAAAGTATGTACAAGTGATATTTTAAATGTATTTCATATGAAAGTGAGAAAATTTATGCTCATGTTTTTATACATAAACTTTTTGCCTTTCCCAAAAAGTATATAATAATATAACTATTCATTGTAATAGTCATTCAATCAAGTTCTTTTCATCGGTAACAATGCATCAAGATTTAGCAGCGTTTTACGAAAATCCTGAAGTTCCAAATAGCTTCGGGGGTGTGGAAGCATTACATCGCTCTGTAAAAGGGAAATATAGTAAAAAAGACGTGAAACATTGGTTATCGCAGAAAGATGCTTACACTCTTCATAAACCTGTTCGACATAAGTTTCAGCGGAATCGAGTGTTTGTAAGTGATATTGATCGTCAGTTTCAAGCGGATTTAGTCGATATGCAATCTTTAGCAGAATTTAATAAAGGGTATAAGTATTTGTTAACTTGCATTGATTTATTTTCAAAATTTGCTTGGGCAGTTCCTCTGAAAGATAAATTTGGAAAAAGTGTAAAGTCTGGGCTAGAAATTATTTTTAAAGAAAGGAAGCCTAAAGTGTTGCAAACAGATGCCGGTAAGGAGTTTTTAAATAAAATAGTTCAAAATTATTTAAAAAATCTGAATGTAAATTTTTTTTTTTACAAATAATGAAACAAAAGCTAGCATTGTTGAAAGGTTTAATCGGACATTAAAAACAAAAATGTGGAAATATTTCACTGAATTTAACACTAAAAATTACATCGACGTCATTGATAAATTAATACACAGTTATAATCACTCGTATCACCGTTCAATTAAAATGGAACCTGTTTCTGTAAGTAGACATAACCGAAAGCAGGTATTAAAAAATTTATACGGTGGTCTAAGAAATGAGAAACCTAAAGCCCCTAGATTTAAAATTGGTGATATTGTACGCATTAATAAACAAAAACTTCACTTTGAAAAAGGATACGAACAAAACTGGAGAAGAGAACTTTTCATAGTTTTTGAAATCGTGCAAAGAATTCCGATTGTTTATAGATTAAAAGATTTACAAGGTGAAGAGATTAAAGGTACTTATTACGAAGCAGAATTACAAAAAGTTGTCGACTCTGGTTTCTACCCTGTAGAGAATGTTATCAAACAAAGAAAAAGAGGAGGAATCACTGAATATTTTGTTAAATTTTTAGGCTATCCTGAAAAATTTAATGATTGGGTGACTGATATTCAAAAAGTATAAATAGTTAAACTTTTTTATTGCCAACTCATTTTCAAAATGTCTTTCTACGTAACATTACCTTCTGATAGTTCTATGCATTTCTTTCCAGAAAACAAAATATCTCATTTCAAAACTCAATTACCCTCTCCTGTTTGTTTAAAGGGTGAATGGGAAGTGGGATTGTCTGAAATAATCTACCCTCATTCTTGGCTTAACGTAAATGAAACTAACAATTATTTTCTATACAAAGCTGGTGACGGCAATATCTCTTCAACTGTTAAGCGAACAATTGATGTGGGTTGTTATGAAACAATGTTAGATATTATATCAGCCGTACAACTTGTTTTACCCAAAAATCCTAATCGGTTCACAATAATTTACAATAAAGCAACAAAACGGGTGAAAATTAATGCAGTTCAAGGTAGCAGCCTTCACTTAGAGAATTTAGGCGAATTGTTAGGATTCAAACGCAATGCAATTATAATAGGTAACATGAAAAGCGAATTCGTTGCTGATGCATGGTCTAATTTTTCAGTTTTTTACGTTTACTCCGATCTAATTTCACCCCAAATTGTGGGGGATACACAGGCTCCTTTATTGCGAATCGTTCGCACTAAAGGTAAAGACGGGGAAACGATTAGTCAATACTATGATAGACCTCAATACTTACCTTTGGTGAGACACTCGTTTCAAACTATTCAATCTGAACTGAGACTCAATTCTGGTGATTTTGTTCCCTTTGAAAGAGGTAAAGTGATCATAGTGCTTCATTTTCGAATGAGGCAAATACTATAAATAAAGCAATGCATTTCTCATACCCTCATTTGGAGATAAAAGACCAAGATGAGTGTACCATACGTTTGCTGTACTAAAAATTTGAAGACCATTATGCAGGTCAAATAGGTTCGGGTCTGACTCATTACAAGGGCATTAATTTTCAAAAGGGTTATGGAATCGGAGGAATATTTCGTCGATTGTTTAGAGCAGCTTTACCCTTTTTAGTAAAAGGAGGTAAAACTATTGGAAAAGAAGTATTAATGACAGGGAGTCGTGTTGCCTCTGATGTATTGTCAGGAGAAAATTTTAAAGAAGCTGTAAAAACAAGAAGCAAAGAAAGTGGAAAAAATTAGCTCAGAAAGCTATTGATAGAGTTCAGTCTATGGTAGGAAAAGGACAGTATAAAAGAAAGCGTAAGAAACAGAAAAAATTCATTTCATCCAAAGCACGTAAAGTGAGTGTACGTGACATTTTCGACTCGTAAAAATGGCATTTATTCTTAAAGATTCTCCTGAATGTGTTAAATCTGAATTGGAACTTTTCAACTTACCAGGAACTCAAACAGTTATTCAAGATGGGCAGTGGAAACAATTTCATCCTCTTTCTAACGTTTTCGATAATGCACCTGTAGAATTTCACATTTCCGGAAGTGCAGAAGATTACATAGATCTCAGTCAAACACAATTATACGTAAAAGCGAAAATAGTAAAAGTGGACAATACGCCTATTACTAAAGATGATACTATAGGACCTGTGAATTTATTTCTACATTCACTATTTTCTCAAGTAGATGTATCCTTAAATGATCGCGTGGTTTCCAATTCCAGTAATACATATCCCTATCGATCTTATATTGAAACTCTCTTAAACCATGGATATGACAGCAAAACTTCCCAGTTAACGGCTGAACTATTTTACAAGGATTCTGATGATGGTCTCAAGAAAAGAACCGAATTTTTTAAAGAAAGTGCCACTGTAGACATGATTGGTTGCATACATTCGGATTTATTTCATCAAGATCGTCTTTTACTCAATTTAGTGGATTTGAAAATAAAATTAATACGAAGCAAGCCCGAATTTTGTTTACAAGGATCTGAGGGATTTAAAGTTGTTTTGGATCATGTTTCTTTATTCATACGAAAAGTTCGTGTGAATCCTGGAGTTATTCTTGGTCATGCGAAAGCACTGGAAAAAACAAGCGCAAAATATCCCATTAACCGAGTTCTGTGCAAAGTGTATTCGATTCCTAAAGGAAGCATGTCTTTTATTCAAGATAATATATTTTCAGGCCAAATGCCAAAAAAACTTTTGTAGGATGTGTAGATAATGAAGCTTTTCACGGAGCATTTTCAAAATCTCCTTATGAGTTTAAACATTTTAATTTAAATTTTATTGGAGTGTATGTGGATGGACAACCAGTGCCTCACAATCCATTAGAACTCGATTTTTCTAAAGATCAATACATACGGGCCTATCAAACTCTATTTGTTGGGACAGATCGAATGGGTCAAGACAGAGGTATATTTATTTCTAGAAAAGAATATAAAGATTCAAATACATTGTTTGGATTTAACCTCTCACCGGATTTATGTTCTTCAGGAGAACATTTAAGTCTGATAAAACATAGCAATTTGCGATTAGAATTAAAATTCAGCAAATCTTTAGAACAAACCGTATGTGTTATCGTTTTTGCCGAGTTTGAAAATTTAATCGAAATAAACAAATCGAGAAATATCTTGTATGATTTCGGAAATTAAAGAATGGATGGAATGCAAATGTATACAGTTTTATCTCAAGAGAAGACAACGTCCCCCTATTTTCAAGGTGTTTATTCTAGAGATACGCTCCCTCCTCTGGAAGAAAACATGTGTGCTATTGTGAATTCTGATGACTCATCACAACCTGGAACACACTGGTTAGCATTATTTGTAAATGATAAAAGAGAATTAGAATTTTATGACTCGTTTGGACAACCTCCTGTATTCTATAACATTAGTACTACTACCTATTTAGATGTATTATGGAATTCTAAAGTGTTTCAATCACCAACATCTAATGTTTGTGGGCAATACTGTATTTACTTTTTATTCAAACGCAGCCAAGGCTATTCTATGCATTATATTTTGAATCAATTGTATATAAATGATTTTCAAATGTATCAATTTGTAAAGAAACGATATGGTGTAAGATTTGTATTTAGAAAATAAAAAAATGGAATGAAACTAAATATGTGTGTGTCTTTTATTTTCTTTAATTTTTTTTTTTTCTATTTTCTATTTATTTTCTTATGATAATTTTTTTCTTCTAAAAAAAAAAAAAAAAAAAATTAATATTTTTCTATGTTAAATTTCTTTTTCTCTCAAAAAAAAAATTTTTTTTTTTTCTATGATAAATTTTTCACCCAAAAAGATTAATATAATTTTATTTAATTATATATTTGAAACTTTTAAATTTTATCAAATAAGTATATTTTCTTCAGCAAAAGAAAACTGTTCAAATCATAAAGAGACAACTGAGACATTTTTTTTTTTAAATCAAATGAGTATCATTTATTTCAAAGTTTCAACCATGCATTTCTGCGAGCATACATTATTGGTTTCTTAATAATTTTGTTATTCTGATACAATTTTTTATTTACATCTAGATTTTTCGGTAAATTTACATCATTCAAAGCTCTTAAAAATACATATCTTCCTTCAGGTGCTGATTTTCGATTCCGTAGAAAATCATTCACGAGAAATGCAATATTGCTTCCTGGAATAACAGTGTTTTTGTAAATAATTTCACCATCAGAATTCCAACTGAAAGATTCTTGAAGCTTTAAAAACTGGAAAATATTTTTTGCTTTTTCTTTATACCTAGCTGGAACAATTCTAAAAATTTCATCCTCAAACACTTCTTTTTCCGTCTTTACTACTGACTCTTTTAGATTTTCTTTTAATGATTCCGTTTCTTGATTTTCAGATAGAGATGCTTCATTTGGAACTGGTTCAGACTCTCTTCGATTTTCGTTAGAAAAGTGCGTATATTTTTGTAAAACTTGTAAATAGAGAATTGTTTTTTCTTCTTCCGTTAAATCCTTATTATGGAGAATGTTTTTCATGCGTTGATCAAGTTCCGATAAGTGTTCCGTTACTTGAACTCTTTCTTCGGGTACCAGTACAAATTTTTTGCTAAATTCCATTTTGAATTAAAGAACTGATGACTGAAATAGCTGCAGGCAATAAAATATTTAAGAATCCTTCTCCTTTTTGAATTAAAATTTTCTTTTTCTCGTAAAGAGGTGTTTTTTTGTTAGAAAGTTTTCTTAAGCTTTCTTTATAGGGAGATAAGCGATTTTTTTTAATTTTAGTCAATAATATGTTACCACATAAAACATTCAGCACACACTCGCACAAAGTTTTTATTTCTTTCTTTGAACACTTTTTCAAAATAGATTTTGGGTGTTTTGTTTTAGAAATTAGTTTTAAGAGCTCTAAAGTTTGTTCAGAACACACCGGCATCTTGTGAACTATTGAATATTCATTGAACAATTTGAATCTATTTATATGCTTCAAAATAATGGGTCATCGAGGTTGATATACATAAAAAATATCTCCAGGAAACATACCTGTGCGCACACGCAAGGATTCATCAGTTTCAGGTTTTAAATCAATAAGTAAGTATCCGTACGGTTTTGATGTGGCATCTGCGTAACATTCTTGAAAAAATTTCACTTTACGAGGATACAATTGGCGACCTAAATGTGTAATTTGGGATTGATCTCTTCGATTCTTAAATAATACAAGATAATGAGCGTTTAAGGAAATTTCTCTAATTTCTTTCCCTTTATGAAAAATATTCTGTACCACAAAAATTATACTTAAATTTCTGTGATGCGAAAATTTTACAAATAATTTTGTTAATTGGGGATCATTTCCTAACTCTCCCATAAGATCGTCTATAACAATTAACGCATCCGAATACTGGTGCAAATTAGAGGGGATACCTTCATGAAAGGAAATATTCGGCATTTCTTCATACAACGCTTGGTAAACTCCATAACACCAAATTATATTTTTAGGAAAGGGTTTAATCATTTTATTTTCGATTAATTTTTTAACGAACTGACTTTTACCGCTACCAGATGGCCCAGCCAAGATTAAAGTAAATGGATGAACTAATTTGAGAGAATCCATGATTAAACTAAATAATTTTATGAATGATGTTGCTATTTATACTACGAGTCACTTAATTCTATAAATTTCATTTTGTGTGATACCGAAAGGAAAATTCTTTCCCTGTCCGTAATTATATGTATTGTATCCTGTATTTTCCTGTCTTGATTCGTTACCAGATAAAAGTGAGATCGTGATATACATTCAGTAGAATATTTTCTCATGGTGTTTGATGGATTAGAGCAGATAGGGTTGGGGACAGAGCACATGGCCTTGGGCGTCATTGTTCATTGTTGGGATTCTGGTCTGCGACGTCAGTGGGTCTGTAGTCTTAATGGGCTGGACGAAACCCCGCTGTTCATCTTTTGACTGAGTTCGTCTGACTCGATACATCGGCGCCTCAAAAACGGCGGGTGGTAAGGGGGTCAGGTGTTCGGGCGGACCTTGTGTCGCCAGTGAGTGTGAGAGGGTCAGAGATAGAGCTATTGTCAGATTCGAACCAATAAGGACGCTTATGAGTCTGCGGGCCGTGTGCAGATTTCTGTTGGGTCGACCAATGAGAAATGACGAGGGGGTGAAGTGGACCCACCTCTGGAGTTTAAAAGGGGTTGGTGGGAGATATCCATTCCAATTTGCTCTATCGATTCTATGTATTGCACCTGATCGTCACAGAGTAGCAGAACACAAAATTTGATTGCTGATTTAGTAGTGTGTGTGTGTTTAGCAACGTTCTATAAGTTCTACGTCTTCATTATGTATACTTGTAATATTTGTGGAAAAAACTTCGCTACAAACTATGTTTTAAAACGCCATACATTACAAGTTCATGAAAAAAATGCTGTCCTTCAATGTGCGGATTGTAGTAAAAAATTCGTCCGAGAAAGGGACTTAAAAAGGCACAGAGACTCTGTGCATTCAACCGAGAAAATTACTTGTAAATTTTGCTATACGTCCTTTACCCGTAAAGACAACTTATTGAAACATTTGAACAATAAAAGATGCGAAAGAAAGTTGGAGAAAGAAGCGGGGAAAAGAAAGAGAGTGGATTTGTCTGTATCAAGTAGGAAAAAGAAAACACAGTTGTCCACATCTGCTGAAAACTCTACGGCTGATCCTGAAAATATCTTCTTGCCACCAAAAGAGAACGAGAGTGCTTTTCAAAAAGCATATAAAACTTTTAATCTTCCCAATAACGATAGTTCACTGGGGATAAAAGAGTTTCTACTCTTAAGAAAAGAAGAGACAATCTTTATTTTTCGCAATGAACTGGAAACTTACAAAGCTTTGAAAGTGAGTAAATGGGTTCATTGCATTTACTCGAAAGCGACAGATGCTGGAAAAATGATAAAGAACGTAGAATTCAAAACGCCGAATAATGATGTATTACAAGGAACTAATCTCGCCAGACTTTATGACGACATGTCTGAGAAAATAGTGAAAGAAAGCGAGGATTTTGAAGGTAGAGACTCGGGCTGGACACTGGACGAAATTTTAAGACTCGAAGTCCGCACGAACCGTTATTCTCCTTTCAGAGGTTCATCATCCTTCATCGAGGTGCCGAAGCAGATCGCTGAAACAAAGGCAATCATCAATGTCATCAATAAAAAGGACTCTCAGTGTTTCATGTGGTCTATTCTCGCAGCTCTTTACCCCAACACCAGCAACCCCAACAAAACGTCAAGTTATGTCCCCCACCTAAATAAGCTGAACTTTGATGGAATATCCTTTCCAACACCGCTTAACGAGGTGAAAAATTTTTCAAAAATGAACGATATAGGAATAAACATTTATTCTTTTGAAGAAGATTTAAAAATATTTCCTCTCCTCATTAGTGATATAGTGTGTGAGAAACATATAGATTTGCTTTACGTAAAAAATGGTGAGTTTGGACATTATTGTTTCATTAAAAGCTTATCTCGACTTGTTTCGAAACAACTCTCAAAACATCAACATAAAACATTTATATGTAAAAGATGTTTAAGTGCTTTCCAAACAGAATACAAACTTCTTCAGCATAATGAGATGTGTATACATAAAAATCCTGCAAGGGTAGTAATGCCGTTAGAAACAAGTAAGTTTTTAAAATTTAAAAATTTTCAACATTGTTTAAAAATACCTTTTGTTGTATATGCGGATTTCGAGTGTGTAACTAGGAAAACTGATACTTGCTGTCCTAATCCAAACTTTTCGTTTACAAATATTTATGAAAAACATGTCCCAATAGGTTTTTGTTATTTTATCAGTTATCAAGGGGGACATTATAAAGATCCAGTAGTATATAGAGGTATTGATGCCCCCAAAATTTTTATTGAAAAGTTAGAAAAAGATGCAATAGAAATTGATAATATTTATAAAAAATCAAAACCGTTATTACCTCTTACTGAATCAGAAAAGCAATTGTATGATAATGCTAATAATTGTTATGTTTGTGGTCAAACCTTTCACGAAAACAATATCAAGGTTAGGGATCATAATCATGTTACTCAAAAATTTAATGGCCCTTGTTGCAATAGTTGTAATTTAGCAATGAAAACCCCCAAATTTTTACCTGTTTTCTTCCATAATCTTTCAGGATATGACGCCCATATTTTTATTAATGAGTTAGGATATGATGAAAACAAATTAATTTAATTCCGAACACCGAAGAAAAATATATTTCCTTCAGTAAAAATATTTCAAATGATTTTCAGTTAAGGTTTTTAGATTCTTTCAAATTCATGTCTTCTAGTTTGGAAAATTTGATAAAAACACTAAAAAAAAGATGAATTTAAATATATGAAACATTATTTTGACTCAGAAAAAATAGATTTACTTTTAAGAAAGGGAGTTTTTCCGTATGATTATTTTGATAGTTTTGAAAAGTGTAAAGATTCTTGTTTACCACCTATTAGCAAATTTTACAATAAACTAAATGAGGAGGCTATAAGTGTAGAGGATTATAATCATGCATGTAAAGTATTTAATGAATTTCATTTAAATAATCTTGGTGAATACTGCGATCTATATGTAAAAACAGATGTTCTATTGTTAACAGATCTCTTTGAAAACTTTCGAAAAATATGCATGCAAACTTATAAACTTGACCCCTGTTGGTATTTTACCACCCCAGCTTTATCATGGGATGCTATGTTATTACATACTAAAGTAGCTATCGAACTGTTCACAGATTACGACATGCTTCTTTTTATAGAAAAGGGTGTAAGAGGAGGTATAAGTCAGTGTTGCAATCGTTATGCTATAGCTAACAACAGATATATGTCTAATTTTAACCCAGATGATGAGATAAAATATTTAATGTATCTTGACGCAAATAATTTGTACGGTTATGCAATGAGTAAATATCTACCCTTAAAAGATTTTGTTTGGAGTGATAACGATTTAACTGAACAGGATATTTTAAATTTATCAGATGAATCCGATGTAGGTTACATCTTGGAAGTAGATCTTGAATATCCTTCCGATTTGCATGACAAACATTCAGACTTTCCCCTTGCCCCTGAAAATAAGCCCCCACCTAATTGTAAAGAGCCTAGACTTTTAACTACTTTGGAACCAAAAACAAAATATGTTCTCCATTATTCTAATTTAAAGCTTTATTTAAAATTAGGGTTAGTCTTGAAAAAAAAAATTCATCGCGTTTTAAAATTTTTTCAATCTCCTTGGCTTAAAAATTACATAGATTATAATACTAAATTAAGAACTAAATCTGTAAATGACTTTCAAAAGGATTATTACAAACTAATGAATAATAGCATTTTCGGGAAAACGATGGAAAATGTAAGAAGAAGAGTAGATATACGTTTATGTTCAACAGAAGAGCAGGCTCGAAAGTTAATAGCGAAATCAAATTTTAATCGACGCACAATATTTTCTGAAAACTTAATGGCCGTCCATCTAAAAAAAAAACCCAAATCAAATTTTTCAAACCAATACAGGTAGGAATGGTAATTTTAGATATATCAAAAGTTCTAATGTATTCTTTTCACTATGAGTACATGAAGCACCGTTATGACTCAAAAGTACGGCTCATGTATACAGACACCGATTCTTTTATATATGAAATAAAAACTGATGATTTTTATAGTGACATGAAAGAGGATATTAACTTATATGATACTTCAGACTATGATGAAAACAATATTTATAATTTACCTCTTGTTAACAAAAAAGTCATCGGGAAAATGAAGGATGAAAATAAAGGAAATATTATGACAGAATATGTAGGATTAAAATCGAAAATGTATGCCTACAAAACAAACAATAAGATTGAAAAGCGGTTAAAAGGAATTAAAAAACAAACTATAAAAAATAAAATAACATTTGAGGACTACAAAGCTTGTCTTTTTAATGAAAAAAATAAAATATGTTGACATGAACTTAATTAGATCCAAATTTCATTCATTACATTCAATAAAGCAAAACAAACTTGCTCTGTCATATAAAGATGACAAAAGGTTTATTAATGGTGATGGCATTACTACTCTTGCACATGGTCATTGGTCGTTGATGAATTTAGAATTATTTAATGAGCTGTAGGACATAAAATCCAATAATGGGATTTTTTTTTTTTTGTGTGTATAAATAATTGATTGTAATGTAAAACGGAATGCTGTTTTTGTAAATAAACAACTCACTTTGTATCTTTACTGTACATGTATAATCATTACACTGAAATAAATTTTACAAATTGTTGTTCTCCTGTAATGTAAATATACGATTGTAATGTAAAACGCAATACAAGATGTTGATTTCTGAATAAACAATTTACTTTGTATCTTTACTGTGTGTGTGTAATCATTATATTGAATTAAAATTTACACATTATTAAAATAATATAAATTAAATATTTTTTTATTTCATTTTAATTAAGAAAATGATTTTAAAACACGTCACCATCTGCTTCGCCTGGAAAAGCCGTCTTGTAGAATCAAGATCAGACAAGCTAAAACAAGTTAAATCGTAACCGGTTCACGCTGATGACGAGTATACTACGGCACATTTTTCTGAATAATCAATTTACTTTGTATCTTTACTGTGTGTGTATGTAATCATTATACTGAATTAAAATTTACACATTATTAAAATAATAATATAAATTAAATATTTTTTATTTCATTTTAATCAAGAAAATGATTTTAAAACATGTCGCCGTCTGCTTCGCCTGCAAAATTAAATTCATGAGATTATAAACATAAGTTTTCTTCAGGTCTGTATGCCTTCATAGGATAATGGTTAGCGTAACTGAAAACTATTGTCCTGTGGAGACATTTTGATCTGAGGCCGTGAGTTTGAATCTGGATTTTTTTTTTTAATTTGAGCGTTATTTACTTCCATCATTTTAAAATCTATAATTAGTGTACATTTTAATCAATAGGTGGCGCCATGAGCACGTTTAACATTCCCATACTTCCATTTTTTGTGCACATTTTTTAAAAACAACTCAACTTAGCTGTAGAAAAAAAAACAATTCAACTCGCCCCCTCAGCTCGAAAACCAAAGCCAATGCAGGAGAAAAACAACTCAACTCGTCAGTAGGAACGAAACAACTCAACTCAACAGGAGAAAACAACTCAACTCGGTAACATGAACGAAACAACTCAACAGGAGAAAACAACTCAACTCAGCAGCAGGAACGAACAACTCAACTCGGCACTCGCAGGAACGAAACAACTCAACTCGTCAGTAGGAACGAATGAAACAACTCAACTCGTCAGTAGGAACGAAACAACTCAACTCTGCACCGCCGTCAACCGCCTACAACCGCCTACAACCGCCTGCAACCGCCAACCGCCTACAACCGCCTGCAACAACCGCCTGCAACCGCCTACAACCGCCTGCAACCGCCTTTACAACAACCGCCTGCAACCGCCTGCAGAACCGCCTGCACCGCCTTTACAGCAGAATCGGCTTAATGTGGGGGTTTCCTGAACAAAATGTCAAGGGGTCCACGCAAGGTTTAATATAAAATAAAAAAGAATTGACCATTTTTATTTTTATGGATATTTAAATAAATAATAATTCACTTAGATATTCCCGACTGGGTGTTGAACCCTTTTGTGCGTAGACGAACTCAGATCCCAAACACAGATGAATCTATACTAATGCAGAAACATCTTATTGAAATGCCCACAAATGAGGGACTTAAACCAATGTTTGAACAAGCATTCCACAAAATACTTGTTACAAAAACAGATCCCAATTTTTTTTTTTTTATATCCTGCATTATGGGCTATTCTTCAGAAGTTGTTGATTATATATACTTTCCCGTCTTCCAATTTGGTAGAGGGTAAATTCAGTGCCGTTATGAACCTCATCACAAGAAAGAAAAAAGTAAAGAAACTGACAAAAAGTTGGTGCTAGTGGGGATTTGCACAATTGGTACTTACAAACATTAAGGGATAGACATAAATACATTCATAAGATCTTATCAAGTTCATCTAAGTCATTAATTTTTTAAATTTTATTTTAAAAGTTATAATTTTAATAAATTATTCTTCAACAAAAGGGTTTTTTTTTTAAGAAAAAAAATTTTTATGCCTTGCATTTATGCGGCTTTTTTATTATGAAATCCTTGGGAAAGTTTTAACTTGAAAAAGGGGTCCGTGGGCAAGTTTTCACTGTAAAAAAAAAAAGGTTCAAGTGTTAAAAAAGTTTGGGAACTAGATCTATGTTTTGTTAAAGGTATCATTATATGTTGAAAATAGTAAAACATCAATTTTAAGACTGTATTTTACATGCATTTTGCAACATAATTTCTTTTTTAATATTTGTAAATCTCGTAAGGTATTATTATCTTATACATCTTATAGTCATATGTTTAAAAAGTTGCTCGAAGAATAGATAAAAGCCATACAGAAAATGAGAGAACATCCTTACGATTAAATATGAGCAACAGTAAAATATTTTCTTCTGAAAAAGGGTTTATCTCTAAAAATCCTCTGCATTATTTTCTTTTCAACCTTACAATATTAATATGGTCGTAGTAGCCCAGTTTTTCTGGTCACGAATTTGTGGTCGACGTGTCACGAGTTTGACTCCTAGTGTCAGTGAAGAACAACCATGCCAAGAAGTTGATACGCATTAAATATTTCGAGGCTCAAAGACCTCCCATTGGCGTGGTGTGAAAGCTTGGAGAGGACTCTTCCTCGTCACTTGACCATGGTTCAAAATTACGAGGTACAAATAACACTCGTGTAGGGATGGCGATCTGAGATCGATTAATAGAAAAATCGATTTCTCAGGCCAAAAAATTCGATTTTTTAAATCGATATATAGCAGTAAATCGATTCAGTGAATCGAAATTTCATCATAGAAAATCGAAATTCGATTTTCTTCTGTTTTGGTAAAAACCATAAATTTTTTTCAATTAGTTGAATGTAATAGCTTTAAAACCCATAGTATTACGGTGTTGGCGGTTAAAGGGTTAATTTACTGGCAAGAACAAAAAAACTGTATTTATCAACACCTTCACTCAATAGCCATAATGTGTATCAGTATCGTTGGGTTATCTGTTCCTTGTGAGCACCTTTTTTCGATTGCGGGCAATATCGCAAGTGATGAGCGGTTGATTGATTGAATATTAACGTCGCACTGTTTAGCTACACGAGCGCTTTTGGCGACGGACCACGTAATTTTGAACCATGGTCAAGTGACGTGGACCACACCTGAGCTGGCACCCCCTCTCCTAACTACCACACCACACACCTCTCGACAGATTTAACGTGCAAGGCGGGTCTTTAGTGGTACTGGGCTCGAACTCGTGACAAAGCAAACCACGATCCGATACTTATACCACTCGGCTACCGCGGCCACCAAGTGATGAGTGGAACCGCTTGGATCCCAATAGACATGACAGACTGTTGCTTTTATAAAGCTTATATATCAAGCATTGGGAACTTTAAGCTATATAATCTATTTTCTAAACTTTTTAATGCAACAAATACTTTTAGAAAATAAATTTCTTCTTTTATACCTAATACTTTGATATCGTAATAAAATAATTGTAATTATCGAATTTTTGGAACTATAAAAAAATTCCCTGATTTTACTGATAAGAGATCGTTTATTATGGTATCTTTCTTGTTTTTCATAAAATGGATTTATATTTACATTGTAAATGCAGATGGAAAAAAAATCGATTTGTTAGAAATCGATCTTTTTTAGACCTCGATTTTTTTGTGTGAATCGATTCATCAGGTTATGATTCGAATCGATTAAAAAAACGATCTTTTACGGAAAGAATCGCCATCCCTACCCTCGTGCTGCTCTGCAGTGCGGCGTTGTCGTCCACGTCACTTGACCATGGTTCAAAATTACGTGGTCCGTCGCCAAAAGCCCTCGTGTAGCTGAACAGTGCGACGTTAATTAACACTTACTCACTCACCCGCCAATATTCCCGTTTTTATCAAAAACAACATTCCGATTTCGTGTCTTATTATTTAATCATTACGTGAAAACGACTCTGACATCAAGTCTTCGAAAGAATCGGGAATCGAGCATGTGAATCTATATATATACTGAAACATCACCGACCACGAGTTCGATATTATACTGTATTACTCCACCAACACGACTACCTTATCGTTGAAAAGAAATTTTTAAAAATTTCTATTATATAAAAATATATTTTATTAAAACCTTCCATATATGTGATAAGAAATATCGTACTCTCTACGTAGCCATGGATCAATTCGACAAAACAAACATTCGATAACTCACTGAGTAACTAATTGCAACTCTAATTATTTGTATAGCTAAGTAAAGAGTGTTTTTTTTCCAGGTATAGAAGTTTAAGTTGGCATTGCTTTCCAAGATGGCGACCGATTTAACAGCTGTCAAGTGATATATTCTCAGTTTGGTTTGGCAGTTCATCAAAACGATCATCAAGCAAGGCGTAGATTCGACGAATGGGCCCCAAACGAGATTGCCGTTGTTCCCGATTTTCATAAGCGAATTTTGTTTAGCGATGAAGCGCACTTCTGGTTGAATGGCTACGTCAACAAACAAAACTGCCGCATTTGAAATGAAGCTAATTCACAAGTGTATGTCGAAACACCGTTACATCCAGAAAAACTGACTGTTTGGTGCGCTTTATGGGCTGGTGGAATCATTGGTCCGTACTTCTTCAAAAACGATGAAGGTCACAACGTTACAGTCAATGGTGATCGGTATAGAGCCATGATTACTAACTTTTCCATTCCTGAATTGAACAATCATGATGTCTAGGAGCTGTGGTTCCAACAAGATGGCGCAACATGTCACACAGCTCGTGCCACAATCGATTGATTGAAAGACACCTTTGGTGACCGCCTAATTTTACGTTTTGGACCTGTGAATTGGCCGCCAAGATCTTGTGATTTAACACCGCTGAACTATTTTTCTGTGGGGCTATGTAAAGTCATTGGTCTATGCGGATAAGCTACAAACTCTTGACCATTTGAAAGACAACATTCGCCGTGTTATTGCCGATATACGGCCACAAATGTTGGAAAAAGTCATCGAAAATTGAATGTCCAGATTGGACTGCATCTGAGCCAACCGTGGCAGTCCTATGCCAAAAATCATATTTAAAATGTAATGCCACAAGATTATCTTTCGAATAGAAAAAAAATTCATGTCAATCGAGTAATACATCGTTGTTTTATTGCAATTTAAAGTTCTATACCTCTAAAAAAACACCCTTTATATACAAAAACAAACAATTTAGTACAGGATTTTAGATACGAGACTTGTAGCATTTTCTGCATCTAAGTGTTTTTAAATGTCCTCTATTGTCAAAAAGAATTTCTAATCACCACATATTATAACTATGCTTTGGGCCAAAACATTATTATCGCTGTGTAAATTTTGTTATTTAAAATCCAGCTGGACTTCCTCCTATCTGTCTTGTCCTTTTCTGTGATGCAAATGCGTGAAATGCGCGGACAAATGATCAAATGGAGGATTGAGAAAAACAAAGCCATTCATAATCATTTGTCCAGAAGGCATCGCCCAACACATCAGCAGCTGATTCGATACAAGGAAAATTACACAACCACCATCATTAAGAAATAATAGCCTTACAGATTGCAGATGGATTTCTCCACTCTCTTTGTCGCATTCATGAATGTGAAAGAGATTCAAGAAAAATCACTTACAAGGCTCCAAAAGACGATTATAACTACATTTCTGAATACAACTCTAAACTTAGAGGAAGAATAGTGGGGGAGACGTAAATTGTTAAGCTAAAAAGTCAGGTTTTTATTTGTTGATCTTATAGAGTATTTCCTTTTGATTATATCGATTTTATTAGGTTTCCAATAGTATAAAATTTAGATATTTGTGTGTGTTACTTCGTTTTACATCATACAAATATAATTTACTTTTGCAATTTGCACGTGCGCGCGTTATACACCATACTTTTTACAAACCGATTTTACGACTCCACACGTATTGTTTCTATCGAGTTGTGGTTTCCATTCCTGGTACCACAAAGATTTGTCGAGCAGAATGGCTGATCAGGGACATCTTAAGACTTCTTGAAACCCTGGGACCCTACCCAAATGTAGGTCCCACCTGTGATCTACAGCAATAGACAGTACATAGCATACGTTGTCAAATACTTATGTAAACCCGAAACAAGTAAATGTGTATGACGCAATCGCACTAACCGTCTAGACCGATTACAGCCTTTTGACTGAATGAGTAATTATGGTGTACGGTGGCAGGCCTAGGCATGGACGACGGTCATCACATGTAGCCGGTTGACATATCGTCCAAAATTCCTTTTCGAAGAATACAACCGGAAATAATACTTGACCGTTGAAATTATTCGAATTCGTAGTCTTATTAAGGCTGAGATGAGAACGAGACGGGCCCCCATTGTGGCCGAGGCCCTGGGATCGGGCCCAGTAGGTCCATGCCTTAAGATGTCCACGTAGCTGATTCGCGTTTACTCTGTCGAGGCTCATTGTCTTCACGATGTCTTGGTGTTGAAGTTAGGAGAGAGAAGTGCCAGCTTAGGTGTCATCCATGTCACTTGACCGTAATCCAAAATGACGAAGTCCGTCACCAATATCCCTCGTGTTGCTTCAGAATTCAACGTAATTTCAAATCAATCAATCAGGCGTCATCTTTATTGCTTGCCTTACACAGTCAGTATTTACTCCATCGTATTGTTCTACGGGGATGTTAATCAAATTCGAAAATCGTGAAATTTCTTCAAAATTACAATAATAGGACAACCGCCCGCAAAGGGGAAGGGCGTGTTTTATTAACGTTGCACTAGAAAGCACCTGAGGGTAATGAGAAACAAACTTCGAAATTTAGAAACCCGGTCAAGTAACAAGGACGAGGTGTACCCCTCTCTCAAAACTATCACACGACGCCACGGGAGGACATTGAACTATGACAGATTTAACGTGCATCGACCCCTCTTCACGGGGGGAGGGGAATCCTTAGTAGCAATAGTGCTGGAACTTATGACGCGCTGGCCACAAGCTCGTGACCATGACTACTGAGGGTGGGGGGGTAGGAGATGAAAGGGAAGAAACAAAAGCATGGAGCCTGATTGACATAAAACTCGTTCTGTCCCAGTGCTGGTTTAAGCTCATTTCAGGCCCAGGGCGTAGAAGATCTACGGGCCCCCTTAGCACTGGTGGATCGAAATTTATAACCAGAAAATTTGATTAAGTCTAGCTTATCCGGGCACCTGGGCGCCCAATGAATAAACCGGCACTGGCTTTTCCTCACAAAAATTTTGTTTTGCTGCTGTCAAAGAATCCCAAATTTGAAGACATAAAAATTCCATGATGAAATATATGCGCTTTTTATGATAATGATTCAAACTATATTAACATTTTCGAAATGTCTCCATACCAAATTCAGTCAAACATTTCTTTCCTTTCTCGTTTGAAGCAATTAGGGAAGCAAAACCTTTAGATCTCAGACGGGAGGGGAATATTTTTCCATTCGAGACTCCAGCCTTGACACCTTTCGTTCGTTCGACCCTGGCAGAGGATGGAGAGAAAGTGATATCCTTCCCCACTCAGGGCCGCTGATCTCGTTTTTCCCCGTGGCATCCCGTTTCTCCGCTTACGCCGCCCTCGCCGCTTTGTGCGATGATTGCTCAGGTAATAACCTCAGAGCTCCGATGACGAAATCCATTTGAAGTTGTATCATTTGCTCGAGAGGGTTCCGGAATTTCCAGAATATAATCGCCATTTTGTAAATTCTTTTCTTTTTTTCCCCAGAAAAAATACTTATTTTTAGATCTATCGTTAAAGGGTTTTCGGAAATGTTTTTTAAGTGAGAAGTTTTATAACCCGTTTTACAGGAACATAAGGTTGCTAAAAGTAAATATTAGTATGTTCGTTTGTTTAGACGTAAAATAAATTAAATGTATAAAAAAAATACATAACAATGCTTAGGAATTCTTTTTTTTTATCAATGTGTCAGTTAGATATGGATCAATGTGTAGTTTTATCAATGTATTTGTTTTCATATACTTTATATTTATATTGTAATAAATATACTTTATTATTGGACAAAATTATACTTACCGGGCAGCATAAAACATGTAAAAAAAAACAAAGTAATATATTATTTCATGCCGCAATAAACTGAAATAATACCAGAGTGGAGTGTGCGAACGTTTTATCATTGGCTCCAAATGATTTGAAATTTTTTTTTTCTCTAAGCGTTCCCGTTTGCGTAAATGTGTTCATCATATGTTTTATTCTGACATTCTGTATAAAAAATGCAGATAAGGTTATAATTACACACCACAATCATTAATTTTAAAACATGGGAGAGTGTTTCCCTTAACCGTAAAAGGGTTAAAAAACGGTTTTAATTTTTTTTCTATGTAGTGGTACAGTGTTTTTTTATAAAAGGAATAATACCAAATAAATTTGAAAAAAAGATATTACAATTTTAAATCACATTATTCAATTTTTCAATAGTTGTTTAAGAACTGTAAAGTGCTGAAAGTAATGCACCAATAGCGCAGAATAATGACGAAATTGTAGTATTAATTGGTTAACGGAATAATTATTAACATTTCACTTAGAAGCAACTTGAGAACTTCAATCCAAAACTAGAAGTGTTTTATTTTAAAAGTGTTTCAGCTGAAATTATTGTTAAAAGAGGCGCCACAAAACATGATTTGGGGACAGTTACCTAAAGTAAAAGAAGCAATTCACTAATACTACATAATATGAAATAAAAACGAAACAACCTGTTGAACAGGTTATAGTTAGACACAGTGGCGTAGCTACTACCTTACCAGTCGTATCAATGATACGGGGCCCTCAAGCTATAGGGGGAACCCCACATGTGTAACTACAGCCCCACTAACAGGGCTTTCTTTTCTAAAAAAGGGTCCCGAAGGAGTTTTGATACGGGGCCCATTCAGAACTAGCTACGCCAGTGAGTAAGAACTATACATATCCATGCATAATTATACGCATCCTATTTTCCGGATTACTGTAATCCAAAGTAAAATTATTAATTTTTTGTTATCGAATATAAGTAAATGTGTTCAATAATTTTAATTTTAAAAGAATAAGGTAGTAATTTTTATGATATAAAAATAATTCTAACCTATATAGAGTTATTTTTTATGTGAGGGTTGATCTGCTATTGCTATCTAATAGCACTATTATTTAATTTTTTGTTACTAATGCCAAAAGCTGTGTGTGTGTTTACGTGGTTTAAAACTTGAATATTTATTTACATATGCAGAATATGTACAATCTATCGTTACATTTCATTTTTAAATGTGATAACAATGCAAATTCATACAAAGGATAACGAAAGAACTAAGCCATTTTGTAATATTTTTCTTTTGTTTACACTTTCTGCGTTTGAGAAATTTCTGCTGCGAATGCATTTTCTATACATATGAGACTAGTGATATTGTGATTCAGGATTCACTGTAATATCAAATAAAAGTAATTTGGCTAAAAGGGAAAATGACTGAAATTGATGAATTTTGATTCGAATGATTTTCATTAACTCGCTTTTTATCGTTTATTTTTTCTTCTGTCATTATTTTCCGTCTTAAAATAAATGAAATTCACTGCTTTGATTCTTCAGCACTTTAAAATTTATTTTTACCAGAAAAAGGCAACTGTTTAGATTTTTTCAGAATTCGCAGAAATGGGCAATTCTTTTTCTATTGACGAACCAAAAATAAATAAATAAATAAAAGAGAGAAAACGTTTCTTTTCCAATTTTAATTTCCCACGCCCCCTGCCATTCAACCTTTCACCCTATCATTGAAGGGGGTGAACCTATTAAATGAAGTACTGGAGTGATAATTTATTGCCTGATTCAAAGTAGTTCTAATTCAAATTTACAAGAAACGTCGTGGTTAAATATCTTTGATATATCTAAAGAGTAAATAAACTCGCATGCGTTTTAGTCTCCTTCCCCCTTCTTTTGCTTACACTTCAAACAGTTCTTTTTAACGATTACAAATTAAACGGAAGGTCTGAAATTACTGTTATAGTGTCACGAGTTTTGTCGCTCGTTAGAGACCGAACACCATTTCATATAACCGCATACTTCCTATAACTACCTTGTTTCACACAGAAAAATGTTTCAAGAAAAGTACAAATTTTAATGAACATCATTCTCAAGTAAAGGGATGTCGTAAGACTTCTTGAGGTCCTGGGCTCCTACCTGAGACAACATATATCATATTGTTCAATACTCATGGAAATCGTAACAAATAAATGGGCGTGACTCACAATCTCACAAACTTAGGCACAAGCCGACTGCCATCTTTCGATTAAATTAGTAATAATGGTGTATAGGAGTAGGCCTGGGCCAAAACATAGACGACAGACATGACGTAATGCAGTCCTGACATTGTTGCCCATTGCTATATAGTTCGAAACATACAGTTTTTCGGAGAATGTGACCGGGAATAACATCTGACGATTAAAATTATTCGTCATTCGATCGTCGCCTCAATCTTGATCTTATTGAGGTCGATTCGAGAACCAGATGAGGCCTCCACGAAGCCGAGGCCATGGGCATGGGCTCAGTTTGCCCACGCCTTAAAAAGTCCCTGCTCAAACAGTGCGAAGAATATTGATGATAAGCTTCGTAATTTTAAGCAAGACACTTGAACAAGTACCTAATTTTCCTGCTTTCATAGCACATTGTGACAAGGGACGCTTTAAACAGGGGTACTCAACCTTTTTTTCTGTTGGGCCGCATACATATGTCAGCCATTTCACGCGGGCTGCAACATGAGACTAAACGGGAAGAGGGTAGAGAGTAGAAATGCTTAAGACTAAGATAACATGGGGAATTTAAAATATGGAAAATTTATCAAAATATTATAACTCCTGTTTTGCTTTTTTTTTTTATTTTTGTCACTAACACTAAACTAAAAGAATTTAAGAAACACCCCTTCTCAATTTTTGCATCAGTGAATGGTTTCATATGAATACCAATAATATAACAAACTTCTTAGGTTGTCTTTGATACTACTGTGAGATTACTACACACGAAATATTTTGTTGCTGTGTTACACAGAGTATTCAATAAAGCCTGTTTATCACCTCTTGAAAGAGAGAAAATGTCATTAAATAATTCCTTTTTACATGTATTTTTTAAATACAGCGTGATATAATTTCGTGACAAATCAAACAAGTAATGATCCATGTATATTTTTCACTACAAAACACTCAACTTCCAAATCATTCGAAAATTTTTCGCTTGCAAGGTATTAAAGGTTGTTCACACACAAAATTAGTTCCACCCATAAAATTGTCACGTAAGTGAGTGAATATTAACGTCGCATTGTTCAGCTATACGAAGGCTTTTGGCGACGGACCTCGTAATTTTGAAACATGGTCAAGTGACGAGGACGACATCTGAGCTGGCACCCCCTTCTCCTAACTATCACACGGCATAAAATTGTCGGTAATCCACTGCTGTCTCTTATCACTAACCATAACCATTCCAAATAGAAACATAATATCAATTCGCAGTCGTAAGACATCGACGGCAAAAAAGCAAAATTAATGTATTTGATTTCTTGTGTGTCAAAGGATTTCCTACCAAATTTTTATTTTATTGTCTTAAATAAAATAATTTCTCAGTTAGTTAGTTAGTTAATATTAACGTCGCACTGTTCAGCTACACGAGGGCTTTTGGCGACGGACCACGTAATTTTGAACCATGGTCAAGTGACGTGGACGACACCTGAGCTGGCACCCCCCTCTCCTAACTACCACACCACACCAACGGGAGGACGTTTCAGCTCTCGACAGATTTAACGTGCATCGCTGCCCTACACGGCGGGTCTTGAGTGGTACTGGGATCGAACTCATGACATGCCTGCCATGGTTGGATACCTTAACCACTGGGCTACCGCAGCCCCTAAATAATTTCTCAGAGCAATGGGTCATGACCGGGCCACAGGTTGAGTATCGCTGCTTTAGACTCTTCGAGGCCCTGGGTCCAGAGAAACCTTAAGATTTTTTGAGGTTCTGGGCCCCTACACAAAAGTAGGCCCTACCTGAGATCTTTAAAAGTAGATAGTATACAGCATGCATTGTCAAATACTCGTTCAAACGGTAATTTGAAACAAATAATTGAATGATTGCTTATGGTATTAGGCCATATGCCCAGGCATAAATGACGATCATCGCATAATAATAGTCTTGCCACTTTTGCCAGTTGACATGCAGTTTGAAATTCCCTGTTTTTCGGAGAATATGCACAGGAATAATATTTGACCATTAAAATTATCCAGATCATGATCTTATTACGACAGAGTCGAGAAAAAACGAGGCTCCGAGACCAGTTAGCCCATATCTTTAGATGACCCTGATTGTGACTGAGAGAGCCTTGTGTTTATGGTCACGAACCTGTGGGTGGCGTGCTATGTGATTTCGAGCCCTAGTGCCACTGGGGACCTGCCGTATAGAGGGGCTGATACACATTAAATCCATCATGGCTCAATAACTCACGGTAGCGTGGAGTGGAAGTTAGGAGTGGGGAGCCAGCTGAGGTGACATCCACGTCCCTTTTGAACGCATTTAGAACACCTTTGGGGTGCGATAACCGAGTATAGCGATCATGATAAAGCTTCACTATAACTACTCTATTAGAAATGTAATCGACACTAATATTTCCCTAAAACCAATAGATGTCTATGGAAATACGTGCAGGATAGAATATAGAACATATTTGTTAGACGCTGCAATAAAATGAACCTCAAGGGAGAAAATCTGGTGAGTGAAGAACCAACTTAGGTGTCGTGAAGCGTCATTTAAGCGTCGCCGCCGAAGAACCCATTGTACAACAGCCTTAAGGCTACATCACACAACTTAAAAGGAGCCAAATGCGTCCTTCTAAGATTTTTGTTTACATCGCAGCTGGACAGCCGCCACCATAATAGCGATCTCCAAATGCCGTCGCATTAGCATGCCCGCCTAACACATGCCGTTGGCCCGCGGGGCAGGTGAGCAACAACGCGGAAGAAACACTGGGCGCGTGAAAAAAGGTTTTTTCCCACGCTCATCGCAGAAGTCAATGAGTAAATAAAAACACGTCTTTAAGGACCCTAATGAAGTAGCGCAGGTGAAAGCGCGCGCGCTGCAGCGGCAGGTGAACTCGCGCGGCAGATGGCGAAGGGGACCCTGGGAAAAATAGACGTGGTTCTCTTCTGGAATGTCGCATCTGGGATTACTCACTCCTCAAGAAGGGGGAAGGGGGTGTCAACCGTTCGAGTTGGTGGAATGCGACATCACCTGTGCATGACTCGAGGAACAGATTGAAAGCTTACGAAATTCTTATCCCCCCCCCCTCCCACTTGAGGGACGGTGGGAGGCTGTGTAGGACCCTTCTGGGAGAAGTGGTGAAATGCTTTGTGTTTTGAGATGAGTGATACAGTAGATATATAGGTGATTATAGATCCGACATTTGCTACCGAGATGTAATTTTTGGAGTCCTTATTGTGGGTTCAAGTCTTAATATTTGGCATATTTTGGCTTTTGTTAAACGAGTTCTTCAAAACTGCGTCTTGACTAGTAGCATGATTCTCTATTTGAACCCGGAAATATATTTAAAAAAACCCTACTTTTTCGCATTGTATCAGATTATTATTGTATCCAAGGAATTCTTCCTCGTCATCTAAGGCAGTAATCCCCAACCCCCAGGCCGAAGACCGGTACCAGTCCACCCTGTGATCATATTATTTTCATTTTATGTACTGTACAGTATTTCTCTCGGGTTTGTGTTCCATTCTATAGGCCAGGAGTTGCGAACCTTTTCGGATCAACGTATCATTTTTTTTTCTAAAGAAATGTTTAATGAGGTATAGACGTGCCGTCAAATAATTTTGACTTGTGATTATTGGGAAAATAATAAAACTAAACACTAACAAAACACATCTCTTTATTTACTACAGAAAAAATACATTTTGTATTTTATAGTTGTAAATGTTTTAGTTATACGTGTAATTCAAATTATATAAAGTAACATATGAGAGATTTGTATTGTGTTGTAGATTAGATGACAAATAATTTACATTAGGATTGGGTAAGATGTTATACTTTTAGCAGAATACAAGCTGAAGGGAAGCCATCTGCCAAACGGTCTCTAAGTGAGTCTTTAACGTTATTCATCTCTGAAAATAAGGACTCGCAGGCGTAGGTAGATGAAAATATGGTTCTTCAAATAGTTAAATATGTCGAAATCGAATTCCATGTTTTCAAAATTTCATTACTAGCATTTTTACTTACCGTAAAATCCGGCGTATAACGCGCACATATACTTTCGCGTTGCATTTTTTTAGTTTTAATTTTTAGGTTTATGCGCCGTATAACGCACACCCCCATTTTTAAGAAGAAACCTGAAATATACATATGCAATGCTCTTACGTTTTGATGTCATTGATTCGTGGTATTATTTCAAGGTACAGAAAAAAATAGTATATTTTTCGAACTACAAACATTTCAGTTGATAAGAGGTGCCATTTATTTTAAATAAACAGCATTTCGATATATGTAGAAGCCTAATTTTTTCCTTTGCTCATCTTTTTTTATTTTTAAAGAGTTCTCACTTTATACCCAGCGTATAATGCGCCCTCGTAAATTTCGATCTTATTTTTTGTGTTCAAAGTGCGCGTTATACGCGGATTTTACGGTATATTTCTTGTTAATCTTTCTATTTCAATCAATTCCAACTTTCACCTTTTTTCAACAAACTTTGGGATCCGCATTGAATATAGTCAGAAAATCAATGAGTTACATTTCAAATTTTTCGATTTCCAGCCAATCGAATTGGGACAAGTAAGTTTTTTAAATAAGGTTATATCAGGGTACATAAAAAACTTCAGCGTTTCCGATAATTCTTTGAACTGAGAAAATATCGCTGAAAACTGCGACCGATCACTCGTGTATGATCGTAATACTTCATATTGTACTTAGTTATTTTGAATTAAAATGCAAATAGTTTGGATCGGTGGCGTGCCCAAAATATTGTGCCGTGTGCCATTGGTTCACCATCCCTGCTATAGGCTGATCGGGAGCTGCGAGATGTCACCTAAAGCTGCACCAATACCGCGCACGGGCAAAATATCGTGAGATATAAAACAAAAATATTCATCGTCTTCCTCTCTCTTAGCGGGCCATAGTAAAATTACAGAACGTTGACTAGTCCACGGCGATTAAAAGGTTGGGGAACACTGATCTAATTACACAAACAAACTATTGACCGCCTAAAAGTTCTATTTATATTTCTATCACCACAGGTTTTGAAACAAACTCAAAGTAATTTTCAATGTTTTGAAAATATTCAAAGGTGGATTCTGATTATTGCATGTGCAAATATTTCCATTGAAATTGAACCTTTTTTTCGACATGCCAACCATAGTTCTGAAAACTTATATAGGAATTAATTAAAAAAGTTTTGCTTACTTAAAGAAAATATGCATAAAATTATTAAAATACGCTTATTTGCTTACATATTTTAGTTTAAAAATAGAAAAAAAAGAAAAATACCAAGTGTCGTCACACACACACAACTTTTCATTCATTGGTTAGTATTACAGAATTTACAAAATACGGTCAGACTTCAATCTCAGAACGTTTATTTCGTGAATTTCTCTTTTTTCTGAACTTCTTCCTGGAACCAAGAATGGAAAGTATATTGAAAGATGAATCTCTATTTATATATATAACGAGTCTTCCACATACCAAAATATTTTTGGGGATTTACCGACTTCGTTAAATAGGTTCATTGAATATTACTTTTTTTTCTTTTAGTTATTTATAGCTTATATTTTACATTTTACAACAAATTATATTTTTTTGACGGCCAAATACTTTTATTTTATTTTTCAAACCCACTCCTAAAAAGTTTGCCCTTTATTGCCTTATAACACCTAAAAATCTACCATTTATTCAATAGAAGTTTCTAAATGAAATTTTTCAACTTGATAAGATCTGTTGTCCTTCTTTATTCTTACTCGAGATAGCCTTCGTTATGATTGCATAGTATTGGCAAAGGTCTGCTAAGAGATTGATAAAACAGAGTTGAAACAGGGGTTTCACATTATAGTAAAAAAGAAACCTTACGCGCAAACATATGATATAGGTTGTTCTAGAGCTATATTTCTCATCCTGGTCCACAAAAAATATTTGCCGTTGCCAGATGGCCTACACTAATTGCCAATATTCTAAAATGCGAGTATTATCTACATTCAGTGGCGAACACAAGGGGGGGTCCGGACCCACCAAGACCTTGATTTTTTTTTCCGATTGATTATAATTCTAAGTATTTAGTACGTAAAATTTAATTAAGTATTTGTTATTAATGATTAATTTTATTAATTAATGCTAATTATTTATTCAATAATTAAGTTTTTTACTGTGTTTTGTTCCCGAAAATCGACAAAATCAAAAGGAGCATGATACAAGAATGGTGAACTTCCGACCCCGCCCCCTTGGAAAAATTCCTGTGTGCGCCACTGTCTGCATTGTAGATAATGTGAAAATGATTAGAAACGATCTGGTAAACAAAAAAAAAGTACCGTACAATCCGATGTATAACACGCACCCATACTTCCAAGCTGCTATTTTTAATTTCTAGGTATATTAGCCGTATAATGCTAACATCCTTTTTTACGAAAAAACCTAAAATATACTTGAGCAATGCTCTTATGTTTTGAAGTCATTTATTCGAGGTATTATCCCAGGCTTTTGAAAAAGTAGTGTGTTTCTAGAACTATAAGTTCTTGATGAATGTCATTCCTTTTAAATAAACAGTATTTCGATATATCGTCGGTCTAATTATCTGAATGCGTAACTCCTTCTGGGATGCTAATTTGATATAGGAGTGCTACGCGCCAAGTTCTTGTAGCCAAGATGGGTGATAACATTACAATATGGTTACCTTGATATTTTTATCATGTGGTAATGTGGTTGCCATGGGAATAACGTATATTAGAGTTAATTTTTATTGGGTTTTTTCCGCGGCAACCCTATTCAATTCAAACGATTTTAATTTAAATTAAAGAATTCGAATTTTCGATTAATTCGGATTCGAAATTCGATTTTAATTCGAATTTTTTTCACCGAGCTCTGTTTGGCACGATTAACAAATCCCGCCAAACTATATTAAATTTAGTTCCTTTGTGGAGTTACGCATTCTGATAATTAGGCCGATGATATGTTAAAAGTCTTATTTTTTTTTCCTACGCTAATCTTTTTTTTTTATTTTTAAAGCTCTCTTTTTTATACCCGGCGTATAATGCGCACACGTAAATTTAGATCATATTTTTTGTGTTCAAAGAGCGCGTTATACGCCGGATTTTACGGTAGTTGAAGTTCTACAGCTTAGTATCAGTAAAGATTATGCCACTAGTTCGAAGTATTAAACTTATTGGCACGCAATGAAGCACTAAAATAGTTTACCGGTCCTTGGAGTTAATTGGGTCGAGAAACACTGTTCTACTAGAGTCACATATTTCTTTTAAAAAAATCGCTTTCTGTTAAGCAGATAAATTTTCGATAGTTGAGAGCAGTAGCGCACACAAACATTTTTCAACGGGGATGTCCAGGGTCGAAAGTCCTCCATTTTGGTATCATGCTCCAATACGCCGCCCAACATATTTTGATTTTGTCGATTTTCGGGAACAAAAACAATACAAAATTAATTATTGAATAAATAATTAGCATTAATTAATAAAATTAACTATTAATAATAAATGCATAGTTAAATTTTACATAATATATACATAGGATTATAACCAATCAAAAAAAAATCAAGGGCTTTGGGGGTGTCCGGACCCCTAGAACACCCCCCCTTGTGTGCGCCACTGGTTGGGAGGAATATTATATAAATGTTAAGAGATACACATAATTTTATTTTCTGTTAACGTAATAATAGTACATTGATAAAGAGGCGTTCAAGAATTTCATAAGTTAAATGGAACAGACGTACGGTTTCTTCCCTGTCATAATGAGGCCGCGATAGCATAGTGGTTATGGTCTTGAACTCCTGATCGGAGTGTCGCGGGTTCGAGTCCTGGTGCCACTAAAGACCCGCCATATAGAGGGGCTGATGCACATCAAATCTGTCCAGACTAAATGTCCTCCCGTTGATGTGGTGTGGTAGTTAGGAGAAGGGGTGGCTGTTTAGGTGTCGTCCTCTTGACTGAAGTTTAAAATTACGAGGTCCCACCCCAAAAGCTCTCGTGTTGCTTTACAGTGTATGACGTTAATATAATTCTCACCCCCAATTTAATATGAATTTCACCTTTGCTGTTTTAAGATAGCGAGAAAAGTATAAAAATTTCAAGGAGTGGTTCAGCGAAACAAGCAACAAATCAGGGAGATTGTAAAATAAAAAGTTGAAAGCCGACGAAGTTGAGCCAATTGCGAGATTTTCTGCCATTCTAAAAACCCGATGCGATAAAACCCTTGGGAGGGCCGCTCAAAAGATATAGTCATAGAAAACTTGTACGATCAACAATCAAAAGACTATCTGGTTTTGACCGCTATATTGAAACCTCAAGCTTCCAAAAAAGAATGTCATCCGGTTGTGTTTACATAGAGTTTGTTTTATGTGCTCATGTACAATGTCTATTTTATACATATATAGAGTGCCAGTTGATGGTAACCCACGAGGCGCAAAATAGCGACCATTATAAATATTTGCGGTGAGGTCAGTTATATTTTTTTATAATCGACTCCTGGGCGTAGCTACCGCCGTATCAAAGATACGGGGCCCCAACACATGTGAGGAAAAATTATTATATATGTATTGGGAACCCAAAAAAGGGTGTGCAAGAAATTATGATACGGATCCCCCTCAGGACTAGCTACGCCAGTGAATAGACTGCAAATTGTGTGTAGTAAATAAATAAAAATAATTAGTTTAGTAGTCATTTTTGTATTTTATTATTAACAGATTATTCAAACACAAATTCACAAAAATTTGTCTCTGAAATGTCAATTGAAAGAAAACTGTTGGAAAAACAACTAATATTAGGAATCTATGCTCTTAAATAAATGAAGAAAATTCTAAGAATAGGGATGGTATATAGGATCTGTTAAAATTCGAACCGGATCTTGAGGAAGAGAACATTCGGAATACGCGTTGGGGTTGTTCTCCAGTTCCGAAGACGAAGGAGAAAAGGAGAAGGACGGAGACTTCAATTGTTGGCAAAAAATGGAAGTAGGTTCTGAACCTGGAAGATCCCCGCTAAATACTACTATTTTCAGTGAAAGAGGAGTGACAAGGGGATATGCCAGGGGCAGGCGGAATTTTACTGGGTATATGTGGCTACTTCTATTACTTTAAGGTGTAGTGGTCCACCCAGAGGCATAGGTGTGGCCAATTCTGTATTAAAACTGTATGTATACTTTTCTTAACACTTGTTTTCTTTTAAAACATGAGAGATAACCATTTTTACTTCAAAAATGCAAGTAACAAGTTGAATACTTGCACAACCATAAGCGATTACTAGATCGTGGTTCGTGAACGTATTCAGTGCTGCGCGTAGGGAGCATACGTGAACCGATGAATCTGAAACCGACGCATGTGCTTAATTTGTTCGATGACGAGTCCCACGCCATCACGAGGCATGATATCAACACGAAGACCCGAACCGGTGAAAGTGCGAGGTATGGGATGATGTCTTAATAGCCAATCCCGTGCTATCACGAGAACAGCTGATCATTAATATTTATTTTCTCCTTCAGTCGGCGTGTGGGGAAAAACTCATTTACATGACTGACATCACAGTGATCGCTTTCTTCCTCTACAGCAGCAGTGGAAGTGTTATGCATCATCACAAGCGCATCTAATGGAGATTGTAACGTCGTGAGTAGCTATCCATCAATAATTAAGGATTACAGGCTAATATAATATAAAAAAATATTGTTTATTTGATAAACAATTCTCAATGAAGTAATATTGCCAAGCCGGTGTACTCAGTTCCTATTCCCATACTCAACGCCACCGGCGTTCATCGTCTTTTTCACTCCAATTTCCGGACTCAGCCCTTTTTTCCATTCAAGGCGGGCATCACTCTCTCTCTCCCCGACTCTCTTTCCGTCTCCCCTCTCTCTTTTCCGTCTCTCCTCCTCCTTCCGTCCGTTCTCTCTCCCGGACTCTCCTGTCCTTTTTCCTGCTCTTTTTTTTTCTCCCGGTCCTCTTTTTCTGAAAAAGAACCCTTTTAAACACCAGGGGTGTGTTCACAACACGCCCCTCGCTCCTTCTTATTGGCAGGTCACCAAAGTCTCTCTTGACCTCCCTCGTCCTATTGGCGCATAACACGCCAAAACACACCCGAGCCGTCTGGCCCAAGGCGCCATAGTTCCTATCCACATCTGGACACACTTGTCCAACGCCAAAACACACCCGAGCCGTCTGGCCCAAGGCGCCATAGTTCCTTGTCCACATCTGGACACACTTGTCCATCCCGCCACCTGTTTCTAGTATCCCCTTCACAAAACCATAGAAAAGATGACATGATTATTTTAAGATAGGCTTCGCCTATTGTCAATGGGGCACCGGCTCTACTTTACTATTATGGCGACCCGTCTGTCTTTCCTCACTCCCTGAGTTCAGACAATAAACAATGGCCCCATGGCCACGTGCACTGGTCATTCCACAGCTGGTTGATCGTAAAAATTCAGGGACAATCGATGGGTCGCACTTGTCCTTGACCAGCTGGTGATATCCCAAAACCTATTGTGAATCGAAAGATGGGAATTCACAACCATCTACGATGTCACAAGATACATGTGTCCTCTATACAGATTCATCAAATCATTTGTTTAAGTAAACACAGTCACAGCAATTGAGAAAAGCCGATTCTCCATTCTAGCTGACATTGGTGCCCCATAGATATGTTTCTTTTAATATGAGCATCTTAGATCTTAGTAAAGGAAGGGGGGGGGGTCACCCCAAAATATCTTGGTGATCTACCGGTTGATCGCCTTTATACCCACCCCTGGTATATGCGAAACGAAATATTATGAATGGCAATATATGGACTGCATATTTTCGATAAAATATAAAAACAGCAACGACGAATAAATTTTGCTTTAATTTGAATAATGATATCTATGTAAAAAATATTGAAGGTTAAAATATAATTTTTTTAATTTCTTTTCTTTCTAAGCATCTGTATGCTTAAAATTCTAAAAAAAAAAATAAATAAGTAAAAGTTTTCTGATTATTACGTGACAATTCTATCTTGTGTTTTATTGCCCATGATAAATTCTGTATTATTTAAAATAAAACGTAAAAGAATACATAACCTTTATTTGAAAAGCAATCATTTGACCGCCATCAGTCGATTTTCCGTAAAATCCAGCACTTTGAACACAAATAATAAGATCGAAATTTATGGGTACGCGTTATACGCCGGGTATAAAAATGCGAGCTTTAAAAATAAATAAAGATGAGCACACAGAAAAAAATTAAACTTCTACTACATCGAAATACTGTTTATTTAAAAGAAATGGCATTTCTTATGAACTTAAAGGGTTGTAGTTCTAGAAATATACTATTTTTTTCTACTGCTTGGAGTAATACATCGAAAAAAAATGGCTCCAAAACATAAGAGCATTGCGTATGTAATTACGTTTCAGGTTTCTTCATAAAAAAAAAGGAGTTGCGCGTTATACGGCGAATATACCTAAAAATTAAAAATTGCACCTTGAACGTATAGGGGCGCGTTGTACGCCGGATTTTACGGTAGGTATTTATAAGATGTTGGTAGGTTTAGTGTTAATATAAAAACAGGAAGAGAGCTCTGTGTGTTTCATTCCATTTATTGATTCGAGCGCAATAGACGAAAACTATCGTTACTGTAGTAACTCATAAAAATTCTCAATTAATTTAAGTTTTTAAATGTCGCGTTGGTTAATAATATGACATAATTTCAATTTGATCGGAATGAGACGCTTATCATTTTTAAAGCCCATTCTGTTATTTTTGAAAACAAAAATAAGAAGAAACAAAAGTTCGGAAACAAAAATTTTAACAAATCGCAGAGCTTGAGAAGTTTTATTTTAAATATATTTAGTTTATATCATCTGTTAATAAGTTACATTTATTTCAGAATAAATTTAGTCAATGTTATTAAATATAAGTTAAGCGTCAGCAATTGCATCTCTTGATATTTCTCATTTTAATACAATCACATTTATGTTTTACTGTAACTTCTCTTAAAAACTTGTCAATTCCTTAATAAAAGATTTAAAACTGCAAAAAGGCCAAAATTTTCATCGAAGTAAACATCAAAATCTTCTAGAAAAACTGAAATAAAAAAATATATTTTTTTACGAAAGTACACTTAAAGATATGAGCTAATCACGCACAAACCACAAAAAAAGTTAAATTAAACCTATTCCATGATTTACACACCTTTTTTTTAGATAATTCAACTTATACACGATTTTTAATATAAGGGATTTAAAATGAAAAAAATATGCAGACATTTCTTAAATTCAGTGCGCCTGATAGCTTTCGCTTATATTTTTGATTATAATGGATTTTTTTCTAAAATTATTATTGAGAACACATTTATAAATCCCCGCGCACCACAAAGTATCACACGGGGGCTTACAGAAGTCCCCGTGTGATACTTGATGAAACACACATCACAAAGGAAAGAAGGAATTTACAGTCATGAAGGATTACAGTAAAAAAATCCATGCCCTCTCCGGGATTCGAACCCAGGTCTTACAGTACCTCAACCGGATGGGCGGCCCAATGGATATAATGGATTTGTCATAGAAAAGTTGCAGGACAACCCGAAAGGAGGGATTAGAGCAAGGCAGTCCTTCTCTAACCCTGGAGAATACAAGGAAGATTTTAAGCCAATAAAAAGTCAATGGGGTTATCCAGTGAAAAGGGACTTAAGTGGTCAATTCTTTGGGGGGTGGAAATGTTTTTGACTATTGGCTAACTTATTCTCGAATGTCTGGAAGGACTTATTGTTCGACATTTCTCGGGTCAAATCCAGCTTGAAGTAGATTTAGACAGAAAGTGCCTCATTTTTCATTTTAATTCGCGATGTTGTAATTTATACATCGTTTTAAAATTTGAGAATATTCCAGAAATAAGTAATGCGTTACTTTAAATATGTGTGAAGTGCATTGCAGTATAGGCGTTGAATTATGTAATACATTTAGTAACAGAGAAAAAAATAACAATACAAACAATATAATAACATTAAAAAAATGTTACTCAAATATAGAATAGTGAAGTCGGGATGTACTAATAATTTTATATATATAACACTTTTTCTAGCTGAAAAAATTTTCCGATTTGGGATCCTATCTTTTTATTTTTTAAGTACAAGATTTTAGGAGTTAATTTATTTTCAAAGCATTTTCTGATGTAAATAGCAAAAGAGGAAAAGAAACCTGAGTCTAATTTTAAGTTATTGTTATATTAAATTAATTTTATAATCGGCATTATTTGCACTTGTATGTTTTTCTAATTATTTGATGTATTTGTAATCTACAATAATGATCAGTTGTTGATTTATTATAATATTTACAATTTAATCACGAATAATTACTTTTAGTTTTAACACAGCTTTATCTAATATGAAAATAAAGTTAACTTTTTAGAAAAAATAACTTCAATTTTTACGATGTCTTACATTTCTTTCTTTGCATCAATACAGCATTTGTAATAAAAAGATAATGATTAAGATATAATTGATACACCATATTTTATATATATATTCATTCTTTTCTTTATTTTGTTAAGCATAGATTCAGTTATTATCTCGAATAGTGGGTTTTTTAAAAAATCTTTTAAAGAAACGTTCTGATTTGGAATATACACAGCTTTTTACTTAGGATTTTTTTCTCAGAGGAAACTGGATTCATTAACTTATGTTCACACACAAGAGCATATTCAAAGTTGTGTTTGATACACTAATAATGACTTACAAATTTAAAAGAATTAAATGAATTGTAGTTTATAACTTTATATATTTTTTGCTATTTGTTTTTGTTATTATTATCTCTTTATTTATTAGTTGTTCAAAAGCGTCCATTAGGATCCGCTGCTCTGTAATGCTAAACTTTGTATTTGTTACGTGTAAAAACTCAGTGCAAGGGCGTAGCTGCCGCCCTATAAATGATACGGGGCCCCCAAGCTATAGGGGCCGCAATATGCGTAAACAAAAAACCGTAAAGTGTTAAGGCACCCCAAAAAGAACCTCCAGGGAATTTTGATATAGGGTCCCCTCAAGACTAGTGGCTCAGTGGCAGGTGAGCTACTGTTTTGTACTGTTGTGAAATCTGCAATTGAAGGGTCGGTTGCCCTAATAATACAACCCAACTTTAAATCATAAACGTTTTTTCGTGTTTCTAAATGTATGTGTCATCTTCATTAAATCCTTACGTATATTATAAATGCGAAGGTTTGTATGTATGGAGAGAGAGAGAGATGCTTGTTATTCTTTCACGCAAAAACAACTGAATGGATTTTAATGAAACTTTACAATAATATAGCTTGTACATCAGAATAACACATAGGCTATAATTTATAAAGATACTAGCTGGTATACCCGTTCTTCGCACGGGTGAATTTAAAAATTAAAAAATACAGACTGAAGGATAAAAGGAAGTTTTTAATGAGTTAATTTTACGTGAATTGTATAAATTAAACAAAAAAAAAGCTTTTACTTAACTCAGCTGAACAAAAACACCATGTTTGCTAAATTTTAAGTCTTTAGGTATAATTGCTGATTTTTTTATTATTGTTATTATTATTTATGACGCCCCGTAGCTTTCTTGTGGGTCGATTTTTGAAAGCACCTACCTGCTCAGCAAAAGTAACACATTGTTACAAATTTTGTGTAATATACGCTAAAAATAGTGTGAATAATTTTTATCTGGATGCGTAATACGTTAAAATTACTTTCTGATGCATTTATTTTATGTTAAATAGCTGTTACCCGCGACTTCGTCCACGTGGAGTTTAACAAAAATGTGTTTACTCACTTCGCAGAGTTTATGAAAACTTTTCTTCTACTTTGTGAATCTATGTTTCTTTTTTTGTTTTCTTTTTTTTCTTTGCTTTTGTTGAGCAAAGGGTGAAAGGGACGCATGACCTTTGACACTGTCGATGGGGTGAGGACTAAAATCTTTAGGATCAAAATAGGTCTAAGTAGCAAGTAGAGTGAAACGCGAACACAAACGAAGCCGCAAGGAAGGGGGTGATAGGGACGCATGATCTTTGACAAGGCAGTTAAGGACTGTAAAATCATTAGAATCAAGACATGAACGGGAAATGTCGCGAATGGCAGCAACCTAATCAAAGAAAAAAGTTTGATATAACTGCTAGCAATCGTTGAGACAGAAAGCTCGCGAAATAACATAATCCCTATTAAATAAAAATAATCCCTATTGAAATAAAGAATCCCTATTTGAATCGGATATTACTCGCTATTTCATTGGTTTTAATTTTATATATTTTCTCGGAATCCTAAATTTTTTTTCAAAAATAAAAGTAGCCTAAGTTATTCCTCTTATATCATTAGATATCCGCAGTGAAAGTTTCGTCAAAATTGGTCCAGCCATTTCAGAGATCAGCCGGAACAAACAGATTGACAGAAAGACAGATAGATAGACAGACAGACAGACAGACAGACAAAAATTTTAAAAATTGATTTTTTCATGTAAGTACCGTATATACTTTTAAATGCATTTACTAAAAAGCTGTTAATTTCAAATTACAAACAGACACTTCATCTTTATTTATATGTATAGATTGTGTGAAGTGTCTATATAAAATATAACGATAATTGTTAATAAGTAGAAAAAATCTACCATCTGTAAAAAAGCTCGCGACACCAGTGGCGCACACAAGGGGAGGTCCTGGGGGTCCGTCCCCTCCAAAGCCCTTGATTATTTTTCCGATTGATTACAATTTTAAGTGTATAGTACGAAAAATTTAATTAAGTATTTGTTATTAATGATTAATTTTATTAATTAATGCTAATTATTTATTCAATAATTAGTTTTTTACTGTGTTTTGTTCCCGAAAATCGACAAAATCAAAAGGAGCATGACACAAGAATAGTGAACTTTCGACACCGCCCCCTTGAAAAATTCATGTGTGCGACACCATATATTTATCTTTTATGTGTGAAGCGAAACTTTCTCTTTTTGTTTTGTCTACACCAGGCGCTCTCTTCTAATTTATTGCTGTGATCAGTGTAATCACTATTTTTTTTTATTTCAGAAAAGAACTAGATTTGAAGGGTGAGGTTATGTTAAATATCTCCTTATTTGAATAGCCACTATTGATTTTTTTTTTCATGTGTAAGCCATTATCGCCAAAATAGTAAACCATAAATAAAATAAAAATTGATAATTTTTTTCTATGCGCGTTTTTTTTTTTTTATGATTTTACTTTGCACATTTGGTAGTAACAAATTGATTCTTATATCAAAGTAAATACTTTTATCGCTTCTGGTATTTAAAGTAGATAAACTTTGTCTTTCACACTACATCATTTGGACAAATTTGCATAATTTGTTTGTGGTTAGTAGTAATACTATAATTTTAATTGAATAGGCAGGTATTTCATTTTTTAAGTATACAAATAATAATAACCGCTGTATTGTATTTTTTGGAAGTATAGAAAAAGTACCTATTAAGAATTATGCCGCGAAAGCGTAAGTCTAATCTTTCCCAAAGCTCTAATAAAACGCGAGCTATGAAAGTAGCTCTAGACAGTTACCAACTTGACTCTATCGCCAACATTTCGCAATGTTTCCATTGAATCGTCATAATAATTTAAAGAACGGCGTTGCTTGCGAATATTACAATTTTAACATAAAATAAATACAACAGAAAGTAATATTAACGTATTACACTTCCAGTTAAAAATTATTTACACTCTTTTAAGAGTTCATTACACAAAATTTGTAACAATGTGTTACTTTTGTTGAGCAGAGATCGGTTTAGGATGGTGTTTTCAAAAATCGACCCTCAAGAAAGTTACGTGGACTTATTAATAAAAAAAATCATTTTTATTAGCTGTAGATCTACAGAATTAAAATTTAACAAACGTGTCTTTTTTGTTCAGCTGAGATATGCAAAAAGCTTTTTTTGTGTGTGTGTTTAATTTGCAGTTCACGTAAAATTAACTCATTAAAAATTTCTTTATCCTTCAATCTATTGTTTAATTTTTCAATTCACCCGTGCGAAGAACGGGTATACCAGCTAGTGTTTTCTAAAAGTCAAAAAGGAAATTGTCTTTATGTGATGTGATGAACCACCAGATGTAACACTAGTTTTGTTTACGTAGGAATATGATCCCAAGTTCAATTCACACAAAATCAATTTCAGTTTTTTCAAAGGTAATTATTCAATATATATCTATTTATTTGCAGAATTCTGCCATTATCTCATTGCATATCAGTGCCGATTTAATCTCTTTTCGGCCCCATGAACGCAGAAGATCTACGGGGCCCCCTTGGCACTGAAGGACCGAAATTTACAACTAGAAAATCTGGTTAACTC